>JAWNPR010000090.1:25090000-25690000 GCA_035047405.1 Drosophila stalkeri
CCTCTATAGATGGTTGTCTAGAAAGTGTAATTGATGCGAGTGGGTGTTGAAATATCTATAAATGTAACACTCGCATGCGAGAAGAGACGGGAAATGCCATGTAACGAACAGATTGATTTATATGGTAGGTAGGTAGAGAGGTTTACCTCTTTACCCACTCTAATACATACACACACACACACATGTATATAGACAGAGGGGGGGCAGCAAGGTGTGTGCTAAAACAGACAGACTGACAGTTAGGGAGTCACATATATGAGGCTAATTAGCATTTTGCATGAGCGACCAGCCCGCGTTGCCCTACATGGCTAAAAAGCTGGTAACTACAGCTGTTTTGTATTACCTGGTACGTATATAGACAAAACATATATATACAGCTAATAAATATATACATACGTACTCGTGTATTGTATGTAAACAGCAATGGAGAAGCGCTACGATGGAACATTGTTGTTGGCTATACGTTTCCAGCTACTATTTGCTGCTGCTACCAATAGAATTGCAAATCTAATTAGTCAAAAACAAAAACAAAAACCCAAGAAGCTATATGGCTGAGGGAGAGGTCTCTGACTGACTTATTAATACCGATATGATGCAAGAGAGTAAACATTTGTGTATTATCTATGCATTTTGTGGTAATTTGAGCAATGTTTCCCACCTAGAACGTGCTATTTGCGGTGGCTAAATAAAATTGCAATCGTATAGCTAGCTCATAAATGTGGGAAGTGTTAGAACCCCAAACAGTAGCTCAATGCAATTGCAATTAGAACCCGCACGATCAAAACTGTAAATACTTCTCTAATGTATCTGTTATCGATACGAAAAACAAATCTGTCGTGATTTTCGTTTATATTGCCTGTAAATAAGGAAATGTAATAGGGAAGCCCACTAGCACGAACAATTTGTGTAGGTAAGTAATATGAGAACATAGCAACTTTAAGACTCGTTAAGAATCTATTAATTTAGTATAGAAATAGCTGAAAATTAGACAAAGATATGCCAACTAGAATTATTCAATATGATCCCAAACTGTTAATTCATTTGACCTCATATATATTTTTAATTTGAATTTGGCTAAAATTTTCGAATGATCTTAGCACAGACTAAATATGATTATTTGACTTAATTTACGTTGGCATAAAGCAGGTCAAGCTAGAGCAATTTTCAAAGCAATTATTCAAAGTTTTTTAGCCCAGATTTTCTAAAATAGCTCGACATAATTTAGCAAAAAAAAAATTGTTTAAAGTTTTTACATATCTTCTTGGACTATCTTCCAGACATAATAATGAAGGGCAGAGAAAGTACTGATTGAAGAGGCCACTAGTTGGCTATTAAGTTGAGCAAAGAAATTCTTCAATAAGAGATGTTTAACTTAACATTTGATTAGTTTTTGATTCCACTTGATTCGTAGCCTCATGAAATAGATAACATTCCATTGTCAACAACTTGACATAGAATGAAATTAATTAAAAGTTGTTGAAAAACATTTGTCAACATCGTATTAGCATAAGATTTTAGTTTCATTTTGACAGTTAGTTAACAGTTGCTGTTAAGTTCATGTAAATGTTAAAAGTAACTGATCTTCTGCTTATAGACTGGATGGTAAATATTTAATATTTATGCAAATAACTAGAACAAATAGAAACAGCAGTTTGAACTTAGTTATTATATCACGTAATTTAGCTATTCAGTCGCATTGTGTGAGCTTCAGTGTGGGCACGTCATTTGACAAGCCAAATATGTAACATTCCTAGCTGCTTTTACTGTCAAGCGGCAAAGCGTGTGGGCTCGTCATCAATAAAATTATAAATTACATATCACTCTATAACTATATAACCAGATATCTGACTGGGCATTCAGAATGTAGCTAATGTGAAGCACACAGATACGTACTTGAGCTATTGAAATGATTGTTTGTTGCTGTTGTTGCTATTGTAATTGTTGTTCATTCATATTAATTATCAACGGTTGTGAATTGAAACACGTTCGAGCCGCATGTAAGATTCGTTTGAAATTGAACTGAACTGATCTTTGCTTATATGGCTAGCTTAAACATTTGCATACGAAAATGCGGAATTTTTTGCGTGGTTGCGCCTCGCTGTCTAAACTGCCCAATGCTATTGTATATCTGTATATCTATATATATATATATATATCTATATATAATATATATATATATATATATATATATATATATATATATATATATATATATATATATATATATATATATATATATATATATATATATATATATATATATATATATATATATATATATATATATATATATAATGAAATAGATATATATATGTATATACATATATATATATATATATTGAGAATGTATTGAGTGATTGTGCGAATGTTCAACCTGTTTGCAGGCACTCCGGCCATATTTGTGCAAAAGCTGCTAAGCAATTTATTAATGAAACGAAATGGCAAACATTTAAAGACATTGTGACTGGCTATAGACATTCATCTATATGTATATACATAGATATACACATATATTTCGATATTGATTTTTGATGTTCGATTCGATATTTAAGCAGCTGCCCACGCATCATAAACAAAATTCAGTCATCAGTATCATAAATTGAGACATATAAGTACATTTCATCGTTCTTTCTGTTCTGCTCTGGTTCAGCTAGCAAGTTCGTTGCTTGCGTTGAAGTCTTTCGTTTTTGTTTCTTAGTACGTGACACTTCTAACGCGTTGGGTCAGCAATATAGTTATACGGCTGATGTCATGACCAAGGCATAAACAAATAACACATTTTATTTCGTTTCATGCTATAAGCCTCTTGTTGTTGACTTTAAGAAATAATTCGTTTTTGTTTTGTGTTCCAGCTGAAGCGTCGAATCGGCTGTCATTGACTTTATTGTGGCACAGGTATTCCAATAAATCAAAATATCAAATGCTGATGACGTGAGCAGGAGCAGTAGCAGCACCTCGAGTTACTTTCTTTAGAGAACACATTTGAAATTGAAAGCTGAGTTTTTGTTAACTTTACGCATGGGCACCTTAACTAAACATCAACTGCTTGTTACTTTATTTTTTCTGTTTATACTTTTATGGTAATCTGCCCAAATACAGCAGGCGCATCTGTATCTTTCGGCTACAGCAAAAATTAAACACATGAGCTATGCCCAAGCAGAGGAAAAAAACGAGCATTGAATTATGTGCAAAATTGCTTGGAAAATTAGACGTAAAGCTTATAATGAAAACGTTTGTCAGGTGTAATTCGACATAGATTTCACAGGCTTCTTTTAAGCCATGTAGCTAGTTAGCCAGCGGCACTCTTTAATGCTCTGTAAGCGAGCGGCACGTTGGGTATAACAAGCTATGTCAAGGACAGTCTATTTTAAATATATGGAAACTCAAGTTAGGATCAGTAGCAGCAGAAGCTGAGACTGGAAAATGAAATATTTATTGATATTAAATATCTAATATATTGTTCTTAAAATTAAGAGAACAAAATTTGACAAATTTAGCAAATTTATTCCATATACACATCTAATGCATTGGAAGCATTTAAATGAATAAATAATGAATCTTAAAAACCACAACGATATATTCATATTTTCATATATATGGCTTTAAGAACTGATTAAGTTAATTAATTATGTTTCAAAAAATTACGCAAATTTCTTAACAATCTTATCAAGTATACATAAATTATTGAAGATATATTATTGAAATTTTTGACAAATTTTGTTAACAGGGCAACTTTTCGTTGCGCATGCTCAACCAGTTTTGCCTGCTTAGGTCATAAACTTATGAATTTTTCTGTTTTTCAGTCTTTTTGTGCTAAAATTAAACAATTGAGAGCGCGCACAGCTTAACATCAACTAAGTATCTCCAGCTGACGGAAGTCAGCAAATGCTTTAAAGTCAAGGCGAAGGCCTGCCACAACCTGACTACTCACATATATATATATATATATATATTAGATATACTTAAACACCCCGTGGCACTCCTCATTTGAGGAAAAATCTGAGCTTTTGTGGGTGTTTCATAGATCAGAGCGATTAGCTTTACGGCACAATTTATAACTTAATTATAGCCAAAGCAGCGTTACAAACTGCCGCCGGGTTAGCTTGGCAAATTGTTGGCAATTTATTGGCATCGGCTTCGCTTTGAATTAAACATTTTGTATTTTGCACATTGACCTATAAAATGCGCCATTTAATTGAATTTAATGCAAGCGGCTAGAGCGACAGACACACAGACTCGCTAAATAAATAACAATGCGAATATTTATGCAATTGCCGTATAAAAAAGCATTATGTCATAATTGAAATTCAACCGAAACGCGATCTCCAAACGAGATTTCGTACAAGTTAACGCCCCAAAGGCAGTTTGTCTGAGTTAAATGCAATTTCGTATGCAAAATGGCATAATAAAAACTCAATTCTGATCAAAATTAAAATGTTTTTAATTTTGTTATTATGGCGAAGAATGATCTATTATTTAGATATTTTTGATTTACGGTAATCTACATATGATATCATAGAACTCTAGTTCTAATTGTTCCTGAGATTTTAATAAATATGTATAGTTAATTAGATAGTTAGAAAAGGAATAGAGATAAAGAATATAGATATATATGATACATTATGTAAAATTTAAATTAATACAAATATTTAGATTAGTTTCAAGGGAATGTTTTTATTTAATAAGTAAAGTTTAAACTCGAAAATTAAAAAATATCTGCAAGCCATAAATTATACTTGACAGTACAATTCCAAACAAATATATAATAAATATGAATTTACGATAAATAAAGCAAAATTAATTAAACAAAAAGTTCAGTTAGAAAATCTCTCAATCCGTAGATATATGAAGAAATGAACGCCTAAAAAAAAGTCTGCTGCCAGCCCCTTAAATAAACTGGCACAACTTGATTATACCCTTATTTTTATTTTCATTTTCATTTTGGGCTAACCATTTTTGGGGCTACATAGGGTACATATATAACATTCATTTGTGTATAATAAGCAGAAATATCCTTTTAAGTCGCGCTCACAAATTTGCATTGCGAATGACTAAATGACATCAGCGACTCAAACAGCAACAGATACAGAGATACAAAGATACACACATATGTACACATACATATGTATGTATATAGAGAGCGAGAGACACCCGCAACTGCAGACCGCAATATACATAAATCCTTGGCCAACGACAATTGTCAAGCCATAGCGAGAGGCAAGAGGGCGCACACGTTAAATGCGAGACAGCACGAAATAATAAATAACATAAACAGTAAATGACGCGCGATTGAGTTTCACATTGTCAAGTGATTTACAATTCGCTTTGCCTCAATTGAATCAGCAGCAACTGTTGCTGTTGTTGCCTCATGGCCGTTGTTGTTGCTGTTGTGCTGGTGGCTGCCACCGCGGCTGACTGGCAGCATCATTGAGCATTTATGCGCCCCATCGATCAATCCGAGCCGCCGAGCATCGAACGCAGCTCGATGCGGCATGCGCCGTCACAAATTACGAAATACCCGAGTTTTAAGTTGCATCTAGTTTTGTTGTTGTTGCTGCTGTTGTTGCTGTTGATGCTGCTGCTGCAGTTGTTGTTGACACACATTGTGACTTGAGACGCGGAGACGTACGCAGTGCGGAAATGTGCACCAAAACATGCCCGATGACTAAGCGAGCCCCAGAGGCGTGCCCAGAGCCAAGTCGAAAGCTAAGAGTTGAACCAACTACTGAGAGAACCATCAAGGAAATTATTTATAGACAGCTTGGAAATATGTCTTACATATGACAGATAAGTGTTATATATGCAAGTATAAGTAGCATATTCAACAGTCTTTGGCTTTTCTTAAGAAGAATTTCATATTCAACTTCAATGATTATAGATAGTAAAAATATCCGACTTCAGCCTAGGCAGATATAAAAGAAAGAAATTGCAGTGTATATGATATATATAATTTAATATATAATATATACCATTTGCACAATCGTCAGGAGTCATATAAATTATAATAAATTAAATAAAATTTTTAATAAGAATTAAAATTTATATACAGAAAGTGAGTTCAAAGTCTAAAGAATAATATTTCTAGTTCTGTACATCGTTTAATTTGAAAAGAGAAAATTCATTTACAAGAGAAGCATTCAAAACTAAATATTTTGAATTTTTAATTGTAACCTACTGTAAATGGCAATATTTAAGTATTAAAAGATTTATTAAAATGTTGGCAGTTAACAATTTTTATAGTTAACAAAGATAATTAATTTAAAAAAAAAAAAAAAAAAAATTTTTTTTAGCTCTAAATACACTTTCCTTTATTTTTTCAACTTATGCCAAGTCTGTTGTTTTTCTTATCTATTCGTAATCAGATAATTAACTGTCAATAAAGCAGCTTACGAAACACTTGTTGATGCAAACGAACAAATATTCAAAGATTTCGTTTAATTTTCTAATAATAATGGGATCACATTAATCTTTGCTACCACTCGAGGGGCTGACAAATGTTATTTTAGAAAATATTGATTGATTTGAAAATATTTAAATTAATACATTTACAGCACGACTCAAACAGACTCGATGCTTTTAAGGTTGCAATCATAATTTAGAGATAAGATGCTTGTTATTTCGTGAACAGCTTCATTATGCACAAAGGTGTCGCAACGGGCACGACAACCTTTTCCAGAGCTCCATACGATCGAGTACGTTGTCAATTTTTATTTATTTTTATTTATTTATTTATTTTATTTTTTTGGCTGTGTAGGTGGCCCAGCCAAGTGGCTGATTTGTGGCGGCCTTGTGGATAATAACAACAACAGTTGACGAACTGTAGCAGCCACTTGGACTTGGTTATGTGTGTCAGTCAATCGCTCAATAGACGCTGAGACGATGCTGATGAAGAGAAGGTAAACTGGCTGCCTTAAAAGGCAGCGCCGCGTTCGCCAAAATAAGTCAACAGAGCCGGAGAGCTCTGCTGTAAAAATAGCAGCTGCTGGGTAGGAGTAGATCAGGCACAACATTTAACCGAAAATCGAAGCTGAAATAACCAATGTGTGTGCGTATCTCTCGGTATATATGTATATGTGTGTGGGCTGAGCTGCAGTTGTTGATCAATGAATCGATGACGAAACTATAACAGATACTCTATACATACATATGTACCAATCTACAAGATATACAGCGAGTAACGCCCAAATGAAAACGAATTTGTTGTGTGAACATTTGTTAACGATCTCACGAATTGGGCGGCCAGTTTGAGGGTCACCTTAGCCCAATTGTTGCGTGTGGGCGCCACTGACGCTGCCTTTGATACAGTCGCCATGTTGGGCAACAATTCGTGGACCTGCCTACAGCTATCCAACACCTGCTCCATATACATACGGACACACAAATTGTACAGAAACCAGTTCAATGCTTGCTAAAATGCAGCGAGTACTTCAAAGTAAAGAGTGATTGCATTTGAGGTTGTAACAAAACTGTCTGACTCGATTATATGCAGCAAGTAATCGAGAAGGTTTTATCAATAATCAATAACTAGTAAATAATACTTTCGCCTGTATGGCTCAGAAAGGAGTCAGTAAAGTAACGGGAACATCTGATTCTGTCAGATCTAACCTGATACTCACGTTACATATCTTACTCGACTATCAAATCAAGGCAACGAGTAAGTAAAGTAACGAGAATATCTGACCGAATTCCCCAGTATCATATGAAAATTTAAATTAAGGTAATAATAAATTTATCCGTACTTATCTGTAGGCCCTCACTATAGTCGTTTACTTATGTTAATTAGGGCAACTAAATAATCAAAGTGACCGTTGTCATATCAATAGTAATTTTTTACTCTTAACTGGTCTTCAAAAATCCAAAATCCAAAATCTTTCACACAGCTCTAACAATTAAGTCAAATAATAAATATAAGCTGTTTTCAATTATATATATACATATATACGAGTTCATATATTGGAGTGTGTTGGATATGAACTTGCTTCATATTATTATTGCGCTATTAAAAAACTTTGTTTCGCGAGAATAAAGAGTAAAGTAATATTTATGAAAATATCTTTAAGAACTTGCTCCATTTACACTCAACTATTTATAATATACTCTACATTACCTGGAAATGCAATATAATTGTCCAGATCAACCCCAACGTCAGCTTGGGATTACCATCCACAATGTCCTCGGCGCGTATATTGACCAACTTGATATTCTTAAAGCGCAGAAAATCCAACGCCATTTGTGCATTCTGCAGCATGTGGAAACGCATTTTGCCCTTCTCTCGTGGCTATCGAAAAGAAACGAATAAACAAATCAGAAAAACGAGTACAGAAATCAGTTTGAACACACAAGTTGTCGTTGAAGCTGGCTGCGACTACTTACCAGGTGTTCGCCAGATAGCACCTCCAAGAGTGAAAGCAAATTGTGACCATCGCGCAAATCCTCAAATAAATCCACAACTCGCCGATTGGCCTGTGGAAGTGGAAAAACGAAAAACAAGTTAAGCGACAGTTGAAAAGTAAAAGTTGAAGGTTATACAAATATAGATAAATGCATGCAGGGTGTTTAGAGAGTGCTAACAACGATTTGGTGTTTAGGAATATATAGTTAGTGGACGGGTGCATTTAGTGAAGAAGAACAATAAACGAGCAAAATGAAAATAACAAATAACAGCTCAAATTTTAGTGTACAACGCCTCAAGATATGCAATTTTTTTAAGTATTTATATGAATAAAGAAATTTGCACTCTAAAAAATGTTAGATATTCAACAACATAATACTAATAATAATAATAATTGTCTTTTAAAATAAATAATTCTCGAAATAAAAAGTGAATATATTTATCTCTCAGTACTAGATATATAATTATATATGCAAAACATTTATATACGTTGCAATTCGGCTTGAACTATGCACAACTTACAGACTGTGAACAACAGGGTATACCATTTGTGGTAACACAAACATGTAGCATGGTATAGGTCTGCAAATGCAATAGAGTATTTGGTAAGATTTAAAATTTTTAAGTAAAATATTTACAAAAGAAATCCAAAAAAATAGTAGATACGAAGTCTGTTTTTATATAAACACTATACCTTGGCATACTTCCAATGCTGCATGTTATTTAAAGAGAGTGAGAGCATTAGGAATGCTTTTGATTTTTTAATTTTACATAATTTGATAAAAATCCTAACTTTTGCTCGTCAAAATCGTAAATGTTTAATTTGGATGAGGGTCTTAAATGGAGCACTTATGTTGATGATATATGTTTTATGATAACTGTAGCTCTGTGGCTCTGCTGTGCACTCACCTTTTTAAGATGTTTGTTAACCCATTTTGTGAAAGTCTTCTTTTGAATGGCATCGCGTTCGTCTGGCAGAAATAAGAAATGTTTATATTAAAATTGATCAAGATTTGTAAAATTAAGTGGAATGGTTAATATTTATTAATTTTTTCTCATTTAGGAATCATGCAACGGCAAAGCATTTGGATTATGTCAATCAATATACATATATGGGGTCTCACACACGTTGATATGATATGATCTAAACTGCAAGTGCTGACGACATCAACGAAAATTGCTGCTGGCTTGAAAAATCTACAATTTATGTTAAATATTTAACGCCTACTTGTAAAACAATAACAAAAACAAAAGCAAGAACAAAATTAATAATGGAAATCAAATTTGTATCCATAATAACTATATTTAATCATATGCGAGTATTTAACGTGTGGGCGCTGAATTATGGCCTAAACTTTTAATGAGCTTGCTTGTATTTTTTTTCTGCTTTGTATTGCTGTTGGTGTTTTAATTGAACAATTCATTTAAGTTAAAGCTATGTAATTAGCTTCAAGCAGCGAACATTTGTCAATTGTCTATTCGAATCTCAGGGCCTCAGACATTGACTTTGGCCAAAGTCCGATAAGGCCAACAAACTGATAAGCATTGTTTTTTCTCTTTTGACGTGATTTGTTGACCACCGTTACAATGAAGAGAGCAAGAGGGAGCAGAGAGAGTAACTGAGCGCGTGCTTTATCTATTGATAATGAAAAACGAAAAACCCAATAGTTAGGACTAGTTTTTCGCATTGATTAACTGAAAACACATGCTTAGCTCTTTGGAGAACAACGTAATTAGTGTCAAGTGTATCTTTACAATATATCATATCATTCATAACAAATCTGGTTTTCAATAGCATTATATTTAATCGTTTTTTACGGCAATTAAGTAGACAACTTAGCAAATCTTTTTATATATAGCAAATCTATTGGGAATGACTCATAGCCAAAATGGAAATATGTTCACAGATTATAGAAGACCATATGAATTCAATATCTATTATATATATAGAGAATGAATAGAGATTTGTTGAATTTGAATATACACAAATATGCAAGTAAAGAAGTTACCAAAAATCACAAACAAATTTTAACAGCTAAAATTTAATTGATCGATTGATTCTTAATCGAGATTGTTCAAATGTTTTACAATATTTATTATCAGTAAACTTTCAACACTAGAAGATTATAAAAAAAAAAAATATACATAAATATACTCTATTTAAATATATCTGTAGAAATATTAAACACTAAGAGACTGTTATAATAAGAAATTGATAATATTTTGGGGATATCTTTTCATATATTTTTAGACTTTTTTCTCAATTACTATTAGTAATTTCCTATGAATTGTCAAAAATAACAAATGTACAAATTAAACTAATATCACAAATCTAGATTTCTTTTTTAAGACTAGAAATCTAATCTAAAACGTACGTCTCGCGTATCTGGCGCAACAATGGAAGTTGTAAATCCATAAAGGAACCGAACAAAGTAAAATAAAGCAAATAGCCCATCAATATGAAAAATAAAGTTCAGTGCCCATTTGACTGATATCAAACGAAGTGCTAAGGTACATAGTAATAGTTGTAAATGAAGTTTTACGGTTAATAAACCCGATAAATTGTAGTGCAGGGCAAATAAAGGGGACAACAAACAGCGCTTGGAGCGACCAGAAACACAAAAGCAAAACAAAATGTGCAAAAAGAAAAAAAGTATTGCTTTTATATACACATAAGAATCTCACGATAAAGAACAACAGGTAATGAGAAGAGAGTTGCGCCAGAAAGAGAGTGAATGAAGAGCGAACTAAACAACAGTTCTCTCTCCAGCATTTTCGCACACTCTCGCTCTCTCTCTCTCTCTCTCTCTCTGTGTGTGTGTGTTTTTCTCTCGCTCTCGCGAGCTGTCTCAACTCTTTTTTTTTAAGTATGTGTGTGAAGGCTGTTAACGTGTTATTAATCGCATTTGTGTTCGTATTAATTATTGCTGACTGAATAACAGACTAAGCCAAAGTTCTACTTAATTCATTAATGACTCACGACAGAACAACTGCGCTAAAACTCGCTGTTGCCACGCCCCCTTGCCGTCACCCGCCTCTTTGGAAAAATCACTCATTCAAGCTAATACGGACTAATCCATTCAAAGTTTTCCAGTTTTACCAGCCTGAGGCTATTTTGAAATTCTTAGCCACATCCAAAAATAAATCGTCGTTTAAGATGGAAAACCCATATATATATATATATTTTTGTTTTTAATAATACCTATCTGCTTTATTTAATTATTAAATACTTCATTAAAGAATTGCTTATAAAAGAAAAAGTTCTTATTCGAAAATTTAAAATATATATTTATATCGATTATATATCAATAATCTAAAACAAATGTAATTTTTTATATTTACCAATTAGTTTTATTACGAGCTTTGTTATCGTCAAATTTTACATACATTAACATACGCTTAACACACACACTTGAATACGTCTTCACAAGCGCCGTATTTAAACAGTATAGATATGAACTAGTTTCTGGCATAAATCTAATCTAATTTATGAGATGATTATGATAATTGAAAAATAAAAAGAAAACTAGATAAATATGCTTGAAAATAATACATATCAAATTTCGTAAATATTTTAAAAACTTATAACAATTTTCTATCTCTAAGCGGATGTGCTGTGGGAAATATCCAAAGAAGTCTTAACACAATTTGACTGCAGATTAGACACGTATTAACATTTCATAATTTTAGCTAGGGTAGAACAAGAGGTTTTGATTGTAGAATCAACTGAAAGCTAAGTAACCGACCACATTGAACTTGGTATAAATGACATAGTACGCCGCGTTGATATTCTAGGTAAAAACTAAATCACTAAAATAGCTCAATACAGGTGATATTAACGCCTTTATATAATTTTTACTTTTTTATCGCCTGTGTAATGAACGCAATTGTAAGCCTATTTATTACTGCTACAGGGTATACAAATGTTTATCACTTAATGTATATAAGGCGTCAGTCACTCATCCAGCATATCATAGTTCATAAATTTATAAAGTTCATTTCAATTTGACAACACGAAAAGGTGTAGAAATGTGTGTGTGTGACTGTGTATGTGTGAGTATATATCTCTCACACACAGTTAAGCACACTATCTGATATATACATTGGTGTTGTTGTTGCGGTTGCTTTTCGTTAGCGCGTGATGATGTCACATTCTAAGTTGAATTTTGCTGCCACGAAAAAATGTTTGTTAACGTATTTCACTGTTAACGTATTTTATTTTTGTTGCTTTTTTAGTCAACTTCGTAGGAAAAAAAGAAGAATCAATAATATAGTATACGTATTTGAAGTTTGTTAATGTTTATTTTTGCATTCTGTCGTCGCGCTTTTTGATTAGCGCACTTCAATGGCAGCGCCACGAAGCGAAGGACGTTGCTTGACCACAACATCAACAAAAATATAATAATAGTAAACGCAATAATTACAATAACAATAAGCAAAAACAGCAACAACAATTTGACTAGCACTCATAATTGGTAGGCTTTCTACTTGAATTTTTGATAAAAAAAAAAAAGTGTGCTGATTCATTATGAAAGTACCTATAAATAAGTGTTTAGGGCAGTCGAACTTATTTATAATACCCTGGACTTCATTCAAAAAAAAAAAAAAAAAAAAAAAAAAAAAAAAAAAAAAAACAAAGAGTGAACAAAGCTACCTAATACAGAAATACAAAAAAATATATATATTAAAAAAATCTTTTAAAATATGCACAATGGGCAGATATATATGTATTTTCCAATCTACACTTTAAAAAACATTTCGGATTTTGTTTGGTTATACTCAACAAAAATAGGAGTGGTTTTAAATTTTATCACTGAAACAAGAAACTAAATATATTTTATATCTATAACTGTAAACCATCAATCTGACATAGTTATAGAATCTATCTTTTACCCTATTATTTCAGTTCTAAACAAAGAAGTATATGATCTCATCGAACGTATAGACTATAAGAGCTAGAGTCTTTAATTTAGGTATACATGCCCTCGCTTGCACTAAGTGATAAAATATAATTATATTGACTGCCAGCATTGCACATTCCTGAATATTAATACTTCTTAATTTCCTCAAACTAAGAACTAACTATAAGATCGTTCATTGAGTATATATCCCTACTTATACATCCAATAAACCGGCTGGTTACAAATCTTTCATAGCTCTATGTATTCCCCTCTAATTACACAGTCTAAGGTATTTTTATAAGAGATTATATGCAATGTGTATGGGTATTTATTGATCACACAGTCGCTTAATGCTTTTGCCACACTTAAGCTTTGATAAAATAACTTAACGAGTCTGTCAGAAGCACATATTTATATATGTATATATATATGTCCTACATACACAAATTATGAGCGTTTTGATGGGTGCAAAGTCCGGTCCAATTCGTTGTAGGTAAACAACAAAAGAGTCTCGAAAAGGCATTTATCATGGGTAAGCGCCTACCCATCAACAAATTAGCAAATCGACAAATATCGAATATCGAATTTCCATAGTTAACAGTTTTCAGAAAATATACATATTGGTGTTCATTCACAACAAAAGTCGAATTAATAATCAAAAATAATAAGTGAATCTACATAAAACGCTAATAAAAATTGGGGTTTAGAAAATCATAAACTGGTTCCAATGTACACAGTTATTTCTATTTCTATATACATATATATATATATATATTTTTTTTTTTTTATATAATACTCTGCAGAAATTCGGAGAATTTTGAATACGACAAATTTGTTTGAGCGAGCGAGTTAATTGCCTCAACTGGTTGGAGTTCATGAAAAGAACCAATAGAAAGAATATGACAACGACTCAGCGAATCGTCAGTAACCAGTTCTGAAAAATTTACGCGTAAAAATCAATAAGTAAATCAATATTTTTTGGTGCCGAAGCAAACGTTAAAATAATATTGACATTGCTTTGCATACGACATGGGTCCGTCGACCGACCCACCTAAAGTAAAATACCTCATACTTAGTTGGTGGTGAAATGTTTACTGTAAACATGGGCAGGGTTTGAACCACTCTTCGGGCTGTTGTCGTTCCATCGTTCCATCAATTTCATGGTCAGGGTCAGACAATCGAAGTGCTTTCATAAAACGGAAAGGTGTCAAATAGTCTCTCTAACTGTATATCTTGCATATTTATAAGCTATATTTTATATAAATGTATCTATATTTATGATTGAATTTGGATAACGACCTTGAACCCTAACCAGGTGCTAAAAGCTCAGAGACCGTATCATAATTAGAATAAGGAATTATGCAAGCATATTTTTTTATCTAATCGTGATTTCGTTAATCATTATGCAAATGCAAATCATTTCCGCAGGCGCCATTTTTAATGGAACCATTGTTAGACAAACAACTAGCAAAAATAGATTCTCGCAAGATTGAGATACGAATAACAAGCAGCTAGCGAGTAACGAATAACGAATGAAGCACAAAGAATAAGAAGTTAAGAGCCTAAAAACGTAATTATAAAAAAAAAATTATTTTAAATAAGTGCTAAGTCTAGGAAAGGGATACGCGTCGAAAAAGTACAGAGTAGCGAGTAATGAGTAGAAAGCAACGAGTAAGAATTAGCGACTCGAGGAGAACGCTCTTTCCTTGAACAGATCTAAGTACATTTTTTGAAGACTACATGGAAAGGGATACTCGCTGTACTGAAAGTATCGAGTAAAGAGTAACTAAGCGAGTAAGCAACATCAAATAATTGATAAGGTATATCGATTGAATCTGCAACAGAATATGTTTTTCGAATTGACTCATTTGTGTTTCAAGAGAAGAAAATAACAGTAGCGAGTAAACATATTTAAGATAACAAGCAAAACCCGGAATAGTATAACAACAATAGCTTAGTATAACAATCTGGTCACACAAACTTGCCAGTAATAAGAAGCGAGTAACAAATAGGTGGTTAATAGCATAAGAAATTAGAAACTCGTCAGTAGACAACGAGTAAAGAGCAGCGTATTAAAGGATTTCAGTTAGTTGAACATCTGGATGAGCTTCCTGTCTGGTGGCATATAACAAGTAACGAGTAACAGCCAAACGAACGAGTAACGCACAACTCAAGTGATAGATTGAACCTTTGCCGACTTACGCATAATATCCCAATCTTCTATAAAATGATCCCAAATGGACATGGTACCTTTAAACTGCGTCAACGCATCCTCGTAGCCGCCCTGCGGCTGCGCCTGCGTTGACGAGTGTTTGGCCTTCTTAGCCGCCGGACTAGCCTCGATCAATCCATGTGAATGTCTCGGATGGTGCTGCTGATGGTGATGGTAATGATGAGTGCTGCTGCTATGGCCATTGGCATAAAGTTCCCGATCGCGTTGCTCCCGCTGGACCTGATGATAGTCGAGGGTGCCATTGCCACCAGGGGAGACAGAGATTCGTGCAACAGGCGATGCGGCTGAGCTGCTCGTCGTTGTGGCATGATGATAGCTCTGATGATGATGGTGCGTCTGCCTGGAGCTGCTCCGTTTCATCGAATTGGTGCCGCTGACGCTGTTGTGATGAGTGTCCGGCTCATGTAGCTGCTCATTGGGATCGAAGCCGAGACGATCCTTATAATAGGAATGCGATGTCATCTTGCGTTGTCATGAAATACTTTCGCTTGCGCGTATCTTTCTTGCTTATTATTTTTAGCACGTTTGCTGCAGTTTTCTTCTTTTATTTTTGGGTATTTTTCTCTTTTGTGGATGGCACTATGTGATTTTATTTTTATTGCTCCGCTGACTGACTGATTGACAAAACGAAATTAAAAAGGCTAAACTTGGAGTTGCGAGCTGCGAGTCGCGAGAGAGATGCAAATTAACCGCATGAGTCAGCGTTACGTACTTGAACGTGAAATCAACTAACGAATCGAATTGCAAAATAAAACTAAAATTTAAATCAAGTGCAATAAAATCTGAGTAAAAGTTTTGTTGACTCGCTCTGTTTTTGTTGAGGAAGTCTATTTGCGAATCACTTCTTGCCGGCATTTTGTTCCAATTGGCTGACAGCCAACAAAAAAAAAAAACATCTCAGCCGCCGGCTACGCAGCATTTGTATCTTTTGCACATGCTTGCGAGTATCTTTTGTATCTTTTTAGTGTATAGCGTGTGTGTATGTGTGTGTGTGTGTGTGTCTTTCTTTCTACATGCTTTCTGCAAATGACAGACGACTCGCTGTTTCTGCATTTTGTCGTCCGGCTCTTGAACTGTTTGTCCCGGCAAACTACAGACAATTGACAAAAACTAAAATAAAGAGCAAGAGAATGAACGGGCAGAAGTTCAAATACCCTAGGCAATTATATCACATAAGAGATATGACAGACTTAAAGAGTTGATTTTTTTTTCCAGATTTGTTAGGAATTCTTAGGTATATAGGTATATTTTCTCTTTCTTATAATAAAACTCTCTTATACAAAAAAGAAAAAAAGTTAGAAGCGAACATGTGAATTTGTGGCCTTTGAAGATAGTTTATGCAGACTACATATGAAGTTATGAGGTTTAGAATGAAGACCCCACACGGTGAATTCTTGAGAAAACAAAAACTTGCAAGTTGTAGATCTAATTAAAGGTAAACTCTTTTGCTTGAACATTGTAAATTAATATGAAATTTCGCTTCTTAAAAGCTTTCAGTTTATACATAATAATACTTTTCATAATATACAACATAATAATTTTATAGTCAAATATTTTTTGAATGGTTGTCATAGATTTGGTGGAACGCTTCATACAATTAAATGTTCTCATTTCTCTTGAACTCCTCGACATTCTGCTGCCCTTTCAAAGGTTATGTAGGGTATGGGCGTCAATTGTCTGACCGGGAGCGGTACGGGTCGCAAATTGAGATTATAAAGATAAATTGAAATCAGACAGCGCAGCTGCTGTGACAGCTAGAGGTACAGATACAATTGTTGGTATAATTTCAAACACAGATACAAAGGCGCAGTAAAAGTGAGCTATACTCTAAATTGTTTGTCTCCTCCTGTCTTCTTATAAATATATCATTTTTAGCTGCACTTTAAATTGAACAATGGCCATAAAAAATTTGTACTTTCATTTGCGACATGTCCGTAGCTCACTTTTTATTTTTAGGTGCTTATTCAAGTTGAATTATAAATGGAATTTCTTTGATAATTTTATGTTGAACTCATTTTTTGTTCATTTTGCATTCTTGATTGCATGAGGTCAGCAGTTGGGGTGACACCAGCAGGCTTTCTATAAACTTGCAACTTCCATAATAAATTTATAAATAACTACATAAATAATAGTTGAAACACGCAACACACAGCTGGCCAATGAGACAGGCTGTCGCGCGCTGATTAGATACCGATGGCCCCTCTCACAACAAAACACAGATACATTTACAGATACAGATACTCGGCGCAACAGATACTTATACAAATATATTTTTGAATTTCTCTCGTGTTTGCCAACTTGTTGTTGATTTTTTTTTTTCAATTTGTTTATTGCTTCCATTTGTTATTGTGTATTGTTTTTAGTTTTCGCACGAGAAAAATCAAATGAATATCAAATGAATTCGTTTTGCATTGCACTTTTACTCAATTTTTTATTATTATTAAATTTATATATTGTTTGTGGTTTTTGTTTTTTGGCAATTGGTTTTGCATAATTTTCTTCTAATTTATTTCAAAATGCAACTTTCTTCAGTACGTTTTCACTGCTAATTTTCTGTGTAATTTTATTTGAATTATTATTATTTTTTTTACATTTTTATTTGTTGTAGTTTTTCATTCACATGCAAAAATTCACACAATAACTCATAAAAATGTGTTTCTTGTTTACTAATTTTCACATCACTCATTTCTATCGTACTTTTTCCAACACTGTGTGGCACAGTTATTTTTGTGTCTCACACATGTTTTTTTCCAGACGCTTTTTTCCGAGCCAGGCCTAAGCTTAAGCTTAAGTGAGAGCGCCCGCTCAACTTGCCTTCAAAAGCAACAACAAAACGTTGCTCAAATCGTGTGCTGCATTGTTCTAAGTCGGAAAGAGTAGAGAAAGAGAGAGATCGAGAAAGAGTGAGAGAGAGGCGTGCACTCAAAACTATGTCTGGCATGTGTTCAAGGAGCCTTATGAATTTGATGGCTGACAAGCGAGCAAACGGACAAATATCAAGAATCAACTACTCAGGTAGACTTTCCAGCCGAGGCGTTGGAGACAGTGCGTTTGGCATGACTAATTTGCGGGCAATTCCACTGGAAATCAAATCTGTGCGTGCACGCAGGCGCATAGCCGACCAAAATGTTGAAAAAGGTACCGAAAATAAGAATGAAGAAAACAAAACTAAATACAACAAAAAATATATATATATAAAAAAGGAAGGCGAACGAACACACACAACAAAAAGAAACTGGTTATTGAATGAAAAGCCAGCTAACAGAAATGGCAAAAACAACCACACAAAACTCACAAAAAATTTGAAGCAAAGCTAAAGAAGTTTCTTGGGCGTCTCTTTTGAAGCTGAGACCTGGCAAATATTTGAAAAATGCACACACACATACAAGCATACGCCCAGGCACTTTCACACACACTCACACGCACAAATGTACAACTGGAAGAAGAAGCAGTGCGCAAATACAGCTGCCAATTGCCTGTGTGCCTGTGTGCCTGGCCTGTGCGTTTATTTCATTTTTATGAGACTTTTGATAAGCAACAGGCAAGAGGCAACACACGCACTCGATCAGTTAATCATTTGATTTTAGTCACTATTATTAATAGTTTTTCATTTTCTTTCTTCCAAGATAAACACACTTTATATTTATTTATGATGGCTTTGCGGGCGGAAATTGTGGAAATTATTACGCTTTTTAATGATTTTAATTCTTTTTTCTGCGCACTTTGCACAATTTTTCACACACACGACAACTTTTTTTCGCGTTGTTGTTGTTGTTATTGTTGCTGCTGCTGCTGCTTAGGGCCAGGTTAGAAAACGGCTGTGCGTTGGCAGCGGCAGCAGAAATTTACAAATTGTTGTTGTGGTTGTTGTTGTTGTCGCTGCTGCTGCTGCTACGGCTGTCTCTTCGAACACACTCAAATAACGGAAATAATTTGCTTGCAGAGGACGCCAACCGCTCGGTATCGTTGTTCAAATTGGACTGAGAACACGACCAGAGCGCAAGCAACTATTTTGAATGGGTGCCGAGCTGTGAGCGTCAACTGCCTGCATGTATATGCCAGTGCATGAGTGTGCCTTTGTGTGTTCGTGTGTGTATGCGTGAGTTAAGCAGGTGTAGCGCTCGCAATCGACCACTCTCTCGCTATGCCTCTCTGTTTTTTACTCTCCGCTTTGTGACTGTGTCTGTGTGCCTGTGTGGGCTGAGCACGATCGTGGGAGCGTCAGTGCATAAGCTCAACGAGTGCGTGAGCGAGTTTCTACATACACATATATGAATGACCCAGACGAGAGACTCACTCACTCACTCACTCACTCAGTAAGTCACTCACTCAAACAAAAAATGCCACATATTTGGTCAACAAATTCGCTCAGCGCCTTCTTGCTACGGGTTTTTAATTGCGACAACTGCGGGCGGGATTGGCAAAAAGCTGCGGTCAAGCATGTGGGCTGCCATTGTAAGTATACGATATAAGAAATTGACAAAAAAAAAAATAAAAGAAAAAAAGAGAAGAGAAAATAAACCGCTAATGGTCATGGCCGTTAATAAACAAAAAGCCCTAATTTGGTGCGCAGCTGAACGGGCTGAAGAAAAGAAGAAGCAGAACTAAACATCGGCTATTCAGCAAGACGCCGCGCGAGACTCTTTCGTTCTCTCTTTGCAAAATATAAACAAGAAGCGGATCTTCGATGCGGGTGCGATAACTGGAACACCACTAGAATCGAGAGTGCGCTGACCAAAAATAAACTAATTATAATTATTGTAAGTGCTTGTGTGTATGTATGTGTCTGTGTGTGTGTGTGTGTGTTGTAATAAACATAACATACAAAACGGCAAAGCTAATCTATGAGGTGTAAAAATAGTTGAAGAATCCATAAAAATGTAAAAATGCAGCCAAACCGAAAGAGAGGCAAACAGAGAGCGAAAGAAAGAGCGCGCGCACTCAGAGAGAGAGAGAGAGAGAGAGCTGCCAAAACAGCTGAGTGCTTCGAAAGTCGCAGTGCGTGTGTGTAAAGCACTTGACCCAATGCAGTTGTCACAGTACATTATGAACGAAATTATAACAGTTATTGAGAGTGCAGTCTTATGAAAATGGAAAGCTGAACCGCATTGATCACATAACAGCTGTGTGCTTCAATTAACGGAAATGCATGGCAATTGATCCCGAAGTTGAGCAAAGATTTGTCACAAGAATGACTCAGTCAGTGCCTCGAAAGCCTTGGAAGTCGTGACTAAGCCGCACTCCAAATGGGAGCGCAAATGAGTAGGCTTAACGCTAAAGCTTACTGGATATATGTCTGTGTTCGAGAGTGTGTGTGTGTAAGTGTATGTGCTTGTTTGTTTTTGTGTTAGTTTCTTACTTTTTTACCTTTCATTCATTTGCATGCGCTGGTCGCACTTGAGTGATTCTGACATCCAGATATAACTCAAGCCGCTGCCACTGCCTGTACCTCTCTCTCTCTCTCTCTGTCCCGCTCTCGCTTATTAGAGCAGCCCACTTGTGCAGCGCCTGCTCTTTGAGCACTCAAGTGGCCGGCCTTAATCAATACAAGTGCGTTATTCAGATTGCGAGCTGCAGTTTATATGAATGTGTGTTTGTTTGAATTGTTGTGTGGGTGTCTAAATGCGCGCTTACGCAAATTTCATTTTTAATTAGTCGCAAAATCGGTTGAGCTGATTTCCAATTGGCAGTTGATTTAATTGCCAGCCGACCGGCTTAGGCTTTTCGAATTACCTTCTGGCACGCCAACTAGCTAATGTGGCCACAATCAAGGTAGGTTCAAATACATGCGAGGGTGGTCTACCCTTCCACCTCCCCCTGACAAGAGTTAGTAAACAGTTGGGCAACAGCTAGACATATAGTTCGACTTGCCGTTTATTCAAAGTTATTTTTCCTCTTTGCATTTATGAACTGCGGATTAAAGCCATGTTTTGCAATTCGTGGGGAAGGCCAACGACAAGGATGAATGCTTGATAAATGATTCGAGCTTTATTTAAATGTATTGTTTTGAGTATTTAGCTCAATATCGCATATATCTCAATGTATGTACGGAAAACGTTAAGTATGAAATATTAGCATTCATGAATGATACACATTTCATTCATTCCTAACTAACATTTATTCATAGCTAAGATTTGTATAGTCCTCATATCTGTAAACATTATCTTTCAAGTATGCATTTAAATAATACATTTAAAACTCATAAATACATTTACAATCAGTATTTGAAAAGTCCCCTTGCACTTTCTTATCTTTCTTATTAGACTAGAAACTCTTTTAATTATATGCTTAAAACATATTTATGTATAGTAGATGCACACTGACTATTGCTAAAGCAACGTATTGATAAAAGTAGTGAGTTGTAGTAAAAAATTCTCAGAATATTGAAGCGTGGACATTAATGAATCATCATTGAGGTTTTAAAATAAATATTATTATAGTACTTCCAACATATATATACATTTATTCATCACAAGTCTTTTCAGTGGTGTGTGAATGATACCTCACAAAAGTCATTAGAACTCACAAATTGTCTATATTGAATGAATACTATTTTATATAAATAACATCCACACATTTCAATATAATGCTAATATGAATATGAAAACTAATTACGAATAATTTAGCTGAATGTTTTGGGGAATATGTATTCATTAAATTGTTATTTATTCATACTTCTTTAATTGATTATGAAAAGTACTCAAAACACTCAAAGTTACTCATTATTTACATTTTTATTTTGAAATATACTAAAATGTTTTGTAAGCTTTGTTTTAGTTTTGTATAAGTTCTTAAAAATATTTTCGTGAATAGCATGAAATTTAGCCATGAATAACAATCTTAAGTGATTTGCAAAAATAACAAATGCTTTGCAATGCAATGAAAAACCAGAGAGGAAAAATGTCTGTTGAGCAACCAGCAACCAGCAACCAGCAACCACGACTAGCAACTAGCCAACCCACCTTTGCCATCTATTACAAACTGCCCACGCGTTTACGCCCAAGCCACTTGAATTCCGCCTGTCAGAGGCCACATCCGTCTCATGACAAACCGGCAATGGGACAGACCAGACCAGACCAGACCCGAGCCTAAGACGAACCGAAGAATCGACCCAAGACCAGACACGACTCAGACTCATACTTACACTCAGAGACAGAGACAGAGTCGGACGACAATTTTCCGTAATGATAATTGAAGTGCTGCAAAATATGCCGGTTGTGCAGGGCGTCAACCAAAAAGTAAATACAATGAGTATCACTCACTCAGTCAGTCAGTATGTCAGCCAATCAGTAAGTGAGTTATTCAGCAAGCGCGCGTCATGCACTTAAAACTGGAGATGAAGACATTACTGGACATTGTTTTTAGGCTCTCAAATGTTTCGAAACGCAAAAAAAAAACATGTCAAGTCCGATTGATGTTGGGAATGAATACTAAAATGTCACATATATACAATTCAGATACTATTCGCAAAAGGTGAAACAATGATATTTCCATGTTGTTTTGTTTTGATTTCACTTTGGCATTGAGTAGGGCACCAGCAACTGACCCAGTGACAGAGTCCGACCCCGACCCCGACCCCGAATACGAGTCGCAGTAGACTCCCCTTTCGCTACTCGCTTACCCACCCGCAGACAGGTTTTGTGTAGTAGGCGTACTGACTTTTAATGTTACCCAGCAGAGGGTGTATTAGATTCCCTAAGTATTACGTGCTCGGGTGTCAAGATCTACGTGACTTTATGGTGAATACCGTGGCTACATGGCTTTCAAAAGACTTTGATTGATAAAGGTTGAAGTCTTGGTCTAGACATGTCTAAGCCTTTTCCTGAAATCATTTGAAATATCGGTCTCTTCGTTTTATACAGGGTATGAAGTTCAGATCGGGGAGAAGCTGTAACTCTAAGTAACTCTTACAGAATTAATAGATACATTTACTATTTAGTATTTCTTCTCTTGCTTGTTTTTGCTTTACATGGTCCTTTTCAGTAAAACTTTTTCTATTTATTTAAATTGTTTATATATTTCACTCTTCAATACTTTGGTTGATAGTAGATAGAAATGAATCAATGATAAATCTATTTGCCCAACACTTTCTCTTTAATTCTCATATATCTATTTTTGTTTTCTAATATACACATTTTTTCATTAGGCATCTTCTGATATGCAATTGCAATACTTTTTTTGTTGTCGTTGAATTCTAGGGTATCTTTAAGACAGTCATTCGGTGTGTGTGTGTGTGTGTGTAACAATCTTCAACTTGTTTACGTTTCATTTGCGTGTAATGTCATTTAAATGATTTGCGCGATTGTTGTTGGCTTTGTCAAAAGGCCAACTTGTTTTGCAAGCTCGTTTTTAGCCACGATGACGTCATGGACAACAACCTCCCACACAGACAGCAGCTGTGATATGTATAACAGGCCATAAATAAACCCAAACACAAAAATGATAATCGCTTTCGTTGTCGTTGCTGTCATTGTTGTTGCAATTTTTTGTTTTTCGCTAAAGGAATTGCTCGCTGATCTCATTGCATTTTTCTCTGAAAGTTTCTCGATTGAAGTTGTGGGTGTATCGGCAACAAATATATATATTAATGATAAATGAAAAGAAGAAGAAGGAAACACTTGTGTTATTTTATTAAGGCACTCGAGGCATTGCACAACATCTGCTATATGGCAGACACTAAAGTGAAGAAGGGGCAGTTAGGGAGGAGTTAAGTCTATCCATAAGTCTCTTGACCTCGCACATTGGTTAAAGTGTTTGTGATTGTTGTCAGCGTCAATGGCAATTAGTAGCGTAATTAAATATTTGTGTACAATGCAATGCAAATATATTTATATATTGTTTTATGGTTTATATCAGTTTCCATTCAATTTAGTATTTGTTCAGAGATACCCTGCGAATTAGCAAATACACCTTGAATAACCTGAACTTTCAGTTACTCTTAACAGACCGCATTAAAAAAACAATCCATAAGAAAGTTATTTGAAGTCAATGTCAATAATTTAAATATTTAATATAAAATACATGTCTTGAAGGACAAGACCATGTTAACGATTTTCAAATATTAAACCGAGTATTTAAAACTTATTGGATAGATGAGATAGTTCTTAAAATCAAACAAACTCTTAACTTGGTATACATCAATTTAAATATTCTTATTCAGACTGGAGTGGAAACAACCCATATGAAAATAAGCAATGAATGATGGGTAAAAAAAAACCTTGTCAAATGAAGATCCTTAGAGTCTAAATCAAATTTAAATTTTTGCTTGAATTTTTTTAATAATATTATAAAAAATAATTCTTACTTTGCCTAATTAAGCAAAGTAAATTCATAAATTAAAACCTTCTTTGAAAAATGTCTCCAAAAATAATTTTTTTTTTATTTTTTGAGAATCTTAAAAAGAGTTGGAATAAACCGAAAGTGAACAAAATTGAAGCATCAATGTAATTGTTTCTATTAATATGCACACATAGCTTTGCATGCATCAAGTAAATTTTCTACAAGTTGTATTTAAGCAAAATTTAAAGAGAAGAGTTTCAAAGACTTTGGCGGCTCGTCTACAGGGCGTTCTCAACGTCAAGCACTCTTATTTGCCAGATCATTTTATATTGAATTGCGCAGAGGGCGGCAAACGGGCTTTTGATCAACGTTTATTTTTGGCATATCCACAGAGACATATAGCCAAAATAAATTGTCTGTTCCGTTAAGAGTTGCGATGTCAGTTTGTGTCTGTGTGTGTGTGTTTTTTTTTTTTTTTTTTTTTTTGGAGTTGACAAATTGACACACAAAATTGCTTATCTTAATGAGTCACAGAAACACAGTCAGCAAGGGAACTATGCCATATGGTTTGCACAGCCTTCGCTGGAGACAGATAAAAAAGTATCAGAGCGATATGAAAGATGTGTACAAATAGTAAATATTGAGGAAACTGGAAAAATTGACAGACTGAAAAACTAAAAAAAAAAAATAAAAAATAAAAAAGACAGAAACCGGGAAGTTGATTTGGTTAGGAATGCGATTTATAAGTAAGCTGACCTTCAGTCTTTAAGTTTTTTTTTACTTCGAACCCGAACACAACTCACTCCAGCAACTAATTATGAAAGCAATGCACATAAAATAGTCAAAGATTGTCAACAGAGATCATTATTTCTTATCGATTTATAGATTTATTTTTGGCCAGTTCGAATTGGTTGAACTTTTTTTTGTTTTGTCTCTGTTATTTGCGTTTGACTAAGTCGTTAAATTCTAATTAAATTCACAGGCACTTAAAATTGTCATAATTTCCAAACGGTTAATTAACGTTCGGCTTAAGAGCGAGCGAGATGGACGAAATGCAAATTGAATTGAAAACTAATTAGAGATATCAACACAAACACACACACACACCTACACAGATATATTCATATGTATATATAGATATAATACCCCATAGAAACGCCAGATTTGACAACACGCCCCGCGATATGGTCGAACGACACGCATACATAATGACAATTAAAAAGCCAAAACGAAATCAAGTAAAATAGCAGCAAAGCAAAATTCAGCAGAAAAAAATAAAAATAAAGGGAGAAAAGAAAAGACAGCTGTGGAGCACTACGTGCCTGCCAAACAGAAGCAGGTTCCAAGTGCAACAACTGTTCGCGAGCAGTAGGCCGAGAGGGCGGCAGTGGGTGCTCACACAGTTATCAGTTTTCAATTAACAACATCGTGTTATGTACCCCCGCAGTAGTAGGCGTATCTATAAGATACAAAACAAAGCACAATGCCGAAATAAAAACACCAAAGAACACCAAATAAAAACGATAAAAAAAAAACAACAAGAGCAAAAAAAAGCCCTAAAAGACACAAAATTAAAAGAAGACGAGCTGCAATCTTACATATTACTGACTACGCAATACTCGCTTGCCTGCCAAAAAAAAAAAAAACATTCCAAGTCTCCGGAGGAGCTCAGGAGGATTATCTGCAGGAGCCAGCAGCTTATTAATTTATTTGTCTCTCAATTAGTGAAAGATATTGACCATATATTGACAAAGTTCTTTCAAATTCGGCCATCTTGTAAAATTCTTTCTATATATAATTAAATATATTAAAATTTTGTATTAAAAAATGTTATTTTAATTGATTTTTCATATCTGAATCAAATTTGAATCTAATCAATCTCAACAACTAATGAAAAGTATAACAAGAAACATTTTTCGAACTAGCTTAAAAATATTCTTCTTTTCTACATAATATTTAAAAATAAAATTTGACTTTCAAATTGAATTTTGAACTAAGTTTGGTATTATTAAAAAGTTCAAGTAAATAATATTTTAATCATTTCATAATAATGATTAATATTCGAAATAAGTTAAATTAATTTCAATTCCTAGATATACTATATATATATTTATATTGTATACCGTTCTTTTCAATTTATTTTCGATTTTTTTTTTTACTATTCCAATATAATTTGTTCTTTCTACGGATATAGTATTCAGATGTCAGACAGGCAAATTCATACGCAAACTACTTTTCAATAGAGCGACAACTCTAGCGGTTCAACTGTACTTCCGGTCCGGGCCCAGTTGCCAGGCCAATTAAACATTAAAACAGTGCACACGTTCGATCTGCGAGCTGCATAGCAAGTAGCTTGAATAGATCTATGAGATTCCATTAAGTACGGCTAGAGGCAAGTCATGAAATTTATTAATGAAATATGCTAAATAAATATCAAATCAGCTGCAATTCAGGGGTTTGGCTTGTCGCTCAATGGGCAGTTATCGATAGCGGATTGCCGCCCGATAACAAGCTAAAAATAAAAGATTATGCTTGGGCTCTTTTTTAAGCTGTGACAGCATATGAACAAATTTGTATGTGTCTTGTGACTAAAATAGGTAATTCGACCAATCAATTCGTAACTCATATCAAAAAAAATTTTTTTTAAATGCTACAAGCAAAATAATTTATATTTTAATTTTGAATATGGAATACTCTTCATATAAAAAAATATTTGAACTCGATTGGAATTCATGTCAATCCTATGTATCAGCGTATGTCAATAAGATAGCGATATGTAGAAATTATAATTTATGATATAAAAATAAAGCTCTTTAAAAATTTGCAATGATAATGTAAATTTAAATTTTCTTATGTTAATGTTTATTAATGTTAATTCAAAACATATGTAATAAATGTCTGTAAACAAGGGTCATAATATTAATATCGATTTACTTGTATAATTATAATCTTATCAGTTTAAAATGTTCAATCGATAAATAATCGAATTTGATTATTTGAAGCTAATGATCTAAACTTTTATAAACGAAGTAATATTGTATTCCAAGCAGCTGATGATAAACCTAACTTCTAGCTTTTACCTATTTGACAGACCCCTTTAAATCAATATACCCTATGTTAGAGCATTTAAAGCAAATTATCTAACCGGCAAACGGTGTCAGAAATTGCAGCCCACGCAGCTTACAGATTTTGAACCGCAGAATTGGCGCAACCAAAAACGGAAACGTCGCGCAGGCGTATCAAAAAATATAGACAAAGAAAGAGACAGTTACAGACCAATAGAAAGAGCTAGCAATAGCAAATGAGTAAGAGAGAAGAAGATATAGGAGGGACTGCGTAAACTGTATGAAAAATAGGCATAAATTACAGCGCTTTTAACAAATGATATTTGAACAAATTATTAACAATACCAAAATAAAAAAAAAATTATGTTGAATGAATGAATTGATGCGCCAGGTGAGAGGGGCGAAAAGAGTGAAGGGAAGGCGGACTAGGGATTGGGGCGTGGCCCCCTGTTGACTCAATCGGTGTGGGCGTAGATTTTATAAGCTGAATGCGAATTGTTGAATCACAACAAAAAAAAATATGTTTGTTTACAGCCAAGTTTTTCCGTTACACGAACACAAAGCGAGTGGGTGTGTGTGTGTGTATGTGCACAAGAGTGTGCACGTATGTGTGTGTGTGTGGGTTAACTGGCTCAGGGCTAATTAAAACTCTAAAAGCTACGGCAACAACAAAACACAAATGCAAAACTTTGCCACATTAAAAGTTGTCTAACAAACTTTAAAAATTGTTGCAAATCGGTTCGATTTTTTTCCAAGCCTACGCAACTGCCCCGCCATTCGTGGGTGTCTGTCCGTCTGTCTGTTGCCTGAACGTGTATGTGTGTATGTGTGTGTGCCACGCCCTCAGTACGAGCTGCCGCCAGCTGTCAATCTCAATCAACGTATCTATTTTTCTAGCCTGAGGCGAATTTTCGTTTTCATTGCAAATCTTGTCTTAGGTCTAGTTTTTTTCTGTACTATGAAATGTTACATATTTGTGGGCGTGGTTCTTTTGTGGGCGTAATGGAAAGTGGTTGAAAGTGTTGAATTATTGAAACACCAATGTTATGTAGTAGATTAGACTACTATTTGAACTTGAAATGTTTCACAGAGTTGATCGAGTTTAACAAATGAGTCAAGATCAAGATCTTAAAGAGAAATCAACCCACATCCGATTAATTTTTGTTTGTTTTTATATTTATATTTATATTTATTCAAACAGCTCATAAAAGTAACCAAAAAAGATATTGGCAATAATTTGGATGCTCAAGAATGTGGAAAAAATGTCCAAGTTTAAGAGATAAATATTTGTGATTCGAAAATGTGTTAAAATGGAAATTTATGACACTTTATTTGAAGTATTTATGTATGTATATGCAATATGTATGTATATAGTGCACAAGGGCCCAAAATCAGAAATCCAATCGTTATGTTAAATAGTTTATTTCTGGTAAATGTGTGGAAGACACCGAAGAAAGTATCTCCAGCCTTACAAGGTGTCTAGGCCGAATTTAGATTTAGTTCTGTTAGCCTGTCCATTCTTCGGTTCGAAATCAACAAATATCAGAAAATGTATAAACTTAAAAATTGATGATGCTGTTTAGATTTGTTTTCTTGTTTTCATTTATTTTGTATATCAGTTTGTATCGAGATTAGTCTATGACATAATCTATAACAAAAAGTGCACATTTCCTTACAGATATTTTGACTTTAGAGAACTTGACATTCTATTATATCATTTCAATATATTTATACCAAAGAACACGAAATATTATTTATTGTTTTCAGAACTCCTTCCATAAATAAATCCTATCAATGTTGGCTCTTGGTATTCTACTTGGATTATCTCTGAAATATATCTTTTAACAAACAATTTTATTTATTATATAACTGAATAGCATATTATTTCCCTATTGTATTCTATATGCTCAGCATAAATAAAAACAAATTTCGACTCATTTTCTTCCATACTCTCAATATTCTTATCGAAAAATAAAATTTAAATTTAAACCAACATGAAAATCAAATAAAAATTTGTTTTCTAGAAATTCCCTAACTAAATCCACGCAAACACATTTCACATTCCACTCCATTGCACCTCCGACAAGAGCTGGGGAACGGGTCACAAATAGCTGAGAACCTGCTGCAAATAAATGTTGTAGAGCATTCAATGGACTCAATACGCAAAAAAGCTGGCAGCAAAAATTTGTTTGTTAACCGAACAATGCCCTCAACGGAGGCAACAAAATGACGGCGACATAAATTTCAATTTTTATGTTGCAATTGCAAAAAAGAAGAAAAACGAGAAAATCTTGCAAACGTGACAAATATGAAATACTCTTTCTATATCCTAAGACTTTCTCTACAATTATATTATAAACTATATATTTTTATTAACTAGCTGAATATATAACATTTCTATGGAATATCGTTAAATACAAAAATATTATTCTATACAAAAAATAGACAAATAAATATATTAAGCATTGCAGTACTCATACTGGTTGAATATTATTAGACATGAATTCTAGATAAAGTCAAGCCTAACATAAAACCCAATATAAAAACTTGAACTGAATTTATACATAGTATATTTAATACTATGCATAACGCACAACAAAATAAGAGAACTCTTCCAACAAGTGCATGAAAAACGCAGCAAAAAATAAAAATAACAACATGGTCAGATACAAATCGCTAGTAAAAGGCAAGCAGTAAAAGGGGGCTTAAGGGCGGGGCTGGCCGAGGTGAGGCTGGGTGCAACCGCCAACTCTGTGGGCTGCGTAGAGACTCCGTCGGCGGCACAGAAATAGAATAAAAGCGACAGCAGCGGAGGCTGCACCGTTAGGCGTGGAATTAGCGCATAATATGCGACTTCCAACAGCGGATCGGGAGCGTCAATGGTTGCTAGAGAGATAGAGATAGAGAGAGAGAGAGAGAGAGAGAGAGAGAGAGAGAGAGAGAGAGAAACTGTTGGCAATATATTGGAAAAATGTCAATGCAGCAGCCATTTAAATGGCCTAATGCATTGAGTTGTGGCATAGTTTGACAGGCACTGCCTGAAAGTAAGTGCAATGAACCAAGCATCGCACAAATGTGTGGGAAACTCAGGCGAAACTCTGCAGTCTGTGAGCCCTGTTCAAGTGGGTAGTGCAAATATTTGGCCAACAGAGAATTGGCACAGACAATTGTTTGCCGTCTGAATGGGGATGGGATTATTGTGAATGAAACTGATTAGCATGAGGATGGCTGATTGTGAACGAAACCTATTTAAATAAAATGATATTTAGGTCTATTTACTGTCGAAGTAGTTAAATTTACATTAATATATAAACATAATCATTCGTGAATCTATATCAAGATATATATTGACATCAAGAACCTAATTATTTCTAGTTAAATAACAAACAAATTTAATAAACAATGCGTTCTCATTATCAATTATAGATTATTGAATATTATAGAAATTATATATTTGATAATATAAACAAATATTAAACAATAATCGATAACTTTGTGTGAATTTTATATCCTATTTGCTGCTCAATATTATGTCAATTTGAAATATGTATTGCATTTTATATGCATTTGATTTGAAAAATGAATGACAATAATCGAACAATTTTATCGATATAAATGATCATCTTATTATGGAAGTAATTATTAAAATCAATAGTTTTAAAATGTCTATTGATTTCTTAAAATTATCAAAATAGATAAGTTTAGGTTATTGAACAATTTGTATGAAATTATCGTTTATCGATATCAATAAGATATATCTCAGTTTCAAAATAATTTAATAGTTTTTAAATATAATATTTAAGCATCATTTCTAGTAGCATATCATATCATCGTAAATCGCCCAGATTAGATATTGCATTATTGTTTGGGAAATTCCACTTATTTCTCAGATATGCTTGACTCACCTGCTATGCGTAGGACGGCACGATCCGCCGGATCCAGCTGAAGTATGCTGAGCGGCTTGTCCTTAGCCCATTCGCTAAGGGATTCGCGATCCATCATAATATTTGCAGCGCTTCCCGTGGATGCATAGATGCGTCGGCGCTTGCACAGCTGCTGCTCGGACTGATGATGGCGTGGCTGCAGCAGGGGGCACGAGCCCGATGTGCCAGCACCTGTTGGTGTTGTATGCCGAATGCCACCGTTACCGTTGCTGGTGCCGTTGCCGTTGCAATGGATCTCCAACTCCTCCCTCCGACCGGCGATCGCCAACAGCTGCGGCGAGTGCGGCGATTGCGGCGTGGAGCGAGAGCGAGCGTAACTCCGCGGGGACGCCGTGTTTGCCGCGACTTCTTCTCCGTGTAATGAAGACGATGTGTGCGAGCGAGATAGTGCGTTGCTGCTGTCTCGCTTGCTCCAGTGCTCAGCTTTTTATTTTTTACTTAAGTACTAATTGAAAATTGTACTAAAATTTAGCTAATGCTTTTGTTCATTTTAATACTTTTCTGTAAATAAAATAAATGAAGAAATAAAGAATATAATAAATAAATAAATATTTCGCATTCATAATAAAAGTCTTGCCAATAAATTTGTTTCCAAATTTCTAAATTATTATAAAAAACGAATTTATAAAAACTTTTCTTTGAGTAGTAATTGAAGCAATTGCAAATTTTCATCATTTATGATGTTTCACTGTTTTATTATTTTTCTTCGTAATTTTTACGTTATTATCGATATTAACAAGATTGTTATTTATATATGTTTATATTATTATTGTTTTATTTGTTTTGATTATTTTTAAGCTATTTATAATGTACATTTATTTATAACATATAAGTTTTGTTCAGATTTCAAATTTATTTAAACGCTACAGTTTGAAAGTCGTGTACGTAGAATTATTCACAGTATACTTTTGGGAGGCACTGAAAATTACAGCAGCTGACTAGCCGGCGCTGTATTTGTAAAATGCGCGGCAACAATAGCAACAACAACAAGAACATGAAAACACTTGTTATCAGCTGCTCGCGAGGCAATGCTTTGCCAGTGGGTCAATGCCAGCCAATAATAATAAAAACAACAATTACTAAAACGCACACCAATAAAGAACAGACGGAAAACGTTTTGTGCTCAGTTTAGCAGTCACTGTGCCTTGGATAAATCACAAAAGAGAAATACAAAACAACAGCAGTTTCGATGTCGAAAAAAGGCCGCGCAATTTACAATCAATGAATTTCGAACAGGCAACGGAAACTACGTTTACTGATAAACAACAGTGCACGTGTGTGCAAATACATTGGTTTGTGTGTGTGTGTGTGCGCGCGTCTGAGTGTGTGTGCGCGTCTGAGTGTGTGTGCGTTCGTGAGAGTGCAGCGAAATGTCAACAGAATCAAAATGCAAAGAGAGCAAGCCGATGAGAGCGAGAGAGTGTAAGTGGTAATTCAAATGCGAGACCGGTTTTTGTTTCTCAAGAAGAGAGGTAGAGAGAGAGAGAGAGAGAGAAACGTCAGAGAGCATTTGCGCAAGCGCAATGCAATACCGGAAATAGTCACCGCTGCTGCGCTGCTGCTGCTGCAGACGTTGCGAAGCAGCGTGCAATGTGCAAGAGTAAAAAATTGTCGGACCAAATAAGAAAACAGTAGAACCAGAAAAACTTTTATTGGGCAGCTAACGGCAGGCTTCCAGTTCATCTAGCCTAGCGAGCTAGCTCGCTCTCTCCTTCTCTTTCTCTTTCTTTCTCTCTTCCTCACCGGCTCAATGGCCAATTATCGCTGCTGAATTGTATTATTATTGAATGTCTTTTGGCAAAAGTAACTGTATAAGTATGACTGTATACAAGTATACACATGTATGTGCGCGTGTGTTTATATGTGTTTATTTATGGGAATTGTTTTGACGCGGTTTTGTTTTTTGCCGCATGCTTTTTATGACTTTTATCAAAGTCTTTTGTGGACACATTTGGGCAGTCACATCGTATAACTGTATATATAATACAGATAGAGGGAGGAGGTATTGGCTAGGCGAACGTGATTGGCAAACTTAACATTTGGAATGCCTGTCAGCTACGCTCGAGTGCTTATCAAACTGTCCACTATGCAGGTTGACACTTGTGCTGGAGTGCATGTCAAACTGTAGACGGGCGCTGTAAGCTCTGACGCCGACGCAGGCGTCACTGTCGGCCCTCAAATCAACAAACTTATCACAAAAAGCCCAAAATGCAACAACAACCAACAAAACATAATTGTGTGCGTGCGCTTATCAACAGATAAGCAGCTATGAATTATTTTTTCCTTTTGACTGATAACTTGTACAATTATAATTCAGAAGAATTCAGAAGAAAAAGCGGCAAATAAAACAACATTGAAGCGGAATGGCCTCTACTTTTGTACCTGTCACAAATGAGACCAAAAATAACTAGAGATTGGTCCAAACAAAGAAAATATATGTAGACTAAAATATATTCTGCTAAATTGCATATATTAATAAAATTAAGAGCTGGGAGAAAGAGACGGAGAGACAGAAACAGAGAGAAAGAGGGAACTACATATATGGTAATTGAAGAAAAATTGTTCTTTTTCTAAACTTCCAATTCTATTTTTCTACTGCTTTTATATGACTACGTACTACGTATGTTAACTCTTACCCAATTTAAAACTGATTACATGGTATCTAAAACGTTAGAGCGCTGATCTAATCGCTGTCCAAATCTAACGAAGGTTGCTCAAACGTTGATTTATCGTATTGCTAAGATATATGTATTGTGTGCTAAGACAGAAGCTCTTGAGAAGCTCTAAAACTACATTTTATACAGATTTAATTAAGAACATCCGAATGGTTCGCACATTTAACTTGTAAATTAGCAGACATCCCATTTGAATTCGAAAATAGAAACTGAAAACGAGCCGCTCTGCTCTCCAGCTGCGAGATGGCTGGCGACAGAGACCCAACAGCTGTTGAGTTAGCAAAAACATATAATTAAGATTTAGAAGCCGTTGCAAATAAATACCTATAATTAGATTTAAGGACCCAGAGCAACACGTTCTAGATTATAGACAGGAAACTGGATATCTACAGAGGCTATAAATTGTGAGCTAAATTTAAATTTATGAGGATTACATTGCAAACTTTAAGATATCAGCAGCAAGAGCTATATACTAAATATAGATCAATTCTATTTAAAATTAAACTAATGAATACTCTTACGCTTTGCTATATAAGGAGTGTTCATGGGTTTTCTGCATTCGCAGGTTAAGCCCTATTTCACTCCTAGTTTACATTCTCAAAACTCTTCACTATCTCAATTTAAATAAATGGGAAAAGTTACATGTTCCTTTACTCAATACCAAAAGATTTCTCTTTCTTTGAAAGTTCTTTAACATTTATTTTGTTATCAAAATATCAAAATATCGAAATATCAGGGGAAACTAAGATATAATCTTAACTTGATTTGGGTGAACTAGATCAAATTTTTACAAATTCTTAAACCTTTTTCTAACTCAACATTTTACTTTTAGCCTAATGCTTCTGCTCCCATTGCCAAACGTAAATGGAACCCAACTTCTTCTTTATAGTTTTTTCGTACAGGCATTCTTAAGCCTTGGTTATCAAGCAACCACCGGAACTGGCGGTTCGGAGCATGTATAACGATTCTGACAACAATGTGGTTAGCTATGCCACATTTATATAACTCGGCAAGTCGTTGCTCGATTTCTGTGTGTGAAGAGCCCATAAAAAAGCACTTGAAGCGAACACCGCAAGACACTTTGATGACCAGAGAGGAGTCCATTTCATAAGTTGATTCCTCGCGCAAAGAAAGACAAGACATGCTGCACGTGCAGCGAGCTTAGATCACCAATGGGGTTCCCAGCACCAAAAAGAGACACAAAGAGAGGAATCCGCGAGGCGACAGAGAGAGGGCAAACGCAAACTCAATTAAGCGACAGTTGAACGGACAATAACAGCAAATGGGAGAAAAAAAAACAGTCACAAAACAATAAATGCTGATAAAAACGCACACAATGGGCAACCAGTTTGACAACGTCATCGCTCAGAAAAAGTACAAAATTGAATAGGAAAAGTGAACGACTAGCAGATATCCTATTATAAAGCCATTTCCCGTTCTTCGTGTTAGCTACACTCAATGCACTTTGAGATAACTTTTAATTGCAAAAGTCAGGCACGTCTAACAAAGGCTAGATATACATTAGATAAGATTAACAAAATATTTTTATGAATCTGGTCGGAAAGCTAATTGATATTACTTTTTCTTATTTAATATCAAAAGTAATTATATTTATGAAACTACTCACTATTTATATATATCATAAATATTAATAGATAGTGTGATTTCAATATACAACGATATTATTTTTCATTTATTAACATCACGAAACGTTCATATTTCGATAGTGTGTTCTAAAAACTAATTGCTATAAATTAGTTACATTTTATCTTATTTAATGTCAATACTTGTCGATGGAATAGATATTGATTGACATGACTTTTTTAATATACAAAGATATCACAAATAGTTATTATTAGTTTTTATTTATTTATATCACGACACATTAATATTTATTGATCTTGTGGAAAATCGAGCGGCTTAAGTTAACCTGCACAATATTTAGATTTAGCGCAGACTTCTTCTGTCTACTCCCAATTGATGCAATATACCCTTTCTCAGTCTCTGCCAATAATGTATAGGGCATAAAAAATAGAATTTGAAACGACATAAAAGCAGGTGAGGGAGGTGGGGTAGGCATAAATTCCTGACCATGGGAACTAAGCGTAGTACAATTTTTTAATTGCCTCGAAAGCCGACAGGCATTAATAAGCCACATTAGTCTCACTTTATATAAACAACTAGAAACCAATGAAATCATATTCTCAATTGCATTGATTGAGTAAACGACTATATTAGATCATTATATTATGTGTGTTATATAGCACGGTCACATATCGGCGATTATGTCATCTATCACGAGCCAGGGGCTGTGGGGCCATGCAATTAGTTATCGGACAGCCGGACCCGGTCACCCAATTAGGCATACATTTTGCATATCAGTTGAAAACGAGCTCAATTAAGAATGATAGTTATTTCAAATATTTCAAATTTCATAATTTAGATTCCAGTTTGCATTGGGCGAACCACAGCCAGCCGCATAATATCTAGACTGAGTCATCATCTAGTTTATTATTACCAAAATCAAGCGTAAAACAAGTAAAAACGTTGCAGTTAAGCGCAATTAACTGCGAGATACCCCGTTCCCGTAGGTGCATTTTATTTATTTAATAAACATTTAATAAACGAAATATTTCGGCAAGCAAGAAACTGTTGTACACGCAAATTAATTGATTTCCTATGCATACATACAAAGGCTGCATGCTATAATATTCTAAAAATTGCGATTGAATTGAGTGTTGTGTAGCAGTGAACTTATTTAGGTTGAGCTATTTTATTTTATTTTTTAAATTCATTAATATTTTTATAATAATGTTAAAATGCTTTCTGCAATCTTAGAAATTACTACTAAGTCGGCCACAACAAACTTCTTTGCCGATTTACCACGCCTCCAAGGGCGTAGATACATAATTTTTGGCCAGTTCTTAGAAACTGGCAAAATTGTATTGCAAAATTGTATTGCTCACACTCCAAAAATGCGAAAATTACAGGTTTTTTTTGATATGCCACGCCCCCAAAAGGGCTGAAAATTTATTTTTGTGTCATCGTTAGAAGAGGCCATTAGTAACTGAACCATCCAATTTTGGAGCTCCTACCTCTCAAAATGTAGGAGATATAAACTTTTGCGGTTCGGCACGCCATTATTGATCTTGGGTAGTCAAGCCGAGGATAATGCCAAATTTCAAGTCTCTAGTGTCAATAGTGTTCAAAATATAGCACAATTTGAAAAATCACTATATATATGTCAGGTCCGATTTTCAATGCCCCCAATGGGCATAGACATATAACTTTTTTATCGATCTTCATAGAATCATTACCTTAGCTCACATGCGAAATTTCAGCCTTCTAGCTTTAAAGCTGTAGAAGATACGTTTTTTCCGATTTGCCACGCCCCCAATGGGCGTAGATATATCCGCCATAGCTTTTTGGACTTGGGTTGTCACCGCGAGTATACATTCCAAATTGCAACCCTCTAAGTCATCAACTAGTACGATTACTGGCATACGGGCACATGACTTGACTTATTTCTGTCTGAATTTATTCTTATGAAAAATATGCATCATTAGTACGTATATCACTTAAAGCTTAATTTAGGATATAGTCCTTCTCAATATTCGCTGTAAGTTAGCAATATTCTGGAATAGAGCATATTTCTAAAAGATGGTTATTGGCTTTTCCTCAAATATTTCGGTATTGTTCTATATCTATATAACTTATCATATTCCTTATTCTCCTCTGATATTTTATAAGCAAATCTACTCATCCGGTGTCCAATCATAATACCATATATCGCTTATAACTCAAATTAATTTAAAATGTTCGTAAGTCTGCATCATCTAATCATCAGTTGGTCTTTCATCTTTTCAACTGTCTAGCCGCTAATTGTTAAATGGGGCCTGCTTGGAACACTTTATTTTTCATGTTTACGAGCGTCAGTTGGCGGCCTAATTGGGGCTTTCCTTTCACGGTGTGGCCTGGAGAATAGAGTTTTGCTTTTCGTTTATAGTTTTTGTGGGCGTTGCCTCTGCAGAATTTTAATTAGCTGGAAATTTTGAATTTCGAAGTTTGAAGCTGGGTAACTAATATTAATTCCAAAGAAACTGACTTGTTGATTGCGCTAGTTCTTCGCTTATCACAGATGCCACATGCCAGATAACCCGAGACATGACAATCATGATGATGTTGATGATGATGCAAGATGCAAGAGATATCAATAGAGTACTACATTACTTCTAGTTGGCCTAAGTATCTACTATGTTTTAATTGAAATGGCAATGGCGCAAGAGACATCAATAAAGTTTTACATTGTAGAATAGCTTCATTGTAGCTACCGGGCCTTCGCTTTAATTAGGCTAATCGGGCAACTCTTGAGCGGCACGCCCTTAATTCGCATGCAAAGCGGCGACACTTGAACTTTAGTTACGAGTTCAGAGTTCCGCTGAGACTAAGACCGGGGATCTAGGGAGTGGGGAGTGGGCCGACACACCCAGACGCCAAGCAGACCGATGGCAACTTTTTAGCCAAGAGGAGTAAAAGCACAAAAACAAAAACAAAACTAGAAACATGGGCCAAGTGCATGGTAAAAACGCATTGCTTGTCAGACAGCTAAAAGAAAAAGAATAATAAAGAGAAGAGAAGAGGGGCTGTGGATGTAGACACAGGCAGACGAAGCAATAAAACAGCTACAGTCAACGCTCGAGTGCATTTTCCGGGCCAACATCAGAACAACAACCACTACAACAACAACAACAATAAGAAGCAGCAACATCAACTACCTCGACAACCCTTGTGTTGTTGCTTTTCTAGGCTAGGGCCGCAAATCAATTTGATGATGTTACAACTCGTTAAGATAGAGCGGTAGAGAAATGCAAAGAAAAGGGAGAGAAGATGCATTGCAGCTCATAATATGAATTACAACGTACAGTGAATGCACGCTAATGTAAACGCTCCTATCTCAAATGTAATTTTTAATAGAAAACACTGAATATATAACTGCAATTATAATAACTGACTCAAATATTCCTTTCAGCCCTGTGCTAATAGTTATAGAAATAGTTCTTATTCAAATCTGAATATACTCCGCAGTCCTGGGCCAAGACTTATAAGTAAGATATCCTATTCAAAATAAGTTTACTTTGTTTTTTATATTAATTTTTGGTTAATGTTAATTTAAATCACTGCAAGTTTTCAATGGAGGAGCATTCACTGTAGGGGAACAGCTGCCAAAGGGCCAAAAGGCCAAACATACAATATTCCGTGTTCACATGAGTGCTTATATTTGTGTGTGTGCGTGTGAGTGCGTGTTTGGGGGTTGATTGTGTGCATTTTCAGCAGCCACTGAACTTTGCTGTTATAAAAAGAACAAGCAAAATAAAGAACGAAGAACAGCACAAAAAAAATTAAATTGTAAACAGAGCGCCGGTAAAGCTGAGAGCGAATGTCTTGCAGTAGGTTCCTCTTCCTCTCTATCGCTCACTCACTTACTCACTCTCTCTCTCTCTCTTTGTCTTCTTGCTTTATAAATGTTGTTGTGGTCAGTGTCAGGGCTGCCATTAGCAGGCAGCAGGTTACATGTGTGTGTGTGAGTGTATGTGTGTGTGTGTGTGTGCGCGTGTGTGTGTATGTGTGTATGTGTGTATGTATGAGTAATGCGTACAATTGACTGATCAAAACGGAACATTGGAAATGTGAGTAAAATGTGTCACCCACCACTCAAAAAACTACCTCTTCTCTAACATTTTGCTATCGATTTTTCAAGAGGCCCGCAAAAAAAAAAACTACATAATGAATATAGATAAAAAAAAATATCACATGCAGCGGCTTATTAGCATCACAATGCGAAAGTTAAAGGGAATCGAGCTTTCGATGTCAGCGCTAACGAAGATAACGTTGAGAACGTTGCTGCATCTTGGCAGAAGCAGCGCAGTCAGCAGATAAACCGGCCTTTGCCGGCAGCGACGCAGCGGCGACATTCTCTGACGAGGGTTGAGGGTTGACACAATTTTCAAACACACACGCACATAGATACATACATGCATATAAATAGATATATGTAAATACGTTGCCTTTGTGCTCCATTAAAAAGTTTATAAACAAATTATGTAGTTGTTTATTTAACACACACACTCACATACGCATATACGACAGCACACACATTAGCGGAGCAAAAACAAATGTTGACGGCTGGAACTAAAATTCCACATGAGAACAAATACCGTTTATTGTTGGAGCTTTTGTGAATTTTTTTTTTTTTTTTTTTTTTGATGATCTTCATGCAGTTTTTTCTTCTTTTTTGTCTTACTGTTTTCACTTTGCATTTGTCATTTTGCAGAGGACCGAAACACGTTGAGCTTTGTGTTTTGCACAATTTCTTTTGCACGTTTTTTTTTTCCTTTTTGTTGTTTGCCATGCATTGCCCTCAAATCATGCTGCGGTCGCTGACGCGAGCAGCGCTGCTCTGCAAGCTGACTCATAAGGAGCGACAGAGAAATAAAGAGAAAAAAAGAGAGAGAGAGAGAGATAGATAGACATAGAGATAGCAGCGCACTTACAGCGAAAGAGATGGTTGGATAGATAGACAAGGAGACACGAACCGAGCGCAAGGAGCGACTGAGCACCCTGCTCTTGTTGTCGTTGTAGTTGTTGCTGCTGTTGTTTTCATTATATTTTTATTTTACATTTTCGTTTTGGCTTTTCTTAAGCAACATTTTCTGCTTTAGTTCGCTGTTGCTCTGATGCTTATGTTAATTTTCACACACACATACACACAAACACGTCAATGCATGCACTGCATACACAAAAAATTATAAAATAATTTATGGCAATTTAAGCAAGCGAATCGTTCGAGTTATTGTGGATGTTGTTGCTGGAAAATCTCTTTTACACGCTTGCAGTTTGAATGAGCTGCACAACTATTTTTTTCGGTGCTACGCTTTGGTTCGCAATTCGTTTACACACACTTTACAATAGAGTTGATATTGCTATTGTTGTTTTTGTTGTTGTTGTGCCTGATGCACTTCTACATGTGGATACCGTTACACTTGTGCAATTTACAACAGCAACAACGCCGACACAGACAGCACTTATACGAATAGGCAAGCCAGACACACACACTCATAAGTGCACACGTAGAAGGCGTATTTGCTACAATAAATTATAATTCACGTGCCCAAATTACATACACACACACACACGCACGCAATGAAAATTTCCCAGTACAGCGAAATTTAATTCTACCGAAATGCAATGCGAGTAACGGACCTGGCGGCATAAGCGCGCACATACGTCCTACCTCGTTGACGTTTGAATTGAAACTGATATCGTCTATCGATTGAGCAAGTGGAAATAATTCTATCCGGCGGCGACTGCACTCAGAGAGAAATTGCGTTCGAGCTTCGAAGAGAGAGCAACTCTTTGTGTGAAACAGGTCCATTCTGCGCATGGTTCGAGAGCGTATAGGGTAGACACTGTATTGTGTAGTAATGAGCGCTTATGACGTCACGATTGTTTGAATGTGAATGGCGCCAAGTTTTAAATTAATAAAATTATTTGTCAAACTAATAACTTGTAGAGCTAATCTTTGATTTGTTCCCTGTATTTGTATTCAACATTAAGTTAACTTATTTGCTATAAATTAAGCTAAGAAATGTAACTATAATTTGATTAAAGAAATCCTACAAAACATAGAGGAAATTCAATACTTAAACAAAAAAGAAAACGCATTTGTTTTGTATCAATTTATACCGTGAGGTCGTTCGAAGGGCACTAAGTACCGGCATAACAAATATCGATAGTGGCTCCTTGTTACTACTATATCGAATGAGGTATTAACTACTATTTATTGACCGATTACACCTAATTCAATTTTTTTTTTTACTCTACTTTATTATCACTTTTGTGTTATAAAGATTAATATCATTTCAATAATTTAATTGTAGCTCAGCAGCATGGCTTTGGCTACCTCCTGTGCCTTGGCAGTACCCGCGAGCTGCTCAGATATCTTCAAGGCGAACTCGTACGCTGTGCCGGGTCCACGGCTGGTTATCAAATTGCCATCCTGAACGACGTTTTGATCGTCCACATAGCTATGGAATATATGCATTCATTAACAAAGCCAATTGGTACATCGATTACTAATGTTTTTTTTTACCAGTACTTATCAACCAGCTGCGGCTTCATAGCCGGGTACGAAGTAAGAGACTTGCCAGTGGCAATGCCGTGCGTGGCCAAAGCTGTGGGCGCTGCGCAAATAGCTGCGATCAGGCGTCCTGCCGATTCCTGTCTATGGAGCAGTTCGCCAACTGCCTTCGAGTTGCTCATGGCTGTCGAGCCGCCCAAACCCCCAGGCAAAACAATAACATCGTATGTCTCGTCCGTAACAGCCTCCTCCAACGATTTGTCCGGCACAATGAGTACATCGCGCGAGCATTTGACTGGTTCGCTGCCTTCCAATCCAGCGACCGTCACATTAATCTAAATAATAGAAGCATTACTATAAATAGCCAATCATTCCATTTTTTTCACTTACGCCCGCTCGACGTAACACATCCGCGGCAATAGTGAACTCCATTTCTTCGGCACCTGGTGCCAGGACAATCAGTGCACGTTTGCCTTCCATTTGATTGATATACGTTCCTTTTGGTTGTATTGCTAAGCTCAAGGCGCTGCCTTCGCGACTTCTTCCCAGCGTCAATAATCGTAGCGGCCATCGTAGCATTGAGTACATATCGATAATGTTTGTCGTGAATTCGTTATCGATGTTTAAATTATTGCCCTAGTTCCAAATTTATAGCTTCGAATTTTGACTATCGACAAGCAGTCTAATTAAAATTAAAATGTAGTTTGCTCAAATTTATTTAAAAATCTTCAACGATTTAAAACTAAGGCTACTATTTGAAAAACTCAACGAAGCAATTAGTTCAGGGCTGCAAGAAAATATCGAACCTGAAGGCATGGTAAAAGATTGGTTAGTGAATTATAAGTTTTCAAAATGCATGGCAATAGAGCGAACCAGTGCACTCTTAAGCTTTTCACTCCTCACGTTGACAACAGTGATGTCATTTGAGTTAAATTTCCCTTTCAAACACAAAAGCAAGGTAAATTTCAAATATTTGACAATTCGAGTTATAAAACGAACAAGTCTATTTTAAAGTGATTTAATAATCAGATTCAAGTTTTGACAGTATTCAAATCCATTTCAACCAATTCTTTTAGTTAAATATATTTTTATTAAACAAAAAATAGGTGTCTTTGTATTTTGTTTCTTGTTTGCAATCGAATTTGTTTTTGTTTTCTGATTTTACATATATACGGACATGCAAAATATATATTGCCAAATGAATATTTAGTTTTCAAACTAAAAAAATAAACAAATATGTAAAACCTCAAAAACTTGCAAACTAATTTGAAATGTTTGGATTTTTTTCGTTTGTATAAAATATAACTTAATTGAATTATTTGTTAGACATAAGAACTATTTGTATTGAAGCGCTTAACACTAATTGTTAGACAGCTGATTTTTGTTAATTTGTTTTTTGTTTTTTTTTTTTTTTTAATTTCAATTGAATTAAATTAATTGTCTCTGATGATACATTCCAATATTAATATTGTGGAAAAAATGTTTACGTCGTAATTTAAGTCACATTTAGAACTTGTTTGATTTGTGTTTGTTTTGTTACGTTAGTTTTAGTTTTTTCTTTTTTTTTTTTTTTACTAATAACATTTAAAAAGATCACCAAAGTTACAGATTTCCCATATTTTACGTTGCTTACGTTTCTCAATAAGTTTATATTCCTTTTTTTTATATTTTTATTTTTTAAATATATTTTTTATATCTTTTTCGAATAATGTATTTTTTTTTTTAAATTGATCTTTTCATATATATATATATGATGTAAAGTATTTGTAAGCTTCTGTTAGATAGTTTTGATACCTTTGATTTACGAGTACTTTTACTTTATTCAAGATTTATACTAATCCAATTTCAGCTAGGGTTTGTATTATTATTTTTTAATATATATGTTTTTTTGTCTTTGCATTTTAATTGGAACACTACGACAATTGTGGGGGGCGTGGTTTCTTTTTGTATGGGACTAATTGGAAGAATAGAGTACACAGTTACACACATATATATAAATAAATTATATATATATTATATATTGGTAATATATAACGTATATAATTGCTTTGGAGTTAGTCCTTACTTCATTTTGTTTTTTTTTCGTTCGTTAATTGTGGCATAAATTTTTATTTCCTTTAGGAAGAGTTGTGCAATTGCTGTTTTAGCTTCGATTGATCTCTATTCAGAATTAATATATATCCATATATATGTATATACATATATAGTTTTAATTATTGTAGACATTTATATGTTGTGTGTGTTTACTTAGTTGCTAATATATTCATAGTTTTATCATTGAGTTTTGCAATAAACGGCACATTTATAAGTATTATTAACTGTTTTTTTTTTCTTTTTTTTTTGTGTTTTAAAGCTCAATTAAATTTCGACACATAGAAAGTGAGGGAAACATTATAGTCGGCTTTGATGTTAGATTTTAATAGACAATATATATTTGCACGGAAATCTCACATATATATATATATATATATATATATATATATATATATATATATATATATATATATATATATATATATATATATATATACATATATATAGTATAGTATATATATATAGTAAAGAGATATTGGTATGTTTATTGTTTTTAAACGCACGACATTTGAAGAAACCATGAAATATATTTATATGTGTGGAGAATAGATAGATTATATATCTATTTCATATCTTCTTGTTTTGCATTTAGATCAGATTATAGTTATATATAGTTATTGTTTATGTATTTTTAAACGTTATGCCGCCAAAATCTTTATCTTGTGTGAATCACAAATGTCAACTGATTTTTCTTTGAGTCTGCGCATATTGTTAGATCTAGAGATACAGATACATATGCAACTGATTATATATATATATATATATATATGCTCCAAAAATGTCGTGCCTCGTCTATTAGTTTTACAAGTACAAATTACAATTACAAGGATACATTCATTGTCGGCACATAAATTATTTTTGTTTTATGTTGTTTGTTTGTTAAGCTTAAAGTACATAAAAATGTAATTGGTAATTTGTAAAATTGTTGGGGTTTATTGTTGAGAGACCCTAAAACTTAAAGAGACCCCACAGATTTTCCTCGATTTGTTTGCATTGTTTCGTTTACATTGTTGCTTTTGGATGTGCTTAAAATTATAATTGATTTTTTATAATGCGTATTTTGTTTTCTTTTTTTTTCTTTCTTTTTGTTTTTAAGAAATAAACGTACAAATTTAATCCCTTGTGTTAAAACATGCTAATTAATTAATATTTGTTTTATAATAAAAATACATTTTCAAAAAAAAAAAACATATGTTGCAATTTAACTGATTTCGCAGCTGCTTTTGCATACATTGTTTTCGTTTCGATTAAAAAACTAATTTGCAATAGAAAACTTTTTACTTAAACATTTGTATAATTTATGTATTTTATAATGCTCACATATATGTAATGTATGTTAATGTATGTGTTTCTGTGTCCGTGTATGTGTGTGTGTTGTTTAATGACACATTTAAACAGGCTTTGAAAAAAAAAATAAAACAATAAAAAATGATTTAAATAGAAATCCTAAAGAAAATTAAAATGTGCAACATAATTGTTTAAGACAATAATCGTTATAAATAAATGGGTTGCATTGCATTTTGTTTTTGTTTTTTTGGGTTCCATAATAGAACAAATCAGCATAATGTTAACTTGAACTGTGTCTTCCATAAAAGAACATATATATATTTCAATTCATACATATATATATATACATACATATATATATATATACATACATACATATATATATATATATATATATATATATATATATATATATATATATATATATATATATATATATATATATATGTATATATATATATATATATATATGGTACTAGTTAGATTTGTAAAATTGGCAAATATATATATAAAAACTAAAACTATAACTAAATATGCCCTATGAGTTAAGGGATGCAGCGGCAAAATTATTTTAAGAAAATATGGAATATACATATATGTATATATATATAGAGCATTGAATATGTTTAGCATATTAATTGTTTACCCGTACACCACGTAATCTGCTTAAGACTCCATTAAATACAATTAAAAATGTTTTTGCTTTAAATTATGAAACTTAAGTTGAGCTAATAAGAGGTACATAAATTAGTTGGACATTGGGATTTGATATGCCGTGTTTATATTGTGTATGTGTGTGTGTGTGTGTGTGTGTGTTTATACAAAACATAAACTATTTAACTTAAACTCGCTGTTAATTAAAGACAGCAAATATTGACTTTTAGCATTGATTATTTGTTGTTTTCTGTTTTCAAACGAAAACTCATTTAAGTATTGTTTGATTTTGTGTGTTTACATAATTACAATATAGTTGCCTAAATATAAATATGTATTCATATATACATACTACAGTCATTGTTTGACCAAAAGTTTGTCCCTTGTTGAAATTGGAGTTTTCGTTAAATATGTTGGTTGGTTGTTTGCTTTTCTTTTCGTTTTTCTTTTTGGTAGTTCCCCACTTAAGTCTACTAAAAAGCTTGCCATTTTACAATTCTGGACTTTTTTTTTGAGTTGAATTGAAGTTTTCGCTTCACTTTACTTGTTATGGCTAATTATTACACTCTCTTTAATGCTTGTCGTATTGTTGTTGTTGTTATTTTGTCATTTTTGTTTTTGATAATTTCTTTTTAAGTTTTTAAGCTTTGTTGGTGGTCTTCGTTCACAGTACAGAGAATTCCAAGTTGTTGTTTTTGTTGTAATGTGTTGTATGTATGTGTGAGTGTGTGTGTGTTTTTTTTTTTTTTTGTGTTTGAATCAGCAACTTTTTTCTTGTTTTGATATACTAAAAAACCTTTGGTTATCTGCATTTTGTTTGTCTTCACATTTTTAAACTTTGTTTTTTTTTTTGTTTTGTTTTTTTTTTTTTTCTTTTTTGTGTAAAAATATAATTAATTCTATTACAAAAGTTCATCGCAAATGTGTATTGTTTCAGCTGTTGTTGTATTTGACTTTCGTTTGTTCCCTTTATTTTGTTTCGCTACGCTTTTTATTATAATTTTTTTTAGAGTTCTCTTTCACATTTGTTGCGCCTTCTTGTGCTTAAACATTCGATTCCCTTTTGTTTTTCCCTACGATTTTGGCGTGTGGGTGTAGTTTGTTGTGTATTTGTGTGTGTTTGTGTGTGTGGCCTAAAAGCTAATGTTCTGGCTTTCTTTTAACTTAAATATATAAAAAACATCATTGTTAAATTATCCTCTAATGATTTCGACTTGGCTTTCGTACATATTTTTTATGTTTTGCCTATTCGAATTAATTTTCGAAAATTCAGAGTTCTTTGTTTTTGATGTTGTTGTTGTTGGTATTGCTGTTGTGTTGTTGTTCTTGTTGATGTTGTAATTTTGGTTTTGCTTCTTCTTTACTGCTTAGGCAAAGTACATGACCTTTTTGGTATCAGCATGAACCGTTATGGCGCGTGCCATGGCACCGGGTGTACGATCTTCAGATGAGCCGCTTTGATGTGATCCTTCGCCGGAATCGTGCTCCTTTTCAACCAGATGGTATCTGTGGGAGAACGAAGTTGAATTATCTCCGTGATATTTAAAAGTTCTTTGATAATTACCTTGCACGGAAGGCAACCAAATGTGCATAGTAGGCTGGCGCTGGGATGCTCACAGAGCGCGTGCAACGGACATAGGTGTGGCACAGCTGATAGGTAAGGCATTGCAGCTCATCGGAATCAAAGTGATTGTCATCCCAGAGTACATGGTAGTGTGAGGGACGACTGGTGCCCTGGATACCCTGATGGCTGCACAAGTAGAAATCGAATTCTGTGGGATGTGTGATGCCAACGTCGACGGTGGTGCCCGCTGGTATATTGCCCGATTTGCCACTCTGCTCCCTTTTCTCGGCGCAGAAGAGTCGCGTGTGATGGCGCTTCTGGACCACAATGAACGTTATGCCTGGCCTGTATTCAGGCTCCAATTTGATGCACGCTTCACGTATTGCGGTCAGCTCGTGCTGCAGCACGTGCGGGAACTGTCCCTCAGAGACGCCGTCACGATAGAGTATGATACGATGCGGCTTATAGCCGCCGGTGGATTTGTAAAACATGATCAACAATTCACGCACCATGCTGCTCAGCTCCTGTATGATTTCCTGGCGATGCTGTTGCACACGCACCGTGGCCGCATAACGTGAGGGATGAGCATCCATTGAGCCAACCACCGCAGCTATCGATGGTTTCTTGTTGTCGCCAGCTGGGGGATGGGTGACATCGGCTCCCAGGAAAATAACGGGCTCATTGAAGACCTTGGGTCGTATGGATGGCACCAGAATCGAATTAATGCCGCCCAGTTTCACATTGATCTTGAGGCACAGATTCGAGAGTGTCTGTGGCGAGGTTTTGTTCACATTCTTGGCCTGGACACATTGCGTGGCCATTCCAAGGACCGTGTCACCCACACGCTTGACTTCGGCATAGACTGGCGTCTTGCCCGGCAGGACGACCACAACCAGCTGCAAGCCAGGGAAAGTAATCTTCAAATAACGGAACATGGGCTCCACCTGATCCGGCCCCGTGGCATATTTGCAGAAGCACGGCTGCCCAATGATGGGCATGCCAGCGTCATTGGAGATCTTTTGCAGTTGCAGCGTAAAGTTACGCAATGCATCCTCACGCACTGTGCGCTGTGGGGCGAAGCAGGCGATGGCCCAAATTCTGATCTCGACGCCCGTGAAGAATTGCTTGCCACGCATATCCCAGACGCCTTGATTCGGTGACGCCAGGCTGACTTTGTTCTGTGGCGGCAACAACTGTTGCCCGGTGATCCCCGACGATACACGTCCTCCATATTGAAGCTTTGGTGGCGGCAAAACACGTCCACGCACCTCCATCATGGAATTGGATATGGTTAGGCCAAACTCCTGCACATAGGGATCATTATTGAAGTCCGCCCGCTTTACCAGCGTGTTTATCTCACGCTCGCGATCAGGCGCCGAGCGTGCAGTAGCTTTGATCATGGTTGATGTCTGCATATCAGTCAGCTTCTTGATGCAACGCTGTCCAGCCACAATATTGCACACCTCAAGGGGTAGATAGGTGTGCTTGTGCTCCTGACCCACCTGCAGGCAGGGCAAATGCGGATAACGCAGCTTCATGCGATACTTATCCAAAAAGTACTTGGCGACAGTGCACTCGACGGTTTGTCCATTCTCCAGTTGCAGTGGGAAGCTAAGAAGAGAAATTTCAATTAGATTTTGGTTTAAAGCGATATCTTAAGAATCTTTCAGTATGTGATTGTGAAACTAATCAAAAGTAGTTTAAATCTCTACACAATTCTGCCAAAACCCTAAAATATATTTCTTAGTCTAAGGTATATAACTCAAATAAAAAAATCCTTACAAAGAATACATGTCTTATTAAACATTATTTTGTTATAAAAACAATCCTATTTGCCTTAAAAACTATTGTCGATTTCCTTTTCCTCAATCCCAACTCCTCCACTTGTACATTTCTAGATAAATCCTAAACCCCATATCAGCTTGTATAATCACTGATTGAATATCAATTTTCCTCCATTTATCTCCTTTTAAATCTATCATTTACTAAGGCTTCATTGTCATTTTTAATGAGGATTACATTTCATTTTCTTTTGTTGAAGATTATATTCCACACTCGCTAAGCATAGCATTCCTATTATTTATCTAAAGATTCCATTCCATTTTCTTTTGTTATGAAAGTAGCTTTCCACTTCCGGGGATTCTAACTTACGATTGCATTTGAGCTGGTCTACGGGTCACATTGCAGACGCGATATTTCCGACGCATTTGACCACAGTGTGTGATTTCAATTTTGAGTCCTTTGATTTCCTTGGTGAACTTTACGCGCTGCGAATCGGTGAGCGGTTTGCGCTGTTCGTTAATGTCGCGAATATCCAAAACCTCGCACATGAAATCAATGACAGGTTGAGCCTTGTAAAAAGCAGTGGCCGAAACTGAAAGAAAAGGATTATAATTTGTTAAGCAGAATCACATATTTATATTTGGTCAATTAAGTCTCCCCACTCACCATCAATGTTAAGCATCATTTTCCACTGAGATGGCCGCACGCTCTGATGGAAACCAAACCAAACTTCACGACCGCCACCCAAAGGATGATAGTAGCCATCCGGGGAGCTAAAGAAACTGCGTCCCACTGGCGTATACGCCATGCTAGGTAAATGCCGCATCACCACATCAAGTGCTAAGATGGCGTCATAGGGTATTTGACGAGTACGCCCCTCAAGAGCCTCCTCCAGATTGAAGAGCGAGACTTGTGCTTGCCATTTAATCGTCACACGAAAGATGCGATCCTTGCCCTCGCCGGGGAGCGTCACCTCCAGCTCTAGGCGTTCGTTGCCAATGGGCAGTGGATCGCGGGTATACAGATTATTGCGTCCATCGAAAACGGGCTTCAGCACCCCAAAAATCTTGCTGTAGGCCTGCACCATGGTCTCGATGATCTCACGGTTTACTTTACGCGGACACTTGTCCGGCTGTATATTGATGTCATAGTGGTGCACGAAACCACGTGGCATTGTCACCTGAAAGTGGTTCGCACGCAACACAATCGGTCTGCCCTCCCTTCCCAGATTTGGCCGTCGCGGGCACGTGAAGACGGGCATATCTGGCTGCGTTGTAGGCGATGCTGCTGCTGCAGCAATCGCCGCCGAAACGCCCGTGGTACCCAATGCAGATGCCACTTGAGCTGCAGCCGCTGCCGCGGCACCACCAACAGTGGCACCCCCTGCAGCAACATTCTGAGCACTTGGACTGGTCACAGCGGTGGGATTAACCGAAGAACCGGGCGCTGGTGGTGCTGCAAAAAGAGTTAGAATTAGTCGAATCAAAGGGAAGTCTCTGCTCAAGAAAAAGAAAGAAAGAGCAAGTAGATAAAAAAAAAAAAAACGCAAGTCTAGGCGACGCTCTAGCAACTAGGCACAAAATTGTACTAAGTAAAAGCTAAAAAACAATTCTCTTCGGTTTACCGAATTTTCAATACTCTTGCAGAAAGTTTCTATGGAACGTAGTTTATGAAGATTCACTTCTATGGAATCTATATTTAGTGCATTAAACGGTTTCAGCTTACTCATTGAAAATAAAGAAAATCTTTAAACAACTTCGTTGTTAATTACATGAATTACAAATTTCTATGGATATGTACAAAATTTTATAAAAAGTGCTGATGTTTCCACATTAATTAATTTATATAGTATAAGATTTAGTACAAATGCAAAAATACAAACAATAACAGAGATATGCAGATCATAATTGATCAAGAATATATATATGTGCATTCACCTCAACACTCCTAACTGGCATTTGATGTATTCACATACAAATTTATTAAGATCTAGGATATTTGCCTCCGATATACATTGAAAAATATATGACGACTATACTATATTCGGCTAATTAAGAATATTATGATCTCATTGGAAAAAATAATTAATATATTTATTCTAATTATTATATCATTTTAACACTTTGGAATATTTCAAACCATCCAGTTATTCACATCTTTAATAATTGAAAATAATTATTTTAATTTCAATTAACTTTACGTTATTAGAATTACATAAAACCATCCTATTATTTAAATGTTTTTATATGTATATAAATTTCAATCGAAATTTATGCCTAATATCGAAAAAGACATGCGGACTATACCAAATTTGATCATATACTATTATATATAACAATTTAAGCATTTTTAATAAATTCTGAAAGGGTATTCAAAGAACGTTACGAGTAACACTCGCATGCAGTTAGTTGCACTACACGAGTAAAACGAATAAACATAAAGGTAATGCAACGTTAGATACAACGGTAAACGCGCTGTGTAGAATTTATATTTTGTGTCGAGGTTTTGTTTTCGTTTTTAGTACAATTGTGCATTTTGTTTCACATTCAACAAATGTTAAAATCAAAAACAAACATTACATGAAAAGGAACATTTTTGTTAGTAAAAATTTTGCATATTACTATGAAAATTAGTGTGTAAAAAATTTATTTTGAAGGGGTTAGTAAGTTGTAGACTTTTTGTTAATTAGAATTTAATAAATTCTTTCTTTTTATCGTCAAACATCAAACTTAATAAACATAAACAAGTTTTTGGTTTTCAATTTTATGATTTTTGTTTTTAGTAGTTTTTAGTAATTTGGTTTTGTTGGAGAAAAATTTACATGTGAGCGTGTCGAAGCTAGTCTGCGCCTGAGAGGGGCTCTGAGGCCGCGTGGGCGAGGAGGTGGTCCACTGTGACTCTATAAAAAGAAAATTTAATCAAAATCAAAATTGTCAAAAATTAAACAAAAACGAAATGAAAAATAAAATATAAGTATTAAAAATAATAATAATAATTAAAAAACAAAAAAATAAATAAAAGAAACATGTAAACAAATGGCCAATCATGTATGATTTATCAAATGAATATAATGAGAAATAAAAACCAAATAAATAGAAGGCGATAAAGAAAAATGTTGAATATTATATAGAGTGCGATTAATATTTTTAGTTACAGCTTTTTCCCAGCTTTATTATCCACATATCATTTTAATAAATAATCAATTGTATATCAGCCACATGTTTGTGTGTTCGTGTATTTGGGTATTTGTGCAGAGGGAAACAATCATATCATATGACTACATTTATTTATTGCAATCGAGCTATAAAGCATTAAACTTTTTCATTAGCTTTTGGCCCACAGAATTGAAAACTTTCAATCAGACAAAAATATCGTAAAAGTTTGCCATCACTATTCTACATACTTGTCCTTCTCATGTCTAATACGCAAAACGCAACAACACAATTGCGTCGTATTGGAATTCCTCTTTGAAGGGGCAATCGAACTAAGCGAACGAGCAAACGAACGAACTAACGGAAGGAAGGATGAACAAATACCAAATACTTCACTTGAAGCCCAACGGAATAACGCTCGACTATTGCGTTGCGGTCGTTGACCCAATTTGCGCACATGTTTGACACAAAAGTCAGGCTGTTCCTGTATCTCTAGCCCTCTCTAACACTCTCTCTCAATTGGTGCGCCAAAGTCTACAGAAGTCTACAATCGTTATTGTGCTCTTCCTCTTTATACATTGCGCTGTGAGCTTAATGCAGTCGCTTATTGGAGCTTTGAGTGTCATTGCATTTCACAGTTACTCAAAACTGTCTCAAGTGCCTCGCCCTCGGCCATTTTACGCATTCATTCATTCTCAAATTTGATTATGCTTTGGAGAGTTGTGTTTGCAAAGACAGGCGACGACGAATATGTGTGCGTTTGCAAAAGTAGAACATGAAGAGGGCAAGGGGGCACATAAGTGCATGTGTGTAACATGTGGCAGATTTGACTGTTTTTCTTCTTTTTTTTTTGCACTTGCAATTGCAATATTTTCCACTTACGTTGTCCAACTGGATACATTTTGCACTAGTATTTGTTTAAGAAATGTAAGAATGTATACAAAGGTTTTCTGTTTAATTATTTTGTTTTTCCTTTTTCGTGTGTATTTTAAATGTAATTGATTGTTCTGTAGTTGGGTTTTCTTTTGTTGCTTTTCGTTCCTACTAAATATTATTTTTTGTTTTTTTTTTTTCAGCCTTTTGCTTATCACACTTTAAAGTAGTTTTATTCGTTTGGTTGATTTTCGCATTTAAATTTGTTGTTGCGGGCGAATTTTGATGTTGTTTTTGTAAAAATTGGAATTTTCCACACAGGACACACGTTTTATTTGTTATTGTTGTCGAGTCTTCTTTCAATTAATTATTATTAATATTAATATTAATATTTATATTTTAAATATTATTCTTATTGTTGTTTATTGTAAGTGGAAAAGAACACAAATGTAGGCACAGCTTTCGTTTTATGTATATGTCTGTATGTATATGTATACATACACATACATATTTATATGTATGTACATATGTATTTCTAATGCTCTTTTATTTTGGTTTTTACAACTAAGAACAAATTATTCTTTATGCTTCTTTATCTCGATTTGGCTGTATAAGTGCGCGTGTGGGTGTTTCATATATATATATATATATATATATATATATGTGTGTAGGTGTATGCTGGGTGCTCCGCTGGACAAACGACGACGACGACGACGACGACGACGGAGGTGCTTCTACAGCAAGAAAATGCTTTTGTATGCGTTTTAGATTGGGCAGCAGAAAATGTGTGTGCACACGTATATATATAGATTTGTTTTATTTTTCGAGACGTCGTTTTTGTGCACCCAAACACGTATGCGCTGCCAAAAACTATGCACAAACGCTAGCCAGACTATTGTATTGGAAATTTCAACAATTTTTGTTAGCTTTTCACGTCGCGCATTATGCAAAATATGCAATTTTCATCAGTTTTTCACACTTGGACGTCCCGCAGCAAACACAAAATTTTTAACTCGCGACGTGTGAGTGAGACGCATACTGTGCACGCTAACTACACTTAAATGAGGGCAAAGCACTTTGGCTGGGGGTTGGTGTTGTGTGTGAGTGCGATGACAGCATGTTGCTGACGCTCGAGCGTGTGAGCGTGTGAGCGTGACGCATTTTCTGCTGCTCAATTAAAATGATAATATATAAATATTTTTTAATTTATCATTATTTTTCAGATTAACTAGCTCTTGTACGGTATATTATCGTATATTTTTAGCAAACAAATCTATTTTTAACTCAAATTGGCACTGTTAAACTCAAAATGGCAGCAGTAGTGCTGACAAATTTTGGTTTAAGTGTTGAAAAAGAAAGATATTGCAATGTGGCTACACTCCTCCAATTCTGTACAGCTGGCAACACTGTCTATAGACAGCGCTGTGTGTGTTGTTATAAAACCAATTGCGCTTGTTTTCATAATTGCTAACTGATTTGCATTGAAATGTCAATACCATTTAGCGGCACATTGCGCCGCTCAGGCGGCATTGTCTCAGCCATAGGCAAGCAGCTAAAGAGCGTCAATCTAAAAGGCGTCAAACGTATTACAGTGCAGTTCGATCCATTTGCCGAAAATGTAAAAGCCACACGGTAAGCGAGAAAGATAGATAAAGTGAGAGGGAATCCTGGGGGGTTGATAGGGTTGGAAAAGCACTTTCCCAGCGCCCACAATTTATCGATTATGAAACATGCGCATTGCTACGCATATGGTAAAAGATTTTCACGAAACAAAAGTGCGTTCTCGACAATTGTAACAAAAAAAAATCTAAAATAAAGTATACAAAGTGCACCAAATTAGAACACATAGAATTTGATGAAAACTAAATATATATGTGATCACTGTGCGGCGCACTAATTCGTTTTTTCACTTACCATAAACCTTGCCAATAATGCCCACCGCTGTGTTTAGCTGCAGCGAGGTGCCCAGATCTGGGGGAAACGGCAGCGTATGGAGCTGAGCTGGTCCGCCAGCCAGCTCCCGCTCCGTTGACATTTTAGTCGGTGTCGGCGTCAGCTTGAGGCGTTGTTTCCTCTATTCCCACTGACAGAGACAGCTGAAAGGGAGGGAATGTGAATAATATTGAGGCAAATTAGTGGAAAAAGTTTAATTACGATTTAAATTAAATTAAATATATTGTATAGAAATAGCAAATATTAGAAAATGAAAGATGGGATAATATTGGGAAATGTGTTTATAAGCTAAGAAGGAAGTTAACATACAACCAATTTTATTTTTATTTTTATTTTTTTTATTTAATTTTACTAATTTAATATTCCTACACTTCACAGCGAATTTCTTTTCCTTCTCTCCACACCCAGAGTTTCGCAATCGAATCCAAAGTGTGTTGTTAAGCCAGATATTGTCTGCGATCGTTCACCAGCTTTCATAAAATTTTCACTCATTGATTCTGCGCAAGGTAAGAGCTCTATCTAAACTAACTAAATCAATTAATCATCGTCATCCATATAAATTTCTTTAACTCGTTTGCAGAACAAGCCAAAGTAAAGGAGATACGTTTCAATAGCGACAATCTAAATACCCTGGAATTGCTGCAGCTATTGAATAAGCACGTCTCCACATTAGCGCCGCCGGAGGAGATTGCCAAAAAGGTTGTCACCAAGGCAGAGAAACAGAAGCTAGGCGGCGGCGCCGGTGGCAAAAAGGCCATTAAAAAGAAATAAATTCTTTCTGTGATCAAGGACTCCAGTCGCAATCATGGCGCGGAAGCACAAAGGCACGCTGGCTGTCATTGAGCAGATATATCAGGACATACCCGCTTTCACCGATATTTTTACGGAGGAGAGCTTTTATACGTTTGCCTTTTGTTTCGTTTGTGCCACGGTTTTGGTGGCATTCATTTTATCTCGCTTTATCACCATCAAGCCCGTTGATTTTTGATTTCTGATTTGTGAGCCAGCATTAAAAATATTTAAGCGTTAACATGTAAACCACTCCACTCAAATGTGTTTGCTTCGCACGACTGCCCCTAAAAAAGGGCATGGGTTTGGCCACGGGTATGGGCATTGGGGCGCTGGGGCTTGGCGACTCAACCAGTCGGAGATTCGACTACAGAGCCTGTTGCCTGCTGGCAGCAGAAACCAGTTTTAAGCAACAGCATCTCAAGCACTTGAGAAGGGTATGCGCCAATTCGAAAATGAATATGTAACGGATCAAAAGAAACAATTCTGGAATAATATTTGTATAAATATTTGGGAAATTTTTGTTTAAAGTTTCTTTTTGGCATGGAAGTCATATTATCTTATCTTATATATTCAAAACTAGATCGGAGCATCTTACATTCATTAAAATCTATTTTTAGATTGAGTTAAAAGATAATTCTGCCTAATTATTTAAGAAATTTATATTTCGTTAAGAAATTAAATCTGATCTTAGCATATACATTTATTATTTATGTGCGGCATTTCTGTATTCAAATTTGTTCTTAAGAGGTATTTAATTTACTCTCCAATTCCTTAACAATATAATTAGAAAATTATTGTTTTTAATTAATTACTAAGATTTGCTTGTGATAAAACTGCACTGTGAATGCAAGTTAGATTAACATTATAAAAGACTCTAAATTCTACTCTACCTGGTTTCAAAAGTTACGATATTTATAATAATACGATATTTATTTTATTATTATTATATCAGTCAAATTTGGTATTTTAAAAAAACAATTGAAGTATGGAATAAGTCCTCTTCCAATCAATCAATTTGAGTAAAAATGTTAATGTATAAATCAAAAATATTTTTAAAAAACTGGAAATTGGAAAAGAATGAAACCAAAAAAATCTGAAATTCGGGTCAATTCCAGTTACTTGATTATAAAGGATAATTTTTAGGTTATACAAGTTTAAATGCTTACGACAAATGTAAGAGTATTTAATGTTCGGCTAACTGTGTCTCCCTCTCTCTTTTAACAGCTTTTGCTTTTTTTTTCTAAACCGGAAAATCATCTGCTTTGGCTGCAGTCACCCGAAAATAAAAAGTTGGGGCAGTGGCTGTTGAAGGAGTTGAAGGGAATCAGGAGAACAAGGAGTGGGCAGAAAGATCAAGAGAGAGAGAGACAGAGACAGAGACAGAGGGAGAAAGAGAAAGAGAGAGAGAGAGAGAAGCAGGCCACACGGCCTTATAATTGTATTGATTGCGCTTCGCGAGAATAAAAAGGTAAAGAGGAGAAGAAGGAGGAAGAAGAAGCTGCAGCAACATAATTGCACAAAGTGCCACAGATAATTGGAAACTCATATAATTGGGCTTAGGAGAAGGAGGTCAATCTGAGCAAACCAGATAAAAGCTATAGCCCTTTTTAGGGCACTAAAGAAAAAAGTAGTACGCATATATATAGATTTCCATATCCTGAACCCATTGAAAATGAGAGATCATGATTTTGTTAAAAGTATGTAACAGACAGAAGGAGGCGTGGCAAACGCCATAAAGTATATGTATGTTCTTGATCAGGGTGACGAGAAAAGTCGATATAGCCCTATACGTATGAACGCGTCGATCTCAGAAACTATAAGAGCTAGAGACTTTTGTGTTATTGCACGCGGTATACGAGTTTGTTTCATAAAATCGATAACTCTTTCCGTTTCAGAGTTATCGATTAAAACATTTATCAAGAATTAGAAGAAAAAGTATATCTCAGTCATCTTTAGAACTAGAGTCTCCAAGTCTTCTGCATATATATAGATAGTAATTAAATTTCTTCGAATATTATTTGTTAGAAGAAGGGTTCAGGGGATCTCGTATTCGAGCAGTCTCGACTAGAGCTTTCTAACTTGTTTTATATGAATGTTGTGGCCTTGCCTAAGGGTTAAACTAGTGTTTGCCTTGCAATAAATAGACCAAAGGCAAAGAAGAAGACGCGACAAACGAAGAAAAACACAAAATTTCACTTTCGTTTCACCGTTTGCATTTTCTTTTTGCTACACACTCAAGCTCAGAGGGAGAGAGAGAGATAATAAGTTCCAACTGAAAATTTCCAGCGACCCCTTAAAATAAAAAACTAAAAACAAAAAAAATGCACTAGTCGCTGGCGTATGCAAAAGCCAAAGCTTCGAGTTGAACTTTTAAAATGGCGGGCGAATCGTGTCTGTGTGTATGTGTGTACGTGTATATGAACAATGCATATCGATTGGAATTGCTGCAGATAAAAACAACAAACTGTTGAGATGCAGCCTGCATAATATGGAGAAAGCTGTTACAGCACACACTTTTTGTAACGACCCAAGCAGACAAGTATATGTGTATGTGCTTTCGTGTATTGGTGTGGTATATATGTACATGCATACATACATTTTCATGTATATAGACAGTGCCGTCATTCAAGTTCAATGTCAGAAAAAGCTTCAGATTTCGTCTTCATGTGTGCTACAAATTGATTTGCCGAAAATGTTTTGCGTGGGTTTGCGCCTTGTCGGCCATATTGGAAATAATTCCCACTCTGAATACCCCCAATACCCCAGACCCCAAAATTTCATTATATTAGTGTAGGATGCCGCCTGTTTACATAACCCAGACTACTGGTTTGGGTTGGCAGTTGGCAGTGAAAGTGGCCATAGAACATAGTGGTAACTCTCTGCATGTACAGTTAAATGCAATAGATACTTATACTGGCGCACTTTTGGGCAGTTGTGTGTCCTTCAATCAATTTTATTTGAATATACAAAACATGCACACACACACACTCAGACACACATACATACACACACATGCATTGCTACACTTGTATATGCCTGTGCGGCAGCAGTAAAAACGAAGAAAATCGCTCGTGTGACCTTTCTACCAAAACATAAACACAAACTGGCTCTCTCAGCACAGCTGGTGGTCTCGCTCGCACATAGCTTTCGCTCTAGCCAAACTACTATAGCATATGCTCAGGCGCCTTTACAGCATAACACACACATACACTCAAAGATAGACAATATGTATATGTATATAAATATATATGTATATATATAAGTTCCTTGAGTAACTTTTAGCTAAAATGGCGCGCGAGCTGCAGTCGCGTGGGCGTGCAGAAATTACTGCAGCTGTTCTGGAACATGCAGGCAAACGCGAGGCTCTTGGCGTTCCCACCCTCACACCCACGCCCATAACCACACACAAACAACCAAACACCCACACACACTATCAGCTACGCTCACCTTATCGCTGAATTGCAGCTGATGCGGCGCTTTATGGATTTGCCTATCAGCGACAAGTCGTTCGCTGTTCTTCAAGTTGTTATTTTATCTTCGCTGCTGACTTTTTTCGATTCGCTGCTGCTTCTGATGTTGTTAATATGCTTGTTTCAAAATTGTTACACATTAAAAATGAATTGATTGCCTGCTTTGAGATCTTCAAAGAATTCCGTTGATTTTTGCAGTTTTTTTAGTTTCTATTTAGATTTTTATTAAATACAGTTATTATTGTTATTACTGTTTGGTTGGTTAAATTTGTGACGTGATTATTTTAGAGCTTATTGTTAAAAATTGTTGCCATTGCCGCAACGCAATTTCTTTTGCTGCTGTTTTTGTTGTTGGTGTTGCCAGATCGTTACCGGGATAAAGTAACTTTTGCTCTCTTTCTCTCCCACTGTACCTCTCTCTGTCGCTCACGCACACATTCACATCGGCAACAAACTTGCGAAATTTTTTTTTATTCTTTTTAATATTTTATTTTCTTTTTTGTTTATTTGTCTTAACAACAGTTTTTGCAGCCGCTGACGTTTTTTCGTATACTTCTCAGCAAGCTTTTATGTGCATATGAGTGTGTGTGTGTGCGAGCGAGCCAAAGATTTTGACGTCGACCACATTCGCTCGTTGCTCACCAATACCAGCGCAGCTGGCTCACCGCTCTGCCGCTGCTGCTAATTATTGTTATTTTTTCTTTTTGTTGTTGTTGTCGTTGGTTTTGTTGTATTTGTTATTGCGGCAACGCGCTAACTTTTATGCCATACAGTTGAGGAAAAAGCTTTTCTCAACAATGCGGCGCGCAGTCATGCATTGAAAAAAATATAAAACAAACGTACACACACTCTCTCACGTACACACATCAACACATATGTGAGTGTGGCAACAGCAGTAGCAGCAGCTTGCTGCAAAATGAAAGCAGCAACAAAAACAACAACTTACGACGCAAAACAGCAACAGAATTTTCTTGTTTTATGAATTTTAAAAATTTTGCCGCTATACAGTATTAGACACATACATTTACACAGGTAAATCGAGCGCGTTTGTTGTTTTTTACTTTTTTGCCGAGATCAAAATACGAAATCAAAATCAAGCGATTTAGCGAACGCGCGGTTTGCCCGTTTGAAGTTGAATAAATACACATATTTGCTCCAAGTATTCGCAAACCATGCACACACACTCTTTTCATTGTGTTTGTGTGTATCTGTGTGCGCTTGTCGAGAGAGCGGCGGCGCGTGAGTGCAGCGAAAGAGAGGGCGCAGAGAGTGCCACTAGCACAGTGCGTGACGTTTGTATGCGTATGCGTATGTTCGCCAAAAAATCATAACACAAACACCGAGTCAAGGGCAACTTCGGAGTTACGGTACTTTCTAGCAACAGCCTGGCAGCATTTGTCGCTTTCAGACAAATACAGCTGCTACTTACTCTAAAGCACAGCTTGGTTATCATATAAGATTAATCAAAATATGAGCTATAAAATATGGTTTTAAAAATATTAAATCTAAAAAACTGACAGTTTTTAATTAAAAAAAAAATTTAAGAAAAATTACCGTTTTTAGTTGTGTACCGAACATCATCCTTGAGTATCAAATGTATAGCCATTTCTGATCATATTTGAATTTTTTTTTTTGACAAGCTTACCAATTTCTACCTAAATGGCTTTAACAGTGAAAACTACTAACAAACAGCAGTTATCCAATGCCTTTTTTTCTTTATATAGACCAATTTATTATTCAATAATACGCCTCAATTTAACTCAATTGTCGAAGACTTTTGCTCGCTCTGAAGAGCATTCACTGTATCAATTTATATTCGATTAGACCAATTCATCATTAAGAAATTATTGTTGAAACTTCCTCGTAAATATAAAAATATTTGTTGGTTTAAGCGATTCTCCACTGTATTCAGATAATATATAAAGCGTATATATCAACATTTGCATAGCCAATTTATTTTAGAACCGAAAACTTGATTAAATGTGCAAAAAATTAAAATATTGATTCGGGTGGCATTTCTTCGAATTCGGAAATTATGATTAATCGCGTCTCTCTCTCTCTAACTGTTTGTGTATTTGCCTACCCTATATAGATATATGTATGTGGGCTATATGGTATCTATATGTATTGTGCGCGTTATTTCTGTTTCTCGTCCGGTTTGTTGGCTGAAGCAGCTGCTGGAGCGGCGGCGGTCTCCTCTGCCTCGCTCTTCTTCTCGGCAGGAGTGTCCTTGGAGGCGCTTGTAGGTGTGGCATTATCGGCCGCCATAGTCGTGCCCGCTGGCAAACTCTTCTCCAAGGCACGTACGAACTCCTCCAGGTTGCCCGAGTACGCAGCAGCGACTGCATCATGGGACAGCTCGAATTGCTTCACCACGGGTCCCAGTTGAGCCGATTGAAGGGCATTGGAGAACTGGGCGAGAGCCTGCTGGAATTGTGGGGAGCTGATGTGATCCTTGATCTGTTGCTTGCGATCCTCATCGGCATCTTCCGATTCCGGCAAATGCACAATCAGCGATTTCACACGTTCCGGATCCGAAATCAGTTGATTGATCGCCTCGGCGCCGGACAGGGCGGTCGAGAGGTCGATATTTAGGGAACGACCTGCGCCATGTTCAGGGGAGAGATTGGATAAATAGGCTTGGAATGGATTCGCATAAGCTCCGCTGGCTGTTGCTGCTGCTGTCGCATTTGTCGTATTTTTCTTACCGGATCCATCCGCATCGACAGCCAAGCTGCCGCCCACGACCCCTCCTCCACTGCCGCCGCCTGCTCCTCCAGCTGCATCACTCTGCGCGTTAGCAGCGCTGCTGTTACCGCTGCTGGTGCTCCGGTTGCTACCGGACTTGCTCGGCTTGATTGGAACGGACACTGTGCGCGGCACATTCTCTGGCGTCTGCAGGGCGGCGCTGCCGCCACCACCGCCACCCGACGAGGCAGCCGTACGAGACGAAGGCGTCCGGGAGCTACAAAGAGAGACAATAGTAAGATGATTTTAGATGGCATGGAATACTGATTCAACACTACTTCATCCGCATCATCAGCAGAGCAAAAGGTTTAAAGGGCTTGTCAGAAATATTTTGTATTAAGAAATAACTTTAACTGAAGACTATATAAAAGACTTTATATAATATTAACATTGCAAAGATAAGACTTTCCTGTACAACTTAATGAGAATTACAAAGAACGGCGATAATCGATGGTGGAAATAGTAACATTAATATGTCTCATATATGGATGGAGTTATCGGTGTTTGTTCCATTGAAAACAAAACGTTAATTTATATGGCCCACCTATTAGGAAATTGTTCTGCCAAGAGAAGTTCATAAAAATAAGTCATCTAAACTAATTAAAGCAATCCGTCTGCTCTGGGAGATTTAAAGGCAGCTCCTATAACCAATATACTACATGTAACGAAAGCGAATGTGTTTTTAAAATTACTATTTTTCGTATTTCAAATTACTTAACCGTCATAAGCTTCAACGATTCGTTTTATATACTAGGGTATACATATATTTTTCATATATATATATATATAAAGCTCTGTAATACATTAGATGGTTAATGAATACTACTGCCACACTATGAAGTTAAAAGCTTTAAAAATAATAAGAATACTAGGGGTTCAGAAAAGAATTTATATATATTAATATATATGGGTATATATAATAAATATAAAATACCTTTTCCTCTCATCATAATAGAAATGTATATATTTGACATACCCTGCATTAATGTAAAATCATCTTTTGCTATACTTCTACTACAAGATCTATGGTTTTGCTTTTAAATAGGAGCAAAAAAAAAAAAAAAATAAATAAATAAAATAAATATATAAAATTATTCCATTTCCACTTACAACTTGACTGAAAAAAATAAAATAAATGTATAGTTTCTATTTACGCTACGTATTAGGGGATGTAGATATATTGGAAATGACCATTTACATTTACTAATTCCACATTGTAGGTGGAAATGAAATACCTATATATTATGCTCAAAATACTCTGATAAGCTAAAGATTTATGTGCTAATATATCTTACTCATATATATATAAACAAACTAAGACTAGGTAATGCAAACGTTCTACGCTTTTGCCGTTTTCACTATCTCTTATGTGCTATATGCACCGTTCTCACTGCTTAGAATTGTACCGTTTCCACTGCATCGAATGTCGCGTATGCACCGTTTCCACTTGGTGTGTTTCTTAAAGCTTTCTAAGCACACATATACATACATATTAAATATAATATGAATAACTTCTCCTGTTCGTAGATACATATACATTTATATGCATTGTGAATGATTGTACATTAATACATACTTAGTTATTCCATTTCCACTTACTTCATTTGACCCAGTAGTGAGCTGAGTCCGCCCATTTGGCCAACGCCGCCGAACAACTGCATCAGTTGTTGCTGCGACATGTTGTTCAGCATGTACTGAAGGTCGGTGCCTTCGCTGCCGCTGCCCCCGCCGCCACGTTGATGGGCCGAAGGCGGATTGTTGAGCAGCTCGTTAATACGACGGCAGTGCTCGTCGTCTTTGTCGGTTTTTGGCTCCTGCATCCAGAAGAACATGCGACGGGGGCTGGACTTGAACTTCAGGACATAGACACGACCCGATTTGCATTGATCCACGCGCTTGTATTCGAAGTCGTCAGGGAAGACGATGAGATCGTCTTCGATCTTGCCACTGGTACGATCCTTCCAGCAGAAGTGCATCAAGCCGTCGTCACTCTGGGTCATGTAGACGAGGCCCTTGCGGGCGTCTGGATGAACCATTTTGCCAACCATATTCATGCGTCCAGCACGAAATTCCACAAGATTGGAGCTATTGGAGCTGCCCAAACCGCTTTGCCTGCCAAACATGATGCGGGCACTTCTCGAAAGCTGAAATTGTATTGGGCGTTAAGTTGGTTACATCTCTATGGGTTTTGCACACTCACTGGATATATAGTGTGTGGGAATAAATACAAATTTGGTAATCCTTTAAAGAAAAATCGCCTGCTTTGCGGATGACGAGCAGTTTTTGACACTTTTTGCTAGTGATGGGAACAGTTCGATATTAAATCAAACTAGGGTTGCCAATGTCAATGATGTTGTGTTAACAGTTCCTTTTAAGTAAAACTGTTTTACGTATTTAGAAATAAAGCTGTCGCATGAAAGTACCTAAATTACTATTATTTATTTTATGTTAGTTTCATTATTTTATTGTTGGAACTTATATTTATTATTAATATTATATTTATTTATTAGTAATTGATATACAACAATTTTCTGCTTTCAAACAAATACTTTGAACATTAATGGTACATATAATTGCAACAGTCTGGCATCCCCACTGTGATTAACAGTGTGACCATAACATTTCATATTAAATATATATGTGTGAAAGATTTCTTCGCAATAACAATTCGATGCTGAATTTATTTAAAACCGAAAAGTGTTCGAGTGAGGTGCTCGCCAGGAACTAGTAACAGTTAATTAATTAAAAAAAAATACATATACATTCATTTAATTGCATTTAAAGTCATCTGATTGTTTAAACGCTGAAATTTAAAACGCAATAAATTGTGAATTGTTTGTCATTCAACTCAAGTGGTAAGAACTAAATTTATTTCCGCATTATCATTGTCAATGTGTTCGCAGAAAAGTAGAATACTTATTGTTTATTTGGTAAAACAAATGCACGACGCACGCATTTACATAAACATGACGACAAATAATGTCGCCATTGTTTGTTAATTTCTCCATCTCCCTTCTATATCTGTCTGGCATGTTCCAGCAGCATCTTTATATTCTATTCCGCTTATTGCATTTTTTTTATCTTTTCCCCTTTGGCGTCTTTGTTTATTGCGTTGCCAACATTTCGTTATTGTTGTCTTTGCTGAAGCTATTGCGCATTTCGTTTTCAGCTGTTGCTTTACTCTTGGCCGTGGCCTATTTTCTGTCTATCTTATCAATAGGTTTCTTTTTCTATATTTCTTTACCCTTTATAATAATAAAGAGCTTTAGTTTGCTAATTCACCTGGCGAGCTTGCAAAACCAGTTTCTGCCCTCAACCTTGTCACAATTGATATGCCTATTGCTATAGCAAAAGTATTGACTAATATCATATAAACGTTAATAGACGAAACGAAAAATTAAAAAAAAAAATTAAATAAAATAACAGCACGAAGGCGAATGGCCGATAAGATAACGGAAACCGTTTTTTCGAATCCGAAATACATACACAAGCATGTATAAATGTATATATGCGCAAAATCTAAACAACTGTGAATTCGCTTTTGCGAATAGCTCGATTAACGGAATTTTCATTTGGTTTTTTTTTTTATCTGCTTTGTAAGCAAATCCGCCCCATTGGGCATCTGGTCTGCAGTAGATGTTGATGGATCATTTATCGACATAAAACGCTAACACTGCAAATTTAACATTCCGTTCCCTTGATTTTTATTATTGCTGTTATTTTTGTAGCTTATGATGAAATTCAGATCTGGCCATACTTGTTCGCTAGTAATAAAGTCATGAAGCTTGCATGTTTTCTGTGTGTGTGTGGGTCAAATCTAGTGATGCGCGATTATTGATACTCTGGAGTCACTGTTCACTTTCAGTGATTTTCAATATATTATTGAGATTTTAACTCATGTTAAATTACATGTGTACTCTTCAAGGTTAAAGCAATGGACATCATTTCGCAGAGTATTTGCCATAACTGCTTGCTTACAGTCTGCGATGTTTGGATGTCTGAATATTATTATAGTCAAGAATAATGAAATGCATATATGTAAATACAATTTTAGTTAATAATCATTTTAGAGAAAATTGTGAATATAATTATTGCACTTTGCACACGGATTTAGTCACAGTTTTACTGTATAAACGGTCACAGTGACTTGCCGTTATGCACTTGTTGCTCATCTCCAAGGCTGCTACATGTGTAAAAAGCTCATCACGTGACGAGCAGACGTTAAAGATGAAATCAAAAGCTTAGCTCAATTAGAATTGTTTTTAAATATGTTAACTGAATCGATGTTTATTTTTAATTTCAGCTAAAATGCGCACTGTTTACGCCCTATTGGCCCTGGTGGCTATGGCTCAGGCCGTTTCCTTTGCCGATGTTATCAAAGAGGAGTGGCACGCCTTCAAGGTGAGTAATTATTTCATGAAAGAAGAAAATTGAAGATTTGAATGAAAGAAACAAGGAATAGAATAAGTCGTGTTATCCAGTGACGAGTGTCGGAAAAAGAGTAGGTTCCGAGAAAGGGAAGAAAAAAAACAGAGGTGTCTCAAATTTAGAAGCAATTGTTTCTGTAACAGGTGTCAAATGCAGACAGCATGAATCATGCCTTTGTTTACTTGTCTGCTTTTTTTTTTTTTTTTTTTTTTTTTTTTTTTTTGTTGTTAAAGTGCATTTTTGACTGTTGAATCATGTGTAATGAATAATTCTTCTTTTTATTAAATTTGCTATGTTATTATAATTGTTATTGTTGTTGTTGTTGTTGTTGTTGTTGTTGTTGTTGTTGTGGCAGGCAATGTTGCAGCCAAGCTGATTAAAAGCCTGCCTCACATGACAGACACAATATTGCTGAACCGTCACATGAGATGCCGACAAAAATCCCTTTATCTCAGGGGTCGGGCTTACTGTACCGTTAGAACATCCAGCCATTGATAAGCGCGCGTTCCAGCTTGTGCCTGGCATCGATCGATGATAAGCCACATGCATACCAAACCAATTCCCAAACCCAAACACAATCAACTCTAACCAATTGACATTAAGTGCTCAATGCTGACTCATTATAGTCCAACTTGTTTACATATTTACACATATATATTTGTCTTGTATTCTTATTTTTCAATTTGTTAGCTCTTTGTCTTTGCCCTGTGCTAATTTTACGTCGTAGAGCGCTTTGAACTCTCTCTTAATCAGTTTATCAGCTCCTACTTGCAATAAGTATTATATGCTACTCTTATCAGCTATGAAACGCTTCAAAAGCTTTTCAGCTTTGTCTAGACTAGAACGCTCTGGATTATAGTTGTAAATAATATATGAAAGTTATAAATAAACAACTTTATTTCAATATAGGAAGCAACATAAGAAATGGTCGAATCTCTGGGAGACACAGATGTTATCTTTCAAATCAGCAAGAAACTTTTATTATCGCTCATTATACTTAAAATATTCCATTTCGTTGTGGTTGGTTGAGAGCAGTTTAAATTTGTATGAAAAGTTATATAAAGAATTACAATGATTGTCAACGAATGATTTTGATATTTTCTTCAAAGTTTATTTAATCAACAATTTCTTTAAGAATTTGCAATCACTTTCGCTATCAGTATTTATAAATATAAAAAAAAAACTTAAAGGCATTGCATACTTTTGTGCGACAGAAACTATATGTCATTTATTTCATTTCACTTTAACGTCTGGTATTTTTTGTGAGAGTACATATTGATAAAGAACAGTAATAATATTTATTTTGACAACAGTCGATAAGTTCGGCATTCGAATTGTTGGCGCCAGTGTCTGCCAGTTGATAACACTCAAAAAAACTGTTGCCTACTTTTGCGTGGCGTTTAATTTTCCAGTGCTGTACAGCGCGCATAGCATACGCAACAGTCACATATTAATGTAATTTGCACAGCGGATTGTTTACGATAAGGCAAATGGATTTGTGCATAACTTCCGATTTGTTATTCATTCAGACACATGCGCGTGTTGGGTGTAAACAAATTTAGTTCTGATTTTTCGCACGCGAATCGAAGAGTGGATCGCACAAACAAATACTAGGCAGGCAGCGAAGAACTTTGAACCGAAAGTGTTGCGATAAGCGTGTGAATGCGGCCCCCCATACACTGCCGCATGTTTTTTTTTTTTTTCTTTTTTTTCATGTTTATTCCATTAAATTGACATCTCAATTTATGCGGAAAAAAAAATAACAATAAGAACAACAATGCAAAGTTAAAGAGCGTCAGAGTTTCGCGAAATGGCGTGTGACTAGCTTGACGAGCTTATCACTAGGTTTAATGTTTGTTATTGCTATGTTGTGCTGTGAGACGACGAGCTTGCGAGGCTCTTCATTGTTGTTTTTAAAAACTGAACGAAAATGGAGAGCAAAGTGGAATTAGCAAGTGGACATTTGGAGAGTGTGTGTGTGTGAGCGTGAGATTTGCCTTTACATACATACACATATTAGTGCAGATCCTAATAAATCAAACCGGTTCGTTCATGCGAAACGGTTTTAATACGTATCTGCATGTAAGCATTAACACACACAGATGTACATCTATATGTGTGTACAAAAATAAAAAAATCATATATGTAGATATGTATACATACACGCATACATACATACGCACACATGCATGCGTAGCTTATTTTTGGATCTGTGCGTGTGTGTGTGTTTGTGTGCGCGCACTGTAGCAGTGCTTCGTTTTAAACAGGCATACGGACATATTTGATATTACCCAGCCGACACTCGACGCAAGCAGACGCAACGCTTGCGAGCGAGCGCTAGAGTGCAAACAAAATAGAGAGCAATCAAGAGAGAAAGAGGGTAAACGCGCGCGCGCCAAAACAAATGTAGAGCGAGCGAGACGGAGCAATTGTTAGAGAGAGAATTACCCGCTAAAAGACATTAAAGGAAAGCACGCGCGTCATTCAGAAAAACGTGCTAATGCAAACACAACTATAAAAATTACGGATATTATTAAATTATATAAAGCACGTAAAATAAGTGTTATGGCCAGCTCCGCCAGTGATTTGCACATGATTGTGGATGTAGTGGTGCCCGTTCTGTTCATAGTTGTACTATGTGTGGTCAACTGTTTTGTGCTGCGAATCATAATGCGTAAACGCAAAGAATACCAATACTTAATAGAGCGCACCGCAAATACAATAGAAGCAGCCGCCACAGCCGCTCCAGCTGTTGATGAGCCGACCTCCTCGTCGGCATGCACAGAGCGCAGCTGTCCCATCGAAATGGAGCGACTTTAGCGGCCAAACTCTGCCAGCCAGTGTTGCCTTAGCTTATAACAAATACTAATTTTGGTACAAAACTAGTTTTGGATACTCAGCAAATGTATATTGACAAATAGATAATAGAAAAAAAAAACCAACTGCAAACAGTCATCTATCATGATTTTATATACACGTATATGCATACATATGTATATTTAGGCATGTGCATTTAATTACTGTTCCTACGTTTATTTTTCTATTAACTTTTTACGGGATAGTCGAGTCTTTTAATGTGTAAATTTGTTTAATAATAATAATAAAAACAAGAAAAAATAATACGTGTTTTTTTGCATGTGCGAAAAATCAATATGCGGGTTTACGATGCTTTCCCTGTGCTCTTTTCTGCTGCAAGTTCTAGTAACAGAAAATTTCTAGTAATTACATCAATATCACTAAGGAGAAGCGATTGACCGAGCGCTTATCGCTGCAAGTCATCCAACAACAAGAGCAACATTATTATCAACAGAGTCACCATTAACATCACATCATCATCATCGTCATCATTATTATCATGATTACCATCCGGTCAGGGCGTCAATTGCTCCCATGTCAGCTATAATTATACGATATATGCATGTGGGCTGGGCGGCCTGTTTGACCAGTTTGTTTGGCTGCATTTTGTGAATTTTTACTGTATACCAATTTAATGTTCTTTATTTTGTCGTTGCCATAGGGGTTGGACAAAGGGGAGTGTATTGGTTTTGTTATTTAATTCGGCGTCATGAATAGATCGGGTGGTAATATTAATACAGAATTTATGATCGTTTTACGAGTTGTTTTATACTGAAATATATCTTGATATCGATGAATATCACTAGAACTTTCAAGCTAATAGTAGGTGTTAAGCATCATACCCTTTTAATACCATACTACAAGGTGTTTCGTGCTCTATTTCACTTACAGAAATATATTTTCTTTTTTGACCATTTTTTCTATTCTTCACAACATTTTTTACATTTTCTGGCCGAATTGACTCGTTAACGTTTTTATGGCTAGTTTTATGAGCGTTAGCGGGTTTTTATTGGCCTTAGCTACTGGGCTTCGTGCCACCTTTTGCCTGGGCTGCGATAAGAGAGCTGTCAAAGGCTTATCTCATTGAATGCCTTAAGAGCAATAAATCGAATCTGTGAAATTGAATAGCAGTCAGAATCAGAATAAGACTAGATGCTTTGCTGAGGCAAACCTGAACTTCGACTCGCCGTCAGTCAGGGCACATGCATTTGATTGTGTGCGAAGCTATCTAATCGCTGGCCGTGGAGAATAGGAGGTATAAAGCTAATAACAAGTCCTGATAACAGAGCCCTGATAAGCGCATTTGTACTTATGTAATTTTGTCTACACTCTCTCTAATTGCAGTTGGAGCACGCTAAGAATTATCAAGATGAGACCGAGGAACGCTTCCGCCTGAAGATCTTCAACGAGAACAAGCACAAGATTGCGAAGCACAACCAGCGCTATGCTGCCGGCGAGGTTACCTTCAAGATGGCCGTTAACAAGTATGCGGATATGCTGCATCATGAGTTTCGCGAGACGTTGAACGGATTCAATTACACCCTGCACAAGGAGCTGCGGTAAGAAGATCAGCGATTCTTGAAAAGAATCTTATAATCAATCAAACTATTTGTATAGCGCTTCGAACCCCAGTTTTACGGGCATTACGTTCATCTCGCCGGCGCATGTGAAGCTGCCCAAGTCTGTGGATTGGCGCGAGAAGGGAGCCGTTACTGACATTAAGGATCAAGGACATTGCGGCAGCTGTTGGGCGTTCTCCTCAACTGGCGCTCTAGAGGGTCAGCATTTCCGTAAGACGGGCACTTTGGTTTCGCTCTCCGAACAGAATCTGGTCGACTGCTCCACCAAATATGGTAACAATGGCTGCAACGGTGGCTTGATGGACAACGCCTTCCGTTACATCAAGGATAACGGTGGCATTGATACCGAGAAATCTTATCCATATGAGGGCATTGATGACTCCTGCCATTTCAACAAGCGCGCCATTGGTGCGACTGATCGCGGTTTCGTTGATATCCCACAGGGCAATGAGAAGAAGATGGCGGAGGCTGTTGCCACCATTGGACCAGTCTCAGTGGCCATTGATGCATCACACGAATCGTTCCAATTCTACTCCGAGGGCGTCTACAATGAACCCGAATGCAATGCCCAAAATCTGGATCATGGTGTCCTCGTGGTCGGTTATGGCACCGATGAGAACGGAAAGGACTACTGGCTGGTCAAGAACTCATGGGGCACCACTTGGGGCGAAAAAGGCTTCATCAAAATGGCTCGCAATGAGGACAACCAGTGCGGCATTGCCTCTGCCTCCAGCTATCCACTGGTCTAGGAGAATACATATATGATTATATTTGCGATAAATGTTTGCATTGACGCTCAACCTCATTAATTTAATCACACAAAATCCCTTTTATATTCCAATGCGAGCATCTCAAATGTAGACTTATAATTTAATGGGCATATTTAACAATCTGTAAAGCACATCATTTTTTATATGATTTGCCATTTAAATATTGATACAAATTAGGTATATTGCAATGTTGATGTTTTGTATAAAATAAAAACGTATTTGATAAAGTCACACGAATGGTTCTTAATTTCATATTAATAGTGAAAAATGGGATTAATTTTGTTTATTTTAATTCATTAATTTTAGCGGATTCAACAGGTATTAAGATATTTGGCTCGTAATATAAGTTTATGTAAAAATCATAAGCGCAACCAAAGAATTTATAGTTTAATTCTATTCTCGAAAATAAACAACAGCCAACAGCTGATAGGAAGAATTTGCTTTGTTGTAGCCCTGGCACATTCGATTGTTATGCAAACATTATCGATATATTTGGAGCGCACTTATCGATAACAAACAGCTGTTGTTTTATAATAGACATAATGCAATATTTTGCTAGTAATAAAAATATAAATAAAAAAGCCTGAAACAATGTTATTAACGCTGCGTGTGCCGAGCTCCCGCTTATGCTTGGGCCGCCAACAGCAATGTCGCCTGTTGGCCAGCACCGCCGCCGAGGAAGCCAAGAGGCAGACAACACAACATCCTCTGCAATTGGAAATCAATGGAGGCACGTACCCCACAGACAGCTGGACGAATGTGACCCCGAAGATTCTATCACATTTGGGCTTGAACAAACATCTGCAGCGTGATCATCCACTGTCAATAATGCGGCAGCGCATTGTTAACTATTTCTATGGCGCCTATCGCAATCAGCGGGGAAATCCCTTATTTTCCGTCTATGATCAGCTCAGTCCTCTGGTGACGGTCCAGCAGAATTTTGACAATTTACTTATACCCACCAATCATGTGAGTCGCCAGAAATCGGATTGTTATTATGTGAACCGGGAGTATTTGCTGCGCGCCCACACGACGGCACATCAGGTGGAGCTGATTTCGGGTGGATTGGATAACTTTTTGGTCGTCGGCGAGGTATATAGACGGGATGAGATTGATAGCACACATTATCCAGTGTTCCATCAGGCGGATGCAGTGCGTCTTGTCACCAAGGATAAACTGTTTGAACGCAATCCTGGGCTAGAGCTGTTCGAGGAGACGTGGAGTGGTTCGTTGGCAGATCCAAAACGCATTTTGCCCTCGTCCAAATGCATGGATCAGACTAAGCAGCCGTGCCACACTCTAGAGGCTGTCAAGCTGATGGAACACGAAATGAAGCACGTCCTGGTGGGTCTTACGAAGGATCTATTTGGGCCCCGCATCAAATACCGCTGGGTGGACACATACTTTCCATTTACTCAACCCTCATGGGAGCTGGAGATCTACTTCAAGGACAACTGGCTGGAGGTGCTGGGTTGTGGTATCATGCGCCATGAGATTCTGCAAAAGGCGGGCGTACATCAATCGATTGGCTATGCCTTTGGCGTAGGACTGGAACGCCTGGCCATGATTCTCTTTGATATACCAGACATTCGATTGTTTTGGTCGAACGACAGCGGCTTCCTGTCACAGTTCAGTGAAGAGGATCTACACAATCTTCCCAAATACAAAGCTATTTCACATTATCCACAGTGCTCAAACGATTTATCCTTCTGGCTGCCCGATAATGTGGAAATCGATGCTGGATTCTCAGCCAATGATTTCTATGACCTTGTCCGCACTATTGCTGGGGATGTGGTAGAGCAGGTGGGCACATTTTATCGTACATATTATTTACACAATTAAGCTCTCTTTCTGTTCTCTTTTAGATAAGTTTGGTTGACAAATTCAAGCACCCAAAGACGGGTAAATCCAGCCTTTGCTTTCGTATTGTTTACCGTCACATGGAACGCACCCTAACTCAGGCTGAAGTAAATGAGATACATAAACACATAGCCGACGCCAGTGTGGAGACCTTTAATGTGCAAATACGCTAGTCATAGCTAAATAAAATTGTTTTTAAAGTAAAAGAAACGGTTTTTTTTTTTTTTTTTCAAAAGGAAAAAAATGCAATTTGGTGAAAAGTAATCGGTGCCTTTGCTGTAGAATCGATAGACGATATTTGAACGCTTTACGACACTGTTTTTGAGGCTTTACGTGCAAGCCGTAGAGTGCGGCGTTGTTGAAGTATATACGACTACATTAAGTTTATGAAATTCAGGTGAAAATGTCAATTTTAGAAGCAGACGATGTGCTGTACAGCATTTTGGCATTAGTCATCATTGAGAATGCTCTAGAAATATATATAGCCTATCGTCAGGTGAGTTAACACAGTTAAAACGCCGGCACGTGCCAGCGTTCAAGGCGGCAATTAATGTTTGCGTATATTTTTTACAATGCGCATGTATTATGTGTATATTTAGCAAGTTAAATGCCAGCCAAGTTCGTTGATTGTGTAAGATAAACAGTTGATATGAAAATAATCGCATTTACCGCCCTTGCAGGTGAAAGTCTATCGAAATGCATTGACTGTGCCCATTGAGCTGGAGGCCCATATGAGCTCTGAGACGTTCCATAAGGCGCGCAAATATGGTTTGGATGGGGAGAACTTTGGCATTTTCAAGACCGTGCTGCTGGACGTAGTGCTTCTTTGCCTGGAACTGTATATTGGATTGATTGCATTGCTCTGGCAGGTGTCGGTCGATGTGGTCGAACGTCTGCAATGGGACTCGAGCAATGAGATTATTGTCAGCCTCGTATTTGTGCTCATCACAAATGTATTATCCACATTCAAATCGTTGCCATTTAAGATCTACAAGATCTTCGTGCTGGAGGAAAAGCATGGCTTTAATAAGCAAACGGCTGGTTTCTTTGCCTGGGATCAGGTCAAGGGATTTTTGGTTACTCAGATTGTGATGCTGCCCATTACAGCGGCTATCATCTTTATTGTGCAGCGCGGTGGCGATAATTTCTTTATCTGGCTGTGGATATTCGTTGGCGTCATCTCCCTGGTGCTGCTCACCATCTATCCGATCTTCATTGCGCCGCTCTTCGATAAATACACGCCCCTGGAGCAGGGCCCACTGCGTCAGTCAATTGAGAACTTGGCTGCCTCGCTGAAGTTCCCACTGACTAAGCTGTATGTTGTGGAGGGTTCGAAACGTTCATCGCACAGCAATGCATATTTCTACGGCCTGTGGAACTCGAAGCGGATTGTGCTCTTCGACACACTCCTATTAAACAAGGGTAAACCGGACGACTCGGAGTTGAGCGATGATGAGAAAGGCAAGGGATGCACGGACGAGGAGGTGCTGGCCGTGCTTGGCCATGAGCTGGGACACTGGAAACTCGGTCATGTGACCAAGAACATTATCATTATGCAAGTGCATCTTTTCCTTATGTTTCTTGTCTTTGGCTATTTGTTCAAGTATGGCCCATTCTATGAGGCACTGGGCTTTCAACCGGGCACGCGACCCATACTCGTTGGTCTATTGATCGTGTTCACGTATGTGTTGGCACCTTACAATGCCATCATCAACTTTGCATTGACAATACTGTCGCGTCGATTCGAATATCAGGCGGATGAGTTTGCCCACGAGCTAGGCTTTGAGCACCAATTGTGCCGTGCTTTGATCAAGCTTAATTTGGACAATTTGGGCTTCCCCGTCCATGACTGGCTGTACTCCACCTGGAATCATTCGCATCCTACACTGCTGCAGCGTTTGGCACGCCTCAAGCAGTTGGGAGAATCGCAGAAGAAGGTGCAGTAAATCACGAGGTGGGCATTTTGCGCATGCAATTGCGAATCTGTAGACCAAAGCATTTAGCTTTCTTTCTCCCCTCACTCTCCCTTACTCCTGTAAACCGTATCAATATCGTAGTAGTCCCTCCTTCTCCATGTTTAGTTGTATATTGTGTAGATTTCAATAAAGCAAGCGATAGCTGACTTAACCAGCAGACAAATAAACAAATAATAATCACAAAAAACGACCAAATTCAAAAATGTATATATCAAATGTATTTGGCTAAAATGTCAGATTGCATTACCTTACAATGATTGTCCAGCTGTGGAATGATCCCGCCATAATACTCCTTAGTCTATTAATTATTCTCCTGGTGGATAATCTGTGGAGCCTCTATCTGCTCCTACGCGAGGTAAACACCTGGATTTCGATCGACTCTATGATATTTCCCATCTCTATTCTAGATTAAAATGGTTTACAGCGTGAGGCATGTGCCGGATGTGTTGCGTCCGTATTTATCACAGGATCTGTTTGACAGAATGCGAAGATACAAGCTGCACAAGAGCTGGTTCATCATAGTCAATACGCTCATTGTGGTTGTCATTTGTGGCTGCCTTGAATTGTATTTTGGTTTCTATGGCCTCCTTTGGAACTTGGTTGCCAGCTGCGCCATCTGGTCGTGGATGAAGCACGAGATCTGGATGTCATTCGTATACTTGATCTTTCTGAGCATTTATATATTAGTTAAGTCGCTGCCGGGTAAAATCTATGAGATATGCTGCATTGTCAAGCTGGTGAAACAGCCCAAACGCAGTTGGTCGCAGAGAATTATCATGGAGCTGGTGGACATCAGCTGTTCGCTGGTGCTCATGGCCATTGTGGTTGCGGTGGTGGTGTCCATGGTGCGCGCCTTCAATCAGCTTGCCTTCGTGGGCATTTATCTGATGGCCGTGCTGCTGACTGTGATGATCATCTTGATAATCCCCTTTGCCATTGACCCGTTCGTTGGCAAGCGCGTGGCGCTCGAGAATCAAGTGCTGAAAGCGGGTCTCGAAGAGCTCACTCATCGCATTGGCTTCTCAATGCGCTATGTATATATTATACACGTCCGCGATCCCAACGTAGGCAGCAACGCGTTCTTCTTCGGCAGTTGTTGCCTGAAGCGGATTGTCATTTTCGATAATCTGCTGCTGAATCGTGGACTGGCCAGCGATGCTCGGCTACCTCCAGAGGAGAGAGGTAAAGGCTTGCCCAATGAACATGTCTTAGCCGTAGTAGCGCACGAGCTGGGCCACTGGAAGAGAGGGCACTTCTACAAGGCCGTTGTCATGTTCCAGTTGCATCTACTGATCACGCTCGTGCTGTTCGTCATCTGCTATTCGCATGGACCCATCTACCAGGCGGTTGGCTTCGATGTGGGCGTCGAGCCGGTCATAGTGGGCTTTATCATTATCTTTGGATTTGTGTTGACGCCCTACTTAACCATCTCCAATGTGCTAATGCTAACAGTGACGCGTCAATTTGAGTACGAGGCGGACAAGTTCGCATTCCAGCTGGGCTACGCAGCGCATCTGCGCATGGCGCTGCTTAAACTCTATGCGGACAATCTCACATTTCCCCTATCGGACGCCTGTTACTCAAGCTGGCATCACACGCACCCCACGATGCTGCATCGCCTGGAGCGTTTGGAACGTCTGGAACGCGTCCAAAGCAATCGCACGTAAAAAAGGATTTATTAACAAAAACAGCAAAAAACATAGATAGCTACGAATACTTGTTTATATTCAAATCCAACTGCCACTTTCAGATATATAATGGAATATATATACTTATTTATATGTGCCGACTGTTGACTTATTTGTTATTCTATTGTTTACATTGGTCTGGTAACATGATCATATCCTGAGCTATGGTATCGTACGACACTTGGCCGAAGATAGATCCGCGAATACTCCTCTATGTGATGATGGCGGTGTTGTTCCTCGACCATATATGGGAAATAATATTGGCCAAGCGACAGGTGAGCGAGAGCAGAGCTGTCAACGCTTGTATCGTATCATCAACATCATTATCATCATCATCAACATCATCATCGAATTCATTCCCTTTAAACATATTTCTGTCCAGTAGCAACTGACCTGCCTGAATGCCATTATGGTGCCGGACCAGTTAAGAGATATTATACCACCGGAGATCTTTCATCGCGCCCGCGTCTATGAATTACACAAAATGGAGCTCTTTATATGGAAACACATCATCGATTTGATCATTAGCCTATTGGAACTATATTTTGGCTTTTATCCATTTGTCTGGGGGCTTGCCGCCAGCACGCTTGCCCCTCTAACACATCGAGAGTTGTGGATTAGCCTGATCTTTGTATTCTATTTAACTATATATATATCGCTGCGCTGCCTGCCCATCCTGATATACGATAAATGTATATTGGAGCTGAGATATGGAACGCGTCGACGATTTCCCTGCTATATGTATCTGTTGATCGGCTTGTTATGCATCATCCTCGCACAGATAATCTTGGCACCGCTCACCCTCTTGATTGTATTCAGTGTCCAGATGATGGGATTCTTTTTCTTTTTATATTTCTGGCTGATGTGGGCTGCCTTTACGTTGCTCCTCGTTTTCCTTCTGCCCTATCTGTGTGTGCCCTGCATTGGTGTCCAACGTAAACTACCGGAAGGGAGCCTCCTCTATACGGATATAAAGGTCGTTTGTGACCAGACCGGATTCCCAATGAATCGGGTCTTCATCATTCAGACCAAGTCCATGCAGTACAGCAACGCCTACTTCTACGGCAGCTGCTGCCTGAAGCGCATCGTCATCTTCGACACATTACTCCTGAACAAGGGTCTGCCCGTCACGCAGCTGCACCCGTATGAGATTGGGCGTGGCCTGACCAATCCACAGGTGGTGGCTGTGGTTGCGCACGAGCTGGGCCACTGGAAGAGTGGACATTTCTACAAGGCTACATTCATCATGAAGCTGCATTTCTTTCTAACCATGGTCCTGTTCGGCCTGCTCTTCCATTGTCCGTACCTGTATGAGGCAGTCGGCTTTGTTCCGGGTCTCTGGCCAATTATTGTCGGCTTTTTAATCGTGCTGCGCTTTGCACTGACGCCCTATCTGACATTGGCTAACTTCCTGATGCTGTGGAATCTGCGTCGGTTCGAATATGCAGCAGATCGTTTTGCCCATCGACTGGGCTACTCTCTGCTGCTGCGTTCAGCGCTCATGAAGATCTATGCCGACCACATGAGCTTTCCGGTCTACGATAGCTGTTATGCTCGTTGGCATCATACGCACCCAACCATATTGCAGCGATTGGCCTATCAGCAAAAACTGGACGAGGAGGCATTCTATACTATGTAGTTGATTCGTCTCCGTATAAATTTTTAGTTGAAAGATTTTTTTGGAAATTCTTTTTTTTTTTTATTTTTCGAGTAGTCCGTGAACTTAATTTCAAGTTAATCCAAATGTATTTAGTGTTATTTTCTAGCATTTTTTAAAAAATTACTGGTGTTTCAGTATCTTCTTATAAAATTCTAATTGAGCGACCATGTCGTTTGGGTGCATTACCAAATTGAATGTTAACATTAACAAGTGGTAAGTGAATTCATCTATTGATCTTGAGATACGTGATCCGATAATCCTTCTGCCATATCCTTATAGCCAAACGCACATCACGTATGCCAACAATTCAACGCGTTTTCTGATCAACAATCCGTCCGGTTTTGTTTTCCGCAGCATGGGCTCCACGATGTATCGCTGCTGCACGGATTGCGCCAGCCAGGGCATTGGCTTCCTTAAACGACATTTCGGGCGTGGCGGAAGCATCCAGAAAACACCCTCTCTCTGCGATTTGCTTTCATCTATCGGACTGCACGAGTATGCGCATTACGAACCCAACATGGCAGGCCACAAACTCCAGTCCGATCAGTTGGAGGATGGAGACCCTCATGATGATGAGCAACAGGTGAAAAAGCTCTTCACCTGGCATCTGGAGGAGGTGCCCGTGGTAACTCCGCAGCGTGCTACTAAAATTGTTAGGCGCATGGGTCGATTGCAAGTATCTTGTCTCGCTTGGCATCTGGACAGCTGCAAGTGGAGGAATATTAGTGCCAAGGACTATGAGATGCCCAAATGGTTGGTATGGCCAAATATGTGGTCAAATTAGGTTGAATACTTTATATAGGTCAAATACTATTTATGCAATTTACAAACTATGCTGTAGCTTTACACGTTTTACTCTCCTTTATTTTAAAACATTTCTTAGATTCTGAAAACTAATCTCTCGAGTTGAGTTCAACTTTAATATGGTTGACTATCTGGACATTCGATTTGCTATCAATTTTTTAGTTTTGTCGACTGTAAGAGTACTATTAGTTATTCGATTTATGAATGTGAATGCTCCTTAATTTGGGAATCCGATTTAGTACCTTCATATCATCACACCATCATTTATCAGTGGCACATCTTTGATTTACCAATTTAAGTCAAGTCTGTCCGTATGAACGCAAATGTATATGTAGGTTTTGGGTCAATATCCTGCTTATGTTTGTGTATATAAAAAACGATTGAAATCGGATTGCATGAACTTCCCAGTCGTATACTGGTGATTAGTACGTTCTTGCTATAGATAAGTCTTTCACTGAAGTCAATACCCAGTCAGTTGTTCAATAAATTACAGATCTTAGACAATTCTCAGTTACTATATCACTAATTATGTGTAGTATACAGATTTATACATAAGTATTCTTAAAAGTAGCCTGTTTGACTAATAAACGCATTTTTTATTGAAAAAAAAAAAAACAAATAAATAAATAAATAGCCATTGCTTGAAGATCAAGGAGACTATGGAATACATTGATGAGGTAGTTAACGGCGCAATGCCTACGCCGGAGCAGCAAGAGTCAGTTTTGAATTCAAATGACAAACTGATACCCGATATGAATTCGAATATTATTGGTATTAATACGTTGTTAAAGAAGCTGAATGAATTACTGGAGGAGCAGAATCGGGAGCAAGGCAATGTGTAGATGCAGAGGACTTAACAACTCGATTACAATAGTGTAAACAAATATGTTGTGTATTTTTGAGATTGTAATCTATCGATAGTTTATTAAAACACCATTTTCATATCATAGAATTTTTGCTTGACATATATGTATGTATGTAGTATATATATATATATATATATATATATATATATATATATATATATATATATATATATATATATATATATATATATATATATATATATATATATATATATATATATATATAATTGTAGTAATAGTTATATAATGTATTTTGGTATTGTGGTTGGAGATAGTCCTCTTTGAAGCTGTTGTCGTATGTGTATCATCTGATAATCCATCTTAAACATTAGCATAAGTAAGATATATAATATATAAGTATATACGATATTTGTTTTTCTTTACTTGGCATTTTGTTGCATCGCACAGTTCTCTATAACATATATATATATATTTTTTTTCTTTTTCTTTTTTTTTAGACTGTTATTGTTTTTGGAATTTTATTTTTATAGATTTACATACGAAATTTTTCTGCGTTTTTGTTTTGTTTAAAAGCTTAGGTAAATGTTTTCTGAGAAATGTTGCTTATTTTTGGCTATATTTTTTAAGAGGGCAAATCAAAATTCCAAATCGAAAATTGTTTTATACCAATAGTTGGCTTCAAGTATTTATAATAGCGATAGCACCTTGTGAAGAGTTTAAAACAATATAAAGCATATTTTCAAAATTTCTGTTTCTGTTCTTGATATACATATATTTTAAGCACATTTAGATAAAATATGAGTAAAAGCTTAGATTCTCCCATTTTTTTTTCAATATTTATTCTCAATTTGGGTGTGCTTAAGTTCCCTTTTAGGACCCGCCTCTGTATAATCCGTGCAGCACTTGGACAAGCACGAGCACAAGTATGACATGTGTTCAAGGAGGGCGATGACGGAACGAGGGAGTAGGTTGGGCTGCAAAGAGGACGCTTGCCAACTGTAAGTGGATTTTAGTTTTCTCTTCATTTTGGTTTACCCTCGTTCTTTTTTTAATCTTCTCTTTTTTCACCTGCCTCTGGACCGTGCTCGAGTGCCAATTGGCAGCTGTTTGCCGAGTGCTTTGATTGATGCTGGCTTGGCCTCTACTTTTGGTAAAACTTGTGCACTAAAAACTGTGTGTGGAATACACATAGATATATTTATCGTTAGCTGGTATTTGTTTGATAACTTTTCTCTTGTCCAAAAATTAAGGTAAATTTTCCAAAATAATTAAACTAAGCAGAAAAATCGCACGCATCAAAATATATATATGTATGTGTATATTCTTAATACAGTACATTTATGTATATATTATATATATATATATAATTATTATAAGTACACACAATTATTAACAACAATTATCTAAAAAATTCGCACTACATAATAATTTATAATAATTTAAATTTCACATTTAATTTATTTTTTGTATGCTCTTTCTTCTTCTTTTTTTTGCAATAATTTGTTGAGTGTTTGCTCTTACGTTTAGCTAAGTTGTAATTAAGTAAAAATTAAATTAGTTTCTTTTTAGTTAAATATATAAATAAATATGCAATATATAGGAAATAGAAAATATAAATATTACGAGCACTCTGGCTACTCGGAAATTATTTTATTATTTTTAAAATCGATGTACTGAACTTTTTATATTTAATTATTATTATTATTTTTTTTTTTTTTGTATTTTTCTGGCTGGTTTCGAGTTGCTTTTTCAAAAGTAATTTTTGTTTTCAAGTATTATTAGGTAATTGTTTTTGTTTTAAAACTTTTTAAGATGTTTTGCTTTACGAATACACATACATTATAATTTGTTTGCTTTATATTTTGGAGCTTTTGTGTTAGGAAATAGACTTTCGAAAGCTTAACATGCATAAACATTTAATTAATTTGAAACATTTAGTTTGAATTAGCTTTTATATATTTATTTGCATCTCTTTTGTGGTTTTGCGCTTCATCAATTTTTATCAATACATTTTTTTTTTTAATTTATAATTTGCATTTGTGAGGTTATGCCCTCGAGCTGCGCCTAGTTTGCGGGCAGTTTTATAAAGTAATCAAATTTGTTCTTTGGCTTGCGGCCAAACACTCGCCCCATTTGCATTAGTTTACCCAAATTGGTAACAAAAATATATGTATATGTGTTGCTTTAGCTAGTTGGCCCAATTTACTGCTCGTCTTCGGGCGAGATTTTGGCCAAGGTTAAAAGAATCATGGTTAGCTCCTTACGCGAGATTTTGCCATGCTTATCACGGCCGACTCCACGCATGATTGTCTCCTCAAAGGCAGCCAGGTCCTGGGCATCATAGTCGTCCTGTGTGAAACAAACATATGCACAATTTATTATATTGTATTTATATATATATTTAGCTCTATCACTCTATAAGCTATGACAAGCAGATGTCAGCACTTACCTTCTTGACCAACTCGAGCAGATCCTTGAGAAAACCTTTCAGCTCCTCATTTTCAATGGTGCCGCTGTTGTCCTGGTTTTCATTCAAAAAAATAATTTAGTCATCTATTATTTTATACATGTAATAACTATAAAAACTCACGCGATCGTATAGCGAAAATACTTTCTCAATATCCTCCTTTGTTAGCTTGGTGGCGCCCTGTTTTATAGGCAATTGAAAAGAAAGAGCATTCGAAAAACGCATTGAAATATCTGAGAGTTTTGATTCTATATCAAATATATATAAATATTTATACACACACACTTTAGTCTTTGCGGGATATTTGTTTTGTTTTTTTTTTCAATGTCAACTGGTATATGGTTTTTGGACCTCTAGTCTACATGTTCGTGTATGTGTGTGTGTGTATTAGCTATGAGTTTGAGTGTGTATGTATGTGTGCGTATGCTTGCTTATGTTATATTTATTTACAGTTCATGCAAAATCATTTATTCTCATGCTTTCAACTTTTTTATTATGCAATCCATGCCAGGCCCGTGTTTGTCTATGGAAATTCAAACCACATTCGCACACCCTCAAACGCGCACTCACACACTCACACTCACATACATACGCAAGCACACATATGCGACCTGCATGCAAATCAATTTTCATTTACATTTTGGCATTCATGTTTGCACTGACTCAATCTCTTCATTCATATTACAGCCAATTTGTGCACAATTATTTGCACATTCCGACTACAAAAAAAAGATCCTTAGAACAAAGCCCTGAGGGCAACCAAATGGAATGAGCTCCTAAGACGCAGCTGTTCCGAAAATGTTTGCATTACTTTTTTATATTACATCTAGAGATGGGTGTCTGTTCGATATGTCTCCTTGATTTCATGAATCAGCAATAGAATCGGATTGATTTTATTTTAATCAAAATACTTTCAAAATATATCAAAATTGTATGATTCATAAGATTTTTATCATATAGAACTTGATAATTAGCTCCTTTTCAGATGTGTATCATATATAGTTTATGTCGGATTTCATTCCCTTAAATAGCTAAAGTTCTCGAGATACCTCTCATTGGCTAGGATTTCCAAAAACTGGTGAAAAATTATTTTTTATTCTTCCCATGCAAATATTTGTAATACTTCACGCACACATCTCTAGTGCGTAAGACAAACGTTTATGTATCCCGAGATTGCATACTTATGCGCATTATAACGAATGACTTAATTAAGCTGCGTTGTATTTGTATTTGTTCATGACTCTCCCATCTCGACTCCTGCATGTTGACTGCCCTCCCACGATTCCCCCTGCGAGGCTGGCTTGCCCTTACTACCTGTACGTTTTGGCAATTTGGTTTATGCGCTTGACATTAGGTAATTAATATGCATTAAGGTAAATTGCGAATTTTCTGTGGCTTATCATACCCTGTACTCACAACATAGCTCCGAAAACGGGTATGGGTATATATATATATATATATATATATATATATATATATAAAGAGAGAGAAAACTATTCGATTGTTTCTAGTAAAATGTTGGCTTTTGGAATAAGAGAATAAATACTTCATATAAGTAATAAGTATATTAAAAAAGTGTACATAAAAAATGATATAATTAAAATTCAATAATTATATTATATAATATTATAATTCAAATTATATGTGATTTTTAATAATTTATAACTAATTTGAAGTATTTCTTCTCTTAATCATAGATCAATCGTTATAAGATCTTAACACTTTTTGTATGATATACGTGAAACAAGAATATTTTACTTATTTACGGTTATATTCCACACAACACTCTTTACAGGGCATCTTATACGTGTCTCACATTTGGCGGTGTGGCCAAAGTAATGTAGCATACATTTCAGCGCTTACATTTACAGCTTTCGCATGAGCAAAATGCTGTTTGTGTGCGAGTGTGTTTGTGAATGTGTTTGTATAGATATAGAGATGTATGTATTGTATGGTACAAGCGCCAGTTAGATTTATTGATTCCACTTCCTGTCCAACACACGGACAGAGGCACCTGCACCTTGTTTTTGGTTGATTGTGGTTATGCAAGCAGGACAAGGTTCGAGGTTTTACACCTGGCAGCTAACGTCGAGCTATCAACCATTCAAGTTCAAAGCCGCTGCAGGTGTTACATGGCCCAAAAACCAAAACGGAAACGGCTCAAATTTCGCTAGGCAACAATTTGTTTTATATGTGTGGCGGCTGTGTGTATATATGTATGCGTGTGTGTGTATATTTCTAAATGTGTGTGGGTTTGTTGTATCCCTAAGGACTGATAACATTTATTTTATTTGGACTTGTAAGCTGTTTTATAAACGACGCGTACGACAAAACGCAGTTTCTTCTTCTTGCTCATATACCCTATGCTCCAACAAGAAGTGTGTATTGGATTAATCAAATTCCAATCACCTAGAAATAAATTATATATCTTATATAAACTGTGTTGTTTTCTTTCCAGATATCATTTAAGCATTGAAATAAATTAGAAACAAATTAAATGCAGTGAAATATTCTTTTCTAGATTTCACTGTATAAAGAGACATCTCTCTCCACTAAATAACAGCTTAAATATAGTATGCGAAATAAAATCTTGATAACTAATGTATAATTAAGCATTTGTATAGTTAAGTATATTAACGAGCTGGACTCATATCTTCATAGTGAGTGTAAAAGTATTGGCAGATCATTTCGGAATCAAGGAGATTTATCTCACAGAATAACTACCAGTCGGGCAGACTTAACTAGAAGCCATCCATTCAGTTATTTTCTGTGCGTGTGTATGTTCTGGGGATTGGAAATCCATTAGGCGTCCGCTCTGGCTGCCGTTTTATCGCATTGTTCTTCGTTTATGTGTGTGTGAGAGCTTTAAAAAATACGAAAAAGAATGATGGGCTTAATGTTGAGCCTTAGTGTTTAATTTGTGCGCCAACACTTCTTCACACGCCAAATTGTATGGAATTTATGCGGACGGCTGCCTAAAAGGATACTTTGCATTTTGTCAGCGCTTTTCTCTGACAAATTGTGAAGCCTGCAAAAGCCGTCACGTTCACACAGCTCTGATAAAATGAAGTAATTATTTTATACTTCAACACTTTTGAAAACCATTGCCAGTTACGGAGTTGGCGACGGCGGCGGATGTCTGCGGCTGCCATTATCCATATGGGCAGCATCGAAAGGCATCCAAGTACAACACACATACTTATACACACACACGCACACACATGAACTCATCCTTGTTTACTGTCCTCTAAATTATGCAAAGGGTCACAGCTCAGGGTTGTGTCTGGACCTTCATTAGATTTAAGCAGCGCACGTACATGCACTTATCACCCATCTACAGCAAGGTATGTATGTGTGTATGTGTTTGTGTGCATGTATCTGTGTGTGTATCTAATTAGTATAGCACATAGTTCTCGTTTACTTATTGGATTGCTCGCAGCTTAAGCACCCATTGAGGTTAGCTCAAATATTTGTTAAGTTCTGTGTGCTTCTATTTAAGCGCCTGCTGCTAGTAATTAAACCTGACTTACAGAACAGGTTGGTGACGCAATTTATACAAAATTGATTAAATTGACTAAATAAATTTATTAGAAGACACTAATTCAATTATTTTATTACGTATTTGTTTGTTAAATGTTGAACTAAAATTTAATCTTATCCATTCGATTTATTCATTAATTAAAATGTTTTTTAAAAATTTGCTGAGTCTATCTAAAATATATTCTCTACAATTTTCTATACATCGATTTTAAATATTAATTAAAGAGACATTTCAAACTCTTTGACTTGCAACTTGAGAGTCTTGCACTTCAGCAAGCTGAGCTAATCAAACACTGGGCTTAGTGCTTTGAGCTGTCAAACAAACCACAAAGTATTTCGAGAATACGTATGTAAATTCACTCACACACCAACGCCCATCTTCACACACCTACACATTTCCTTTACACCCACTCTGTTGCACAGTTTATTTGCTAAACATGCCAAAAAGAATATTCGAAAACAAAAATAAAAAGCTGTTCGAATAAAGCAAAGGCAAACACACAGCAGACCAGCATGCATTTAATATTTATTTGTAGTATAGCTGTAGTTGTATTTATATTTAGAGATCTATATATAAAATGGTATCTATACAAAAAGAGGTCTATGGAAATTCATAGTAAAAGAATTTTAATGGTATGCAGTTAGTTTTCTATAGTAACAGCTAACAATAGATAAATCAGTCAGAAAACCAAAATATGCTAAAGTCAATGGAAATTTTATTTGTTTTTTGTTGAACAAAACAAATCGAATTTCACAATATTATTTTTGTATAAACTAAAAGCTTGGCTGGATCAAGTTGGCGGTATTTTAAATTGGAAATGTAAATTTCCTTTTCTTTGTGGCTACATAAATACGAGTAGTGAATGAAGTGTATTTTTTTTCTTTGTGTTGAATACTCTGGCAGACAGCATTATAATTTGACTGCTTAAAAAAATATATAATGGCAATCCTAAGAGGCTTTTAATTATTCATATTTTATCGTCAACTAATTGATAGTTTACAAATCAGAGTGAGTCTATATAAAACTCGTTTTATTTTAAATTATGTATTTACGTAGACGTAAAATATTACGTATAGTAAAAATGGTAGGATACAAATGATTAGCTGGATCAATTAAATTTATTGAAATCAAGAGACTCATTATATAATAATAACGTCGAATATTTACACTGATAATGGTAATGTTAATATAAATAGTAATGAAAATATACAGTGAATAGTCACAATTAGGGTAAATAGAATGAAATACATAGGTATGTGTACAATGTATATGCTAGTAATAATCATGCCTCGAAGAGAGAAATCATTTTCTAATAAATATATTATATATATTATATTCATATTTTTCATACAAACAACTTCTACAATATAATTTTAGGCTGTATAAACTCGTTTTGAGGTGAGCCAGCTCGAATCCGGGTCTATATTTATATAGTAAATGTTTTTAAAGTATATGAAAGGGCTCTAAAGGCAACAAGGAAGCTCCATTTAAATTGCAATATATTAAACAAACTTGAAAGCTAGTAATATCCTTGAATCTATTAAGGATATTGAGAGATAAAAGGCTGTCTTGCATATGAACTAATCAAGATAATTATAATATAAACGTATGTGAATGCATAAAATTCAATTGACTAAGCTGATTAGGCCAGGTTATATAACATTTAAAATTGAATAGATATAGATCTATCTCAGCTATCTGCAAGAGTATTCATTGCTTTACTGTGCCATAGGCAATTTTTTCTTATATGCTTAGGTTTTTTTTATGGTTGTTTGCTGTTTGGTTGCTGTATTTTGTTTCTGTTTTTGTTTTGTATTCCATTTGGTTGGGTAACAACGTTTAGTTTTTCGCTTTAGTTCGGCTTGGATGGTAAATACTTACATCGATGCCCTCCTGGAATACGAGTACATGTGTTTTTTGTTAAGTTGTTGTTGTTGTTGTAGTAGTAGTTGTTGTTGACAGTGCATATTGATTGTTGTAGTAGTTGATGTTGTTGTTGTAGTTGATGTCGATTTTATATACAGCATTTATTTTTATTGTTAAATTGATTTTGTTTTGTTTTTATTTTCATTTTTTTTTTATTGGTTTGCAGCAATTTTAGAGTCGAGTTTTTGATCGATTTAGATATTTTTTTATTTTATTTTATTGGATTTTTTCATATTGCGAAAAGTGGAAAAGTAATATTTGTGGCAGCCAAAATTTACATCACGTGCAGAGTATTTGAATATTTTTGAAGTTTTGATTGTTGTTTAAAGAGTTTTGGTTGATTATAAAAATGTACAAGTGTTGATTGTTGTAGATATATATAAATTCATATATATAATTTTATATAAATAGAGTTGATAGGTAGAAATATATGCATAGAGGTAAAAGGTAAATATATAGATACAGTTTGTTGGTTTTTTGTTTAGGTAGTTGCAGTAGTTGGTTTAGGCATAGATAGTTGCAATATAGAGGGTTAGGCGGGGAATGGAAAAAAGAAAGTCAGAAAAATAGTTGATAAAGTTTTGTTTTTGTTTTGTATTTGTAAATTAAAAATTACATTAGCTAGAAATATATGCTAAATATAAGAGTTTAAGTATTGTAATTACAATTGCAATAACTTTATTTGGCTGCTCGTGCGCAGATTGTTTATTTTGCAATTAGTTAAATCTAAGAATGTTGGTTAGTAAGCTAAGATACCAGCTAGAATGCAGCAAACTAAAATGATATAAAATTGTTAAGTTTACGTCTAGGGCAAGACCAATTCAAGTTTAAGCTATGGTTTTTAGTTGCTGTTTTTTAATTTAATTTGGCGCTGCTTAAATGTGCAAGAGCTTCAAAAAATAAAGATAATTCCTTTAATTTGTTTTTGTATTTTTAAGAAACGAAAAAATACTTAAAATTGTCTGTGTCAGCTGAAGAGCTCAGAGCTGGTTGCTTTTTGCCTGCTGGCCGCATTCTCACGTTAGCTGACTGCAGTTAATGGCACCGCAGAGAGCGTAAACAAATATATGTACCTTAGTGCTGGGCCCAGAAAAGTTAAGTGAAAAAGCCAAACCAAACCACCAAAACGGCCAGCAAAGGCCGTGATCCCTCATCCCTGATCCCTGATCCCCGTACCCACTCCACCTACCAGCCACAATGCAATTACAACAAATTTGAGCAGCCGCATTTGAACCAAAAGTTTATCCACAGCAGCGCATTTCAAAGTTGCAGTAGCTGCTGAAGCCGCAGCAGCCGCAGTAGCTCTTGTGCATTATTTGCGACACACGCGTCGTATACGTGATGTGCATTAGCATAAGCCTTTCCGGCACATTGGCCCAGCGCCAAGCCGGCTCCTGCCAGCAGAATGTCATGTCAAGCGGCTGCCTTTAAACACTATGCAACAGCAATTTAGTTTTAATACCGCACAGCCATAAAAGTCTTAAATAGCATTACATAAAGCTGTGAGAATTTATGTTAAAGGGCGAGTTTCGTGGAATTTAGCTAAAACTAAATAGTTTGCAATTGAGCGTCGAGCGGGCTTATCAAATTTGTTTGCGATGTGCACGAGTCTGAGCTCTAAGCACATGAAATTGCATTAGCATTTTGAATTATGTTCAACGATGTACTGCAAAGCCACAAATATGTGTATATATATATTTTGTATTCCTCTCTGTATATATACACCACAAATTGTTTTAAAATTTTACAGATATCGCATTATACTTTAATTGTATACACTTCACTTGTGGAGATTAACAGATAGTGAAGAATTCCATTTATTTAAGAATGTCAGCAAGTAAATTTAAACAGATTTCGAAATATTTAACGTATTTAAACATTTATTAAATATACTGAAAGTAAATCCAAAAAAAAAACATTTTAAAATATGAAAATTTTAATTTATTTAATGTTAGTAAAAAAGTATGAAAAAAAAAAATACAAATTGAATAAACTGAAAAACAAAACAGAAAAAAATATTTTAAAATATGAAATACACATATATCATTTATTTAATATTCTGAATTAATGTCTTAAAATATTATTTTCAATGAATCTTTTATAGTATGTAAATATATTGAATAAACATTTTAATATGTTTATAATATTTTTTAAGTGAAATTCATTCACCGATGTGTCAAGATATTTTTGAAACAACTGTATCTTGTGTTTTCTAATCATTAAATACAGTAGTATGCCCCTCTAATAGACTTAATACTCTCTTATTAAAGGAAAATGATATTTGAAAACTTAACAATATATACATTTACCATTATAATACATACTACATATTAAAGTTTCAATAGATTCTGACATACAGAAGAATAAAAACATTCTTGAACTTGCGTCCACAATTACAGTCTCGCTTAATGACAATGACCACTTAGATGGCTCTCTTAGCAGGGTAATTTTCTGCTTACATTTCATATATTTCTCCTGCGCTTTCGATTTTGCTATGCAGTGTAATTGAGGCTGGTTGGCAATTACTTGGTGCCTGCTTTTCACCTGGCTGTTGCAGTTTACATGCCGTAACTCATAAGTCTTGCGGCTGCCACTTGCTGGCTGTAAAAACGTTGATGCATGCTTATATTTTCATTTTTACTTTTATTGCGAAATGGAATGGGCAACGGCACAGCTTCCAGTCAAGCTTGATGCGTATTATGTGATGGCCAAATGGGCTGGAAATGCCAATTTGATGGCTGCTTAAGCTTGTAGCATTTTATTGCGCGTCCTGCTGCAACAAAGTCGCTGGAGTCCAGATGGATGCTTATCAGGCAGCTGCAGGTGCCTCGCGGCGGTACCTAAATTATGATTTTAACGACTGCTGCATATGGCCAGCCGTTGTGCATTATAATTGGAGTAGAGAGAGTTGAAGCTTTAAGCATTTGCTGGCGCATCAACTGCTGCCGCATCAGCTGCGTGCTTGCTGTTACGTTACTGTCTTCTACATGCACTGGGCGTGGCAGCTAGAGGCTAGGGAGTTGCCAATAAAAGCCAAATAAAATGTCAGTGTGCACTCGGCTGTAACAATGGCCAAATGGCTGACTTTCGTGTGTGTGTGTGGTGGCAAACTGTAAATGTGACTCGCATTGGCATTGGCATTCGCCATGCTTGTGCACATCACGCATCCATTGCTTCAGCCAGAACCAAACTATGCAAATCGAACAAGGCTAACATTGTAAACCGAAACGATCAGCTACGCTATCAGTTGTCGCTAAAACCACTTGTCAAGTGCGGTTTGTGTGGTTTAATTAAAATTGCGCATACGCCATGTGACACCAAATGTTGTTACACTTCCTACAGAAAGAGAGAGAGAGAGAGAGAGAGAGAGAGAGAGTGTAGACAATTTAAGTTTTCAGCTATATGTGAGTGTGTGCATCACGTACATTTGCTGCAAATAACAATAAGCTGGCAACTGTCGGATTGCAATGCTTCGCTGCCCCTTGTCGAAGTCAGTTGATTAACAACAATAGCGCAATCCGGAAGAGAAAAGCCAATGCCAAGCCATGTAGCTGACCACGGACATGGTTGGACATCTGCTTGCGTTACATGAGCCAAAAGTAGTTGTAATAGTAAAGAGTTTGCTCAAGGAATGCTGCTGGGCATACACACACACACACGCGCACACACGCATGCGGAGTTTCGTCCTAAACCATATGTTAGGGTTTGTCAGGAGATTGAATTTGTGTCATAGCAGCGTAGCTCATAGTTGAGCTATGTGAACTAAGCAAACACAGGAAATTCAACCTCATGTAGTTGGTTTAGCTCATGAAAGTCAATAGCAAAAGAAATTACATGAAATGCGTTGATTATAAATCAAGAAACTATATGTAGACTTTTCCTAATATATTAGGCAATACATCTAAAATACCTTTAGTATTTTAATTTATTTGCTTAAAAATTAATATTTCATTTAATTCATTCCGGGACAGATCATTCCGGGACAGATCTACTTTTTAATACGTTTAGGTTAATATTTATAGAAATGGAGCAAAAACCAAGAATAAATAATTAAATTTACTAAACCATACGATTTTAATAAGAATTTTAAGAATATATGCGGATTTAATATCTTAAGGCTTCGTGTATTGCTAATTGTTCAATTATTTTCCAATTTTGCTTTGAGCTCGAGTACAATCCTATCAATGGCTTTGTTCCCAACGCATATTTACACAATTCAAAGGATTGGTATTACTTTGAACTAGGAACAGAGCCAGCTTGCCCACTTGCTCAGTGTGTGCAAGCAGTTCAATAAGTTAAGCTTTGATCCCAAACGCGAGTGCACTTCATTCTTGACTACCCCTTGTGCATGCCTTTTGTTCGGCCTCAAATCCTGCTGAGCACGCTGAAAGGCAACGTGATGTGAAATGAACGGAAAATATTCTGGCAAATATTGCAGTCAAAGTTCGGAGCAGCGTGTATGGCCGTGGTAAAGTTATGGCCAAGTTGGTTTTGCTCTGTGGCCTGGTGACCAATTACGTTCCGGGCAGCAGCCAAGACTCAGTCAGTCAGTCAGTCAGTCAGTCAGTCAGTCCGTCGGTCAGTCTGCCAGCTGCTCGAGTCGGCAACAACAATGGCCCACAGGAGAGCGCGGCCAAGTGGACTGAAGTCGACCCGAGTTGTGCGCTCCATTTAACCCCCAATGGGCACATTTCGAGCAGTCGCTGCGCTTAAATATTAAATGCCGAATAAATTCTGGAATGTAACCAACAAAAATCCAAAGCCCATCCCCCAGCTCGGGCTCTGTATCGGCAGCATTGTCACTTAATGTCTCGCAATTGTGCTGCCAGCTGACAGGTGTTCCGTGTTTAATTACAAAGTCAAAAGTTTTTGGTCGACTCTGCTTGTATTTATAATCAGCACAAACTGATTCGTTTGCCTATTGCCAAAGAAAAATCACGAAAGTTGCCTTTTTATTGCTCGCCCACTGAAGCGGCAGCCCAAAGCAGCTGACGCAGGATAAATATGTATTTAAGGGATGACAATGGGGTTTTCTGTACTGTACTGAAATTGTTTTTAGTACGCATTGGAGCAGGTATTCATCTCACTGCTCTCCCTCACAAACGAAGGTGTGGGGGGGGGGGCAGTCAAGAGTACAACGAACAAACAGAGCACACAGGTGTTTGATTTTGTTGTCTCCACTTTTTCTTGACATCACGCATACGCCGTGATATACGCCTTATTAATATACTCTGTTTAGTTAAGCAAAGCGAGTATAATAAGCCCACATGCGAAATATATTTTCATATTAAAAATTCATTGAGACAGTTTAAGAAATATATTGAAATCTATGTAATATTTCATAATATAATGTAATATTATGTAGAAATCATATTTGCAGTTTCTATATCCCCACATATGAAGACATTAATTTAATTGTGAGTCCAAATACTTTAAGTGGTGCATATGAGGATAGTGAATTTTAGATTAAATGTGGTAAAATGGTAACCGATATGCATGAGAATTAAAAAAAAAATGGTTATCAGTCAGCTCTTAATGTTGTATTTCGTTTATGTAGCTGACATAACGTATGATGACGCAATGATGACAGATTTTATGTACTAATAGTTAAGGAAAAACTGTGTTTTTATCTAAAGGCTGCAAACTTCAGGTATATACAGTCATTTAATTTAGTAAAATCTTGAAGTACTAGCCAATACAAGGAAAAAAAATTTAATATTCATTACAAATAGATTTCGTTTCTTTATGATAGACGAAATTTGTCTTTCCTATTTTGTAGTCATTCATTTTGTTCAGCAATTACATTTAAAAGGCGTCACCTTTGCAGCTGCTGAGTCACCTGATTGATTCCCAGCATGGAAGCATTGAACAGAGCATTGTTCAGTTGATTAGAACCGTTTGCATCTGCTGCTGCTGCTGCTGATGTTGTTGTTGTTGCCCGTTTGTTTTTGCTGTGCAATGCAATTTCATAGCATTTGTACGCTTCGCTGGGTTTTTATTTTACGTTTATAGAGCAAAACGTGGCTGATAGCTATTTGAGCAGACACAGACAGTAAAATGAAAATAAATAAAAATAAATAAGAGGCAAGCTAATAAAATCATACGCATTGCGCTTGCATAGCTAGTTGGCTTGTTGTTTAGTCCAGGCGGCAGCTAGTTAATAACTAAAGCTAAGGCTAAAGCTAAATTTAACCTATGTGCTAGTGTAAAAGCCTGGCTATAACCAGTTAAATATAGTCATAGATATATATTGGTTCGATTGTTAGTCAACTTCCAGCTATCTGGCTGGCGAAACGTAATTTCCTCGTCTCAATGACAATCTTAATACTTAGCACTTACCTTGAATACCTGACGGCAAAGGAAGTTCTCTTTAACCGGAAGTAGTCTGTAATAAATAAGTTTGGCATTTTTGTCTTTGACAAGCATTGTGGCATTGGTCTACTTACTTGGCCATTTCCGAGAGCTGCAAACGACCATCCTTATTGGCATCGAACACTTGAAGCTGAGAGAGGAAGGGAGAGAGAAGGACAGAGAGAGAGAGCGATAGAGAGGGTAAACATAATGAGCTCAATGACAGAACTTTTATACCTAATTAATGATACATAAATTGGTTGTGTCTCTGGAGACCACGTATTCCAGCCCCAATAATAAACACATACTCGTAAATCGACTTAAGTAAGTTGCAAAACGCTCTCTTCGCATGACTTTTGTTTGCCCTAAGTGCAGGCGAATGGTATTTCGCATTCGTTTCTCGGAAATCCGAAATAAATTTTTCATGGTCCATTCGTTAGGCAGAGCACTCTCGAGGGTTCTGCTCTTAAAGTTTATGTTATTTATTTATTGTTGTTATTTTTTTGTATGCTTATTGATTGCCTGCTTAAAATGGTCAATTAAATTAACTGAACTATTATTAAAATACATTTTAATACGAAAGAAATCTTCGGGCAAAAATGTAACCACCTTGTTTTGGAATGATTAAATGTATCTTAGCACAATAAATAATGTTATATTAATATGTTTCGCCATTTAGTATGGCTTTTTTAATAATAATACTTGATTGCTGAAGAGATATATTTTATAGTAAAATTTGTGTGGTAAAGCATACAATTTAAACTGTCTGGAAAAATATAAGTAACTTGAGAGAAGTTTATTATTCTATTAATTAAATTGCTCAGTAATGTTTCAGACATCTAAATACTTTGGTTTGAATCAGGACTTGTAATGTATATAAAAATAGGCTTGAAAACTCAAAGTTTAATGATAAAATAAATTTGTCACAATTTTTTGTGGCTTTCTAGATATTGCAATAAAGTTTTTGTTTTAAACGATGTACAAAAGTCATATTAAATTTTATTGCTGGTCTATCTTCTATTGAAACAATATTTTTGTGAATTTTCTCAACTGCATTTAATCTTTGACAACTTTTCGCTTCTATCTTCAGTGCTGGTAATTTAACTTGCAAATGAGTTTCGAGTTTCGCCAACGAGCAACATTTTTATCATCATTTATTGTGATACGTGCACCGAACAAAATGTCTAGAACGAGGCGAGTTTATGAACCAGGCACAACTTAACTCAACCTAGAGTGAAGGAGAAGAGGAGAGTGTGATGCGGCAGTCTTAGGAGTTGCAGACACAACAAACTGTTTGGCACACACACACATACATCTGCTTGGCGTTTTTCCATTATAAAGTTTTTAATTAACAGCATTTTGAGTGCATATAAATTGTGGCGCAGATTCGCATAATTCTCGTCACGCCAAAAATTAATTGCCGTATTTCATGGTTGACTTGGCAAACAAAGTGTTGATGCCAACATTGACATTGAATGGTCAGCTCTTTTTGCTTGCATGACACTCGGTTATAATGAACTATGGTTTATCTAGCTAAAATATTATGTATACGCACCATGGTGTCCGTGTATTCAATGAGCTTATCCTCGGAGACATCATTGATCTTTTTGGCCTCTTTGAGCAAGTCACGCAAGAAATTCTTTAGTTCATCCGCCTCAATGTACCCAGAATTATCAGTGTCGTATTCACGCCAGATCTAATCGACAAGACAGCATCATGAGAAAAATTAATTAGAGGGAAACATTCTCTATCAGCACCGCAGTGACAGCCTTGGCTTCTCACTCACACGGTCTGTCTGGAGGAAGAGCAGAGCCATGGGGGCTGCCCCTCGTTTAACGCTTCGTTGACCAACACTTACCTTCATGAATTCGACGCTTGATTCCAAGGGGTTATCGAAGCGGAAGAGCAAAAGGAAATTTTCTTCCATGGGCAAAAGTTGGGCAAGCTGTAAATACATTAATTTTCGAAAGAAAAAAGATATGTGTTAAGCAAAAATACTTGAGTGCAGGCACTTGAACTTTAGTTGACTTTAAGTACTGAAGTAAAGCAGTGTGAAAAATGAAAGAGATTTGAATAAGTTTGTACGATGGAGTCTTTGTTGAGATTAAAAGTATGAAATTAGCTTTATACCACTCATAAAAAAATATTTAGTTCTTTTCTTGCTACTCAAGATAGCATTAAACATAATATTACATATAAACGCATAATACTTGACACGAGCTACAGCTTAGTAGATTCGTTATTGGACGACGAGTTGATTCTCAAATATAGTATTCAGCTAAAAGATTAGAAAGTCTTTTACTTCAAGTAGCATCAAAATGAATCAGAAAATCCCCTCTATTTGGAAAACGTTTTAGCATATCATTAAAAGTAATTTATTAAGAAAGGGCTTTTAATTAATCAAAGCTGTAAGCTTTTTAAAATTTCTAATCAATCTCATGCGTAACATTAAATCAATTCACTTTGATGCTGTTTTAGGAGAATTTATGTAAAAATGAAAGTCAATATACTGAAGTTAGTTTCTCCTCGAGTCCAAAACATACATTTAAATGAATTGAAGCTCTTTCACTGCAACTAATCGATAAGACTAACAGAAATTCAAGTAAATTGCCTTTCACAATACGACAAACAAAATGTTGCAGCTGCAAACTTAAGCCGCTTGTATGAAGGGGTGGGGTTCGGGATGGGAGGCTACGTGACGGAGTTTGTGCTTCAATTTCACTGAAAATATTTTGCTTAACTAAGACTGAAGTCTGTAATTTCCATTCCGTTGGCAGGCGAATTGCAACTCAAAACTTTAGCCGCATATTTTAAGTGTCGATTCGAATTTCAACTAAAACGAGAAACTAAAGTTGCTGCTTTTAATTTCATTAAACAACAATTTTGATATTTTTGGCCAGCACTTAAACTAATTAGTCTTTGGCTGTGCTTAAGCATACAGAACTATAACAATCCTGGGACCTTGAAAACAGCAAACAAAGGCTGAAGAAAATCTTGAATTTGCTTAAATCTCAGATGTGCCACATGGCGTATGCGTAACATTCTTGTAAGGATATGAATAATGAATGAATGATGAATGATTTTGGCAGCTGAGTGCTTTTTGAAGTCACAAAGGGTTCGGACAAAGCAATAATCAGAGATAACTAGAAGCTGCTACCTGGCACAAATTTTGTTTCATTTATCATGTGGGCAAGCAACAATGTAGGCAGAAGTCTCCTCGCTTTCATTCAATTTTTAAATTCACAGAGCATAAAAGTCAGTCGAAATACTATTGCTATGGCAGTGTCGGCGGCTGTAAGCCTCAATTAAAAACTCATTTTAAGGAGCGAGCGGGAAAAACTTTTTCGTAGACCTTGGCACAAAACTTTGGGCCTTGGCAAATGGCGAAATGGCCAAATAAATTATTGAGCCACAGCAAATTGGCGCAGTCAGACAGCGAGAGGGTGAACGAGGGAGTACGACTGAGACTGGGAGAGCACAAATGTTACAGCATCATTTAAAAAGCAATTTTCAAAACGCAGCAGCAAATGTAGAGGAAGACCCTCCCTAGAGATGGGCGACATTTAGGTCAACATTTTGGCAATAAAACACGAAGCACGTATGATCAGAGATGTTGAGGTATTGATTAGAATTCAAGATGTAAACTAATATGGATAGTATAAAAAATATAAATTGGATTTTTATTTAGTATATAAATTTATTGTAGAGTTATGATTGGTAATTTTTGTGAAAAAAAATTAAACTTGCGAACTGTTATTAATGAGTTGTCTAAAGTCGTATAAAGTTATTCTTAATCATATTCGCGAAGGCATGTTTCAGTCAGACTCAGCCATTCTAAATCCATTTAGAAGTTTCGATAAATCATGTTGCAGTCTTTGTATTAAATAACAAACAACAAAATTTTAAGATCTGCTTGGGCACATTTTTCAGAGAATTTAAATTGTGCTTTTACACTTTACAACTCAATGTAATTATATTAATAATTAAATTTGTTTTAAATTAAATTTTATTACATAGTATTATGCTGGACTGTTTTTAGTTACAAATTAAAATAAATTAAACTAAACGTGATCTCGTTATGGTAACGATCGAATGCAAGGTCTCTCTCTGTTCAGTTTATATTACGACTTTACTCAATATTGAGTACTACAAATGAGAGCATGGAGACCAACATTTGTGATTACTTAGTCTGTCTCTCTGCAGCACATTTTGCAGGGATTTTGACATACATTTCAAAGATCCTGCATTCATGGGTTACATTCGCTTTGAAGTTAACGGAGCTAGAAGAGCTTTGTTTACTCTTGCTCACGCTTATGTTGACCGTCAACACATACCTAGTACAAAGTAAAAGCAAAGCACGCTCAAATTGAAACTTCGTATGGGACACGCGCTCAGTACTAAGCCCCGAAATAGATGCCATTGAAAGATATGCACGTACGGCAACATTGCGCAAACGACACGTGTGGGCGTGGCAGAGCGTAAATTAAGCTAAAAACAACAAATATATATATATATAAAAAAAAAACAAACATCTTAAAATGTCGCCGAAAGTTCTAAAGCAGCAAAGCTACAAATATGTTGTGCAGTTGTGAGTCATGAGCATAAAATGCATGTGTCTTACCTCTCTGATATCGATTTTGCCATCTTGATTATCATCGTAAGCCTCCATGAAGCAAGACTTCAGCTCCTCCAGCATTGTATCAGTGACAGCCTAAAAGAAGAGAAACGAGCGATAGAGAAAAGGAGAGGAATTTTGATGAGTTTCTGATGGCATAAATGGAGAAGTTCCCTTTGTCTTCAGCTTACCTCTGGACTGATGTCTGTCACATTGGCGCTGGACACAAACTCGCGCAGAAAGCCATCCAGCTCGGTGCCCTCAATATAGCCATTGCCTGTGAAATAAGCCCAAAGTTGAGGCAAGCGAATAAAAAACAAATTTATATGTACACACCATCCTTATCGTAGTGTGCCCATACATCCATGAACTGATTGGCTGATAGTTTCTTTAGCTCTCGCGATTCTGGATCGCGATATTGCCGCATGAAGTTGTGCGCCTTCTCGATTTGCACGCGCTTGGCGGCGGCGGCAGCTGCAGCGGAATCCATTTCACTTTATAGCTGATATATATTTTTCCTCAATTTATATATATATATATATGTATAAATAATATATATATATATATATATGTTGGCGTAATCTGCAAAAATAAAAAGGGAGCGCGGCAAGAGGTATTTTAAATTTCAATTGAATGCGATTTGTTGGCAGTCACGTAAGGCAATCAAATTGCGCTTAACATGAAAAACTACTTTCAACTACCCCCAACCCTATCTGTGAAGCACCAACCCCAAAGTATTTTCAATTAGCTGTTGCATATTTCAAATCATTCTGAAAGAAAAAATCTAAAAATTAAATCAATTAGTTTGACAGCCAGTTCATTATTGGCTTAGCGTGTAGACAGGGCGTGTGTCCTAGTGAGCACATGGCTGTGGGTGGAGCTTTAAATTAATAGCATAAAATACACGCTTTCACACAGGCACGTAGCGTACACACGCACACACACAAATTCCCACATAAACTCAGCTTTGAGTTGCCGCTGCGCTGACCACGGGGCGTCCATGCAACTATTTGAAAGCTTAGAAAAAATTAAGAGAATGAACTTTTTGCCGTTCACTGCTGACGTTATCGGGTTTATAAACACCCTTCTGATTCTTACTTGATATTTGTTAAAGTACTCTAATTTACATATAACAATGCTGTCTAGGTTTTAGAACTTGTTCTAGTTCAGAACTCTTAATAGAAGCCCATATCCAAGTCAAATTGTAGCTATTGGTAATAAATGTAATATGAGGGAGATCTTGAACAAATTTTACTTGTATATTAGTAACAAAATACTACTCGATTTTAATTATTTTTAGCAATATATTTGAATTGGTATTTTGATAGGCGAATGCCAATAAGAATGATGTTGATATAATATTGGAATCTGGAGATATTGGAAATATTGGAATAAAAGAGTTCATAATTTATAAATTTATAGGCATTTTTATATATTCTTTATTAATTTTAATAATTTTTATATATTATTTTTTGTATTTATGTATCTCAATGATTGTGTTTAAATATGTATTATACATGATTAAGAGTCTCTACACTAAGGCAGAAAAGTGAAACATCCTCAATAAATACACTACACAATGTTATTAAAAAAGCGCAACTAACAGGATTAGAGCCAACACGCAAGAAACTTGTGTGCGTGAGTTCGCCTTCATGTGTGTGCGTGAGTTCGACTGCATGTGTGTGTATGTGTGTGGGCTTTTGATAAGCTTCAACGAAATGTGGTAAGTACTGGCTACTTTTTTCACTTGCAACTCGCAGCTGAAGCCGACATAGGGACCTAACTAGCTTCGTGTGGGGGAAGGGCAAATAACCTCAGTCCCACTGCTCTGACCCCGACACCCACGCTCGATCATATCAGCAGCAGCGCTGTGAGTTAAATATGTACTTATGTTTATAACAAAGAGAATGCGATATAAATTGCTTTACAAAGCAAAATAACAAGCATAAATTATTGTGCTTCGTTGCTCGAAGTTGTTGTTGCTGTTGTTGTTGTTGCTAGTCTGCTGTGTGGTCGCTGCGGGCGTTGAAACAAAGCAACAATCCACAGCAACAACAAAAATATTGAAAAGAAAAACAAAAACAATTTGAGGAAGGAGCGCCAGCGGATGAGCTGCAGCCCCAGTCGCCGCCGCGTCAGGATGTGCACTAAGCATTTGTCATGCTCGGAAATTGCGGGCGGCATTTTGTCTGCTGGCTGCGGCTCCTGTGGCATATCCACTTTACGGCGGACACCGCCTGTGCGTCACGGACATGTAGACACCCTTTTCTTTTTTTTTGTTTTTTTTTTTTTTTTGTTTTTTTTAGTATTTCGCACAGCTGCCGCTAAATGAGTTGGGCATCGGAAGACAATCAATGCGGGCTCATGGGGGCAACTTGTTGCTATTGTTGTTTAGCTCTTGTTGTTTTATGCACTTTTGTTAAGTATTTGAATTAGTTCATACATTTTGCAGGTCCCACTAATTATTTATTTGCATTACTTTAAAGTAATTTATGCATATATGTTACATGGAGTACATGGATAGGCTAATCTAATATCTATGGGTGTTACAAAGATGTCATAATATGGCATATGCATATGCAATATAGTATAAACATTTAATTGTCACAGCCCTTAAATCACATAAATATGATATATATACAATGATTTTCAAAGTTAATATCAAAACTTATCCATCACCTTTGAATAAAATTCCATAGCATTGCAAAATAAACTAAAATGAATAATAGTAAAATATAATAATTACACTACTTTTGACTATCGTATACAAAACTCTAGAAATGCAAATTTTTAAAATTTTCTGTCATACATATTTGGTTTTGAAATACTCAGTTTCAAATTTAATTTAAGAATGCTCCATGTACTTCAGACAGATGATAGCATCAGTTAAAAACTAAATATATGATATTCAGAAGCTATTATAATTGTTATTATATTATTAATTATCTAGATTTTATATAATAGCTAAGAGCTGTGAAACATTAGTGATAGATCATGCTATAACCAAACAATTTAAATATACATTTTTACTTTCCATCAATGAAATTTTCTATCTATGTATATACACTCTTATGTATTGCAGTTAGGGTATTTACAATTCTGTTGTGCTTTGGCAGCAGCCTCCATAACTAGGATTGGCGCCAGAATGCTGCACAACTTTTCACATGAACAACATGAACAGCAAACTGCAGCAACAATAACTACAAAAGGATCAACTACTGAACAGGACTTTGAAAAGTTGTAGTACATTTAGTACCTGGCGGAACATACAAAGTGTGAACTTTGACTGGTAAACTAACACGTTTCACTGTGCAGCTGATTGCGTTTACAGCAGCAGCAGCAGCAGCAGCAGCAACTGCACTTGCAACGGCAACTGCAATAGAAATAGCAATTGCAAACGTTGCTTAAAGACTTACCATCTAGAGTTGTGTGTTGACATTTTATGGCTAAAGGGAATTGCATTGAAAGCCAACACATTCTGGGTCAGGCTCATTAGAAGGACCTTCGCATTGTTGGCGCGCCGTTTGTTATTACAAAACGCATAAAGGACTACAAATGCGAGTTGTATTGCTAGAAGCTATTGCTGTTTGTTGTTGTTGTTGTTGTTCCTGTTGAGATTGTGCAATGGCATGTGAGGCAACAAATATATTTATACTTGTGCAGAATATGTGAAAAACTTTCGCTATGCATTTTGCTTTGGATGGCACTCCAAAAGGCCAGCTCTCATTGCATTTTTCAGTGCAAATCGCCTCATGCCGCATGCCGCATGCCACATGGCTGCTGCTACTGCTACTGCTATTGCTGGCAGCTGCAAGCGCTGCTAATGTTTGCCAAGCGCATTCGAGCTGCGTACAAGTCCTGCTGCTCTCAACTATATAAGTTATGGCCCAGATTAGTCCGCTGTGTGAACTCTCTCATATAACACAATATAATTCATGCCGCTGTTGTCGACAGCTGCACTCGGGCAATTTTCGAGTACCCAAAAGATATGCATGGCAAAAGGCATATATCAGATACAAAAGTTCTATTCAGCTGAAAATGTAATTTAAGGGAAATCAAAATAAGAAATCAAAATATATATAACAAACATTTATTCTGAATTACTGAATTATTCAGGTCAAGGAGTTAACTTTTAAGTATAGCGAGGCGTAACCTAAATTAATTGTTTGAGAACAACGCAAAGGAAATATTTATTCAACTGAAACTATTTAAAATAGAACAATAATAATAATTATAATACAAAGTTTCAGCATTTTTATTGTCTTTACATCTTTTATAGCCTCTTTAATATAACTAACTTTGATTTTCAGCTTTTCTTTGCCGTAATTTTATTGGCATAATTAATCAAAAGAGTGAATGAAATCATAAGTTTCAATGTGTGCTGCCTGTCCCAGTTGGTTCCTACACGCACTTTGCTCATAAAACGGGTGTGAGTGAAGGCGAAATGTTAACATGATTAAGCATGCATAAATATTTACTGCAAATATTAAGTATACGCACGGCACACGAACAATTTGACATACAAATAAACAAGATATGTTGTTTATGCTGCAAAATACTCAAACATTGAAAACAATTGAATGAATTTAATTCAACTTGTCGCATACTTTTCGAACTGTCAGCAGCAAAGGAAAATAAAGGAAAAACACGTAAAAACAGCAACGCCCGGATACGGAAATGGTGGAGCAGAAATGGTGCAAAATTCACCAAGCATACTTGAGGGCTTTCACGCTGGACGCCATAATGGGCGTTTCACATGACAGCAACGAAAATACCTGCTGAAAGGCGTATACATTTTTGGTGTGGTGAAGTCAAGGCTGCTCAGCATATTTGTATTGAGCCTGGTTCGAAGCAGGAATAATGTGAAGCGAGCATTTGGAAAAATATTTTCTGCCTGACGTATTGATAATAATTCGTAGCAGAATTTATGTCAACTGAACATTTGATAATAAAATGGAGCTAAAATGTCAAAAGTGAATCATATTTATTTATATTTTAAATTTATGAAGTTTTCGTTTATAATTTCTTAAACAATTTTGAATTATATGAGATATGATTTTGTATTATAGTTATTATAAGTTGCATTGCAAATTCAAATTGATAAATATAAATTAATAAAAATGCTTTATTTAACAGAGCGAACCAAATTTTTAATATATCTAATATACCTGCACATTTCAAAAATTGTTAAAAATTTAGGGTAACAATGTTTATTATTTTAAAATTATGTTTACTTTCCCAAATTTAAAGTGTATGTTGAGGTTTGATGCACACCATGAATAACTAATAATTTCTGTTGAGTGCAGCTAAAATTTTTGGAGCTCACCACAAGCCATTAGTATAAACTGCGGTTTTTAATGCAATAACAAAATTGAGAAGGAGTATATTGGTCGAATAGCTCTCCTGCTTGCTAACTACGGAAGAGTTTTTTGAAAGATCCAATGAGCAATCGAATTATGTATTTTGTCTATTATTAAACATTAAAGCCACATTAAGCAGTTGATTATTGCGTTATTCTTACTTCCTTTTTGCTGTCCTTGCAACCATGATGCAAATAACAATTGTCAGGCATTGTCGTCGTCATTTTGCGATTGCATAAGTCAAGTCCGCAAGTTGTCAGCGACGCGTGTTAAAGTGGGCACGCGGCGAGCAGGCACGCACAGGCTGCCCAGAAGGAACCAAAGCAGTCCGAGCAGCAAGAGCTACCTGTAAGTGGGCGCTCGGAAGCGTCAGCTCGACATTGACATCCATTGTGCTACACTTCCTGCCCGCGTCGCCCTGGGCAGTCAGCTGCTCGCCATATTCATTGTGAGCTTTAGTTAAGTGCATTATGCGCGGTTCGCATTTAATTTGAAGTGTTTGCCTCTGTTTATTTCTGGTTCAATTACGAGTCGTGTTTGCCTCTGCTGTTAACTTGGCCTTTACGCTGTCTGTCTATTTATAAATGCTTTGCACAAAGACTGAATTATATATATATATATATACACTGTAAAGCCGACGTGTACGTCTGTTCTATTTTTGGCTTTAATTACGCGAAGTAACGACATTTGCAATGGCAACAACAAAAACAACATCAACAACAACAACAATAACAGCTAGTAACAAAAATATTTTTTGGCCTTTTTGTGAGCGTTTTTCACAATTGATTGTTTGGCCTTGCGATTAGTTGTTGTCAACTATTGATTTTCTATAGTGAAGCGTTTATTTATTTTCGTTAGTATTAACAAGGCGTATACTTAATATACGTATATATTATTGTTATAGACTGCCTAAACGGCCTGATGAAAATATGAATGAAATTCAAATTGGTCTAAAGAGAGTAGTTTGAGTTAAGGGAAAAAGTTTGTTGCGGCTCAATCAAACGAAACTCTTTCTACTGCTCATTTTGAAGAAGTGCTAAAGATTTTTTTTAATATTGAGTTGATTTAAAGAATAACGTTTTTATCTTGAGTTAATTTCTGCATAATAAATTATATTTTTATTATTATAAATGAATATGATATAAAATTAAAGTTTCAATCCAATTCAACCAATCAATTTATATATCTTTATATCATATTTGTAGCTAACTACATATGATGATTAATTAAGCTACTCATCTGCTAGAGTAAAATTATTGAATCCATCTGATTTCTTTTTGTAGTAAAATCCTCTTTAGATATCAGCTGAAGCTGTTCATAAACTATATTGAATTTCATTTCCATGTTCTGGCCTTAAGCATATTCAGCTCAATACTCATTATCATAGTTAATTTCCTGTGTTAGCCTGATTCCCTGCTGGCTATTGGTCTATAAATTCTAATGCAGTACACTTTTCATGTTAGTTTTCTCGTTCCATGCGCGATATTCAGGACTTTTATGGCTCTGTGTTGGGCTAAGACACATGGTAGATACAGAGTTAAAAGGGCTGTAAAAGCGGCAGGGAGAACGTCAACTGAAGCTTTGCCGGATTTTACAAGCGACCATATAAGCAGACAGACACACAGACAGTAAGCTGGTGTGAGTGAAGCATGGGTGTAAAAACTTTGTTGCTTTCTGCTGCAATGTGTCAGGCAAAGTCATATTCATAAATAATAATATATAAAGACATGCACACGCACACAGACAGACAGCCTTTGTACACACACATGCACACACATACATGTAATTTATGCAAGTGCAGGCGGAAGTTGAAAACCAAGACACACATTCACATTCACATACACACATGCAAGCAACACTCACATATTCAAGAGCAGCTCAAAGCAGTGACAGCCAGAATACCAGCCGACTGAATGAATGACTGACTGAATGACTGGCTAACTGATTAACTGACTGACGCACTGACTATTTGACTGACGGCCAGTCTGAAAATTATGCCTGCTGCTTAGCTGTTGAATTATAGAACAGACATTGTCTGTCCCAACGCCCTGTGACCAAAATAGATATAGAGGGTATATGTCGTATATGATAGACTAGAATATAGTGTATGACTTAGGAGTCATACCAGGGGTATAAAATTCGATTAGATGGAATGATGCTTATTATAGTTATTCTGAATATTTGAATGTAAATTGAAGTCTAATAGATGTACATATATGCATTTCAGAGGATTTAAAAATAATCTAGTAATCACAATTATTTAGTTAAATATAGTTTGTCAAATTTCTTAGTGATTTCTGAAGAAATAGAAAATAATATAATAAATAAAATAATATTATCAGATTATTGACTATTGAGTGCGCTATTGAGCAAAGTTTAAAGTATAAATATTAGTATATCAGAAGATTTAAAAAATATATTAAATATATGGTCAGAGAGAAACAGAGTATCTCGCAGCCGAACACTTGCTGACATTGTGTCAACCACTTCAGCTTGCTTTTTGTGTTGAGTTTTGTATTGCGTTGTCTAAGTTTTGCCCCAGCTGTATTCCACTTTCATTAGGGCCAGGCCCAGAAATCTAAAGGCTTAGTTTCTTAAGAGGTTGCGCATGCAAGCGGGCATAATAAACTTAGCCTTGGCTTCAAAGTCAAAGAGCACTTGGCCACAAACAGTGAAATAAGATGGGGACAGGCAACAGTTGCGTCTTGACATTGACATTTGCATATGGCATAAGTTAAAGTTGAAATCAGGACCAAATCAGCTGCTCAATGGCTTGTAAATTGCGCTGAGCACACACGCCTCATAAAAAAGGAGGGGTCCATTGATTTGCATTCGTCTCGAGTCTCAAATGACTTGGCCGGCAGCAGCGACCATAGCGCTATCTCTGATCCGATCAATCTGTAACCGAAAAGGCTTAACCAATAAAAGGTTTGCAAAATGGCCTAAAGCTGGCAACGGAATCTTGTTTGGGGCGAGGGTAGGTCGTATAATTTATGGCACAACCGAGCTAAGGCAGACAATTTATCAAAACACTTTGACATTTCTACAATTTTATTTATTGCAATTTGGCGTATGCTTTGGGTCTGCCAATTGGAATGGGCCGTACACTAATAAAACATGCAGTTAAATTTTAAATGCCAATTTGTGTAGCAACGAAACTCAACTAGATGTAGATGAGCAGAAACGCGTTGTGTGTAATCGACTGGAAGATACCCTAAAGTAAGATGAGCTGAGATGAGCAACGGCGTTTATTGAGACTAATGTCTCAAGACTAAAATCTCATTGAGCAATTGAGTGATTGGGTGACTGATGAGAAATTCTTAATAATGAAAGCTGAAACTTTTGGCAAACTTTGATGAATGATTGATTGATTAAATCTATTTTGATTTAAATTTAGGAAATACTAGCAAGCTAGTTGTGAAATAAATAATTCTAGTGAAACTTTTACTATTATCCAACATGATTGTATATTGTATTTGGCTAAAGGTTTAAGGCAACTCAACTGTTACCTTTGACTAGCTGAAGAGAGATAATCTAGTTTATGAAAAGCTCGACGCACTGCATGATATATTTATTTACCATACATACAAGTGGAATTTATTGCTTGGCAGAATCTATAGAAATTGCTTTGACTACAAAGCTATTAATTAGCTCGTAATTTACGAGTATTTATTCAACTTGAGTCCGCAATCTTTGGATAGTTGGGCGCTCTATAATTTCTATATCGGGATACATTTTAATTAGAGGCTAAGTTGCAAACAGCATCAAAATTTATGGCAATTTAAATAGTATAAATCAGCTCGAAGACATTCTGCATTGCGTATCTAAATTGAATGGTTTATGGCATAGGATTTTAATATAAATCTCAGTATTTATTTTTCTTTTTCTCCGCTGCTGAGCGATTCCACACGCGTTTTACCTGAAGTGCATGTAAAATTCGTAAAACGCCATAAATTAATACGAAAAACGTTTCTTTAAATAAATGCTGAAATGCAGAGAATACTTCTTCTTCTTCTACATCACCTTCTTCTTCTATTTCATTTCAATCTGTGTAAACTCAATTAGCTGGCACTGCCGCATCGCAAACGCAAGTTCAATGATAGAGACTCTTGGCCATTCGCTAATTGGGCGAATTGTCTGACCTGCTTGTAAAGATGCAGATGTATAACAATTGCCCTGGCACACACACGCATATAGCCTCTATATATAGCCGGCCGATCTGACAAGGCTGGCGTGAATGAAACTTCAAGCGGCTGCCTCTCAATTATTTTTGGCACACCACTGACAAGTGAAGGAAAACATGCAGGAATTATTATTATAGCTCTCATTATTATTATTGCGATGCCGCAAATAGGTCAGCGGGGTGTCTTTGGCTCTGGTTCTGGCTCTGGCTCTGGCTTTGTTTCTGGTTGTTGTTCTGGTTTTATGATAGGTCACATGCTGCCTGCAATTGCGTCATCTTACAACGCTGAACTACGTACGAAGGGCCCAGCGGCATCGAATACCTTGTAAGCAATTTATAAATATTTAAGAAATAAAGTAATTCCTATTGATAAACATGAATATTTTATACCAAATTGGCAAATGCATTACAAACATTGTTGAACATTGAATATTGATGCTTTAATTATTTACAATCTAGTCTCATTTTGAACCTAATGGTGTAGATAGTTCCTGATTTCACAAACTACAGATGCTAGATAAATGTAGTTACCAAAAACAGAAAAATATTTATGCAATATTGCAGTTTCATTACATTTAGGTAGATGAGAGAAAAATTAGCTTCAAATATTTGTAATATTTGGAATGTAGTCAATTTTTGCTCTTTCAACTCTAGAATATTCAGATTATTAAACATTAAGCTGTGGTGTCTGCAGCTGGCAGCTGGCTTCAAGTCATCATCATCATCATTATCAGCAGTGCAGAATTACGGACGAAAGCACTTAATCGGTATCGAAATTACTGAATGTCATTATGTCAGAGAGCCAGCTATTAAATATTGGCTCTTGCTTAATCACACCAGATTACACTGTTGAGTGCGGGCACATGGCAAGGCATTACGTATACGCAATGTTGACTGCAATCGAGATCGAAAAAGCTAGACTATGTTTATTTAAACAATTGAAAGCTTAAGCTACCAATGGCGTCGACTAATTAGTAGCCCTTGTCTGTGGCCACATACAGAGCCGACGCTCTGTTCCCCTTGCTCTATTCTCTGCAGGAGTTGTCATAAAAATTTAATTAAAACTGTTGCAATTGTGAGAGCAGAGCAAATGGAGCGCAACGTTGCAAGCACCACATGATTTTCCAGCATATAATTTAATTTTATACATTCAATTTAACAGTGCAGATACGCAAAAATAAAAAAGACGAAAACATAGAGTAAGAATGTAATAACATAAAGAATACCAGAGTGTAGTATAAAACTAATTAGAGGTCTGTGGCAACTAGACGCAGCCTAGGTTCAAGCTGTGATTTAATTAAACTCTGCTTTTTTTTGTTCCCCTTTGATTCTGTATATATATATATATATATACATTTTTTTTTTTGTTGGCCTCGCTCTTGAAAAAGTCTATAAAGGGGCTAAAAATGATATTGCTCTGCTTTGCTTTGCCCTTTTTCTTTTGGCACGCAGCATTTCACGCTGACTCGCCTGCTGGTTTCTATACATTTTTCTCACACCTAAGTGAGTCGTTTCTATGTTAAGTATATAAAAGTTTAGCCCCTTCCATGTTTTTTTTTTTTATTATGTAGATACACTTGCCCCACATCGTAAACAACTTGTCAGCTATATGACAAGAGTTCAATTAAGCATGAAATGAGCAGAAGTTCTCTTCCTCCTTCGACTGACCGACCCAGTGCTGGGAAATGCTAGTCATGCATACCCTCTTCAAACACAACTGAAAAGTCATGCTTGCACACACATACCTGAGTAGGGTACAATTTGCATAGCTGTGCGAAGCGTCTAAATAATATATATAAAGTGTTATTTTGATAGCGTTGGAATATGCTTATGTTAAATTATTGTTGTTACATCAGATATATATTTCGAGTATTGTTGGTAAAATCTGTGATTTAGGTAGATAGATATATGCATATATCTTTTTATTTATTGTGTATTTGTCTACAATTGAAGTCCACATTTCAACTAGTTAATAATGTACAAGCTTAATCACTGACGCAGTAAAATATTCATAGATGAGCAAGCAAATTTATACCCTGTTGAACGTATATGGCATGTGAAATACATTTAGTAAACTAACCTGTATTTTACTTAATAATAATATTAAGCATACGAATGACTAACTAAATGATCATATCAGGATAAAGTACGTTCAGTATAAAGTACTTTTATTGTGACGTCTAACACAATGACCAGGGTAACTACAAGTGAAGCATTGTTCTTTGGTCTGTTGTTTTTGTTGTGGAAGCTGTGACAGTTTTCAATTCGTGTTGTTTTTCTTTGCTTTGAGCCACGCTCGCGGGTTTTGTCAATTTGCAAATGGAAATGTCAGTCATTCATTTTGAAATTGTCAGAATCATTGCACGGACACTCTCAGATACACGCAGCGCTCGAAGGACACGTCAGCGTTGGTACGTAGGTTAGTGGGTATGGTCAGTGGGCGGATCAGCGGATGATGCTACATATAGAAATATATACATACATATATGGGGCCACAGCACATTCTGCATACACACTAAAATAATTACTCAATTAATGTGAATGCCAATTCGTAGTATCGTCCGCTAAACAAATACCTAAGTGTTGCCCGCGCAGTTAAGGTAAACAGAATAAATTGAATGGAATGGGAGAAGAAAACACAATACAGACAAAAGTCAAATTCTGGCCAAGAGCGGGTGCTGCGTCATCGACCATTTGCTGCTAAATGCTTGGCTAGCTGGTGGGCAGAAAAATTGCAGGAACATAAAAAACACACTCCCAAAAAAATAGAAATAAATGAAAAGAAAAACAAATGAAGAGCGCTCGGCCGGAAAAGAATGCCCTAGCTCAAGATCATAACGGGATTATCTAGCTATAAAAACGAATTTTACGATTTTTAAATAATTTTTTTAATATTATTTACCCAGACCAGCCATTTCAAAGAAGTTTTAATTGTTTGTCGGTCAAGAATCGGGCTCATTAAATATATTAACGCCTACTGCAACAGCCGTTTTATGCTCCTCGTTGATTAGCCTCCTGCACGGCCACGCCTACTGTATATCATCAGTTTGATATATTGACCGGCTAATGCCCCATCATAAAGTGAAGACACGCGCAAATGTTGTAAATATTTACACAGTCGCCCGTTTTTTATGCGCTTTGGTATAAATAATAATCAAGAAGTAATAATAATAATAAATAATAATGGGCAGACCGACATAATTAAAGCAGCTGGATATCTGGCAAACAATGGATGTGCTGAAAGATTTCTGTACTTTTTCTCCCACACCCAGCAATGATAAAAACAACAACCGAATATCATAAAGTATCTAGAAGTCAATTAAATAGGAGAGTGATCGACTAAGAAATGCTCTCTATGCGCTGAATTCCAAGGTTAATCAAATTTCCACTTGATATTAAGAGCAGTGTAAATCTCTTGCAACTATTTTACTATCCTACATTCATTTACCTTATCCTACAGTCTTTGAGTCTTTGAACTATAATAATCAGAAGTCACAACTAATTTTAGTCCATTTTAGTCCTCTGCCTTAGTTTAACAGGGTATACACAAATTTATGCTGATTGCCTCTGTTGAATGCTTTTCAAATATGTTGGCCAAATATTTGGCCTGGCCCGAGGCAAACGGCAACACTCTTTGCCTCCTCGACTTGGCTGTAATTATTCGAATTATTATTGTTAGGCGTGAAAGTTACTTAATGGCACTTTCACTTTTTCAGCCTTACGCACCCCTCACATTATGTAAAGATAATTTTTGGAAAATTCCTGTGGGCTTGTTTACTATGTGTGTATGTGTGTGTGTGTGTTTGGGTGTGTGTGGGCGTGCTTACTTGAATTAGCGCTTTCAAATTGCCTTTTTCAAGTGGCAGCCAATTGAAGAGCATAACAATGTTTGCCTAATGACAATTACAGTGGTTACAATGGGGCCTACTTGAGCTGACTATTTTTGGTTAATTCTAATGGGCTGGCTGTGGTGTCAACACTCTCTACTCTTACTGGAGCTAAGGGAGCTATAATTGGAGTTCCAAGTTCTCCTTTATAAGGTTTGGTTCGAAAATATCTTCGTCAGGTTTTTCTTTTTTTTAAGAAAGAAACTAAATTTAGAAATATATTGGCTGAACTATTTAAATTAAATAAATTACATTTAATTTTAACAATTTAAATCTTAAAATGTAGGCGTTGATAAAAATAATTAAATAATTAGAGATATTATTCGAATAATGATTTTTAAGCTAAAATATGTTTTGTTTTGCATTTTTTACAACAATTTTTAATTTTTATCTGAATGTATATTTTTATACCCTGAACCCATTGAAAATGGGAATTCAGGGTATAATGTTTTTGTGAAAATGTATGTAACAGGCAGAATGAGAGGGAGCCTTCTTACTTGTTTATTTTTGATGCGCAATATATTAAAGGGGTATGTGGAATTCATATCATGTACAAAAACCATTTCTTTATCAAATTTATGATAAATAAATTGAGCTAGAATAAAATTAGGATAAATTATTATTGCATAACGATATATTTGTTAAAGATGTCTGGTTAACTGGAAGCAGTTTGAAACCCGAAAAGAGTATCAAAAGAATATAATATTGTTTTACAGAATTTAACATTAATTTAGTTGTAAAACATGTAAATAGAAGTAAGAACAAGAATTAAGTATATTTTCTAATTATTTAACACTTAGTAGATATTTTGTTTTTTCATTACTCTTATGTCAGCTGCTCAACTAGTTTGTACCATTTGCTTTTTCTACTCGAGCTATAAATTTACCGTCGTGTCACGTCTATTCAATTTGCTCTCCATCAACATTTTAACAGTTTTCATTTTCTGCTTAAGCACGAGCTATTAACAAATCATAGATCATTTCACAGCTTTTTAACTGGATCTGTGCTGTTTGTATTTGTAGTGAAAATGTTTGAAAATATTTGCACAAATGAAATAAACTTATACACATGGACGCAAACAAATTGTGCGCAAATACTTCAATCATCAGCAGATTATGACGATTCGATTAGCACTTCCTCTACGACTGTTGCCATAAAAATCAAATGTTTGAAGTGAACATTATATGCATATATGTACTTATATCAAAATTTGGCCCATTGACTTCCTGGCCTCTGTCAGTCATTAAAGTGCAATTTTTTCTATTGTTGTGGCCATATTTATTTTGATAAATTTTGTGGCAATTGTTGCTGCTACACAGCGTGCGGAATGAGCCGACGCTTTGCCTAAATTAAGAAAACATGAGACAAGCCAACAACAATAAAAAGCATACGCCATGTGTGCTGCACGAGCATTTGTGTTATTTTAATTATTTCATTTGCAGCAGAGGAAATTGCAAAGACGATGGCAAAATAATAAGAAAGAAAAGCATGTAAAACATTTTCCATTCAACTTCTCTCTTCAGGTTGACTGTGCAAATAAATGAAGGAAAACGACAAATTAATATTAAATTGAATTGTTGCTGCCTTTTATTATTATAATCAATTCCGACTTCCATCCGCTTGCAACGCGCTGACCCATACCATTTGTATCAGCATGCTTAAAGTATTTTTATTGTAATTTAATTGTGTGTTTTATTTGCAATTTTACATGTCACTTGGCACAACCAATTACCATCTCAACTATAGGTGGAACTGCTGAATCAGCGAAAAGGCAACGATTAAAATACTTTTCCCTGAAGAGCTGTCAAGTCGACATGGTTTTGCTTATTTTAAACCATTTATCTAAATAATGTATGAGAAATTGTTATGTACGTTTAATAAAGTTTATATTATATATCAATATGCATTTACAGTAAAGTGTTAAAGAATTTTTAAAATCTTTTTTTAAGTGAATTTACATTTTAATTTGCATTTCATTTTAAATTGAATTTTATTTCTTTTAATAAAAACGTAAATTCATAAACCTTTATATATTAATACCAAATATTGCTATCAGAATGTTTAATATTATAATTGAATATTGTTATCATGAAAGCTGATTTAATTTCGTATTTAATTATTTTTATTTTTTCTATTAAACGTTGCACTTTAATTTATTTGTTTTATTTATTAATAAAAGATATAACGTATATGCTTTCAATGATTTTTTTATAGCAATACATGTAAATTTTCCATATAAATAAATTGGTTTTTGTACTGATTAAGTAATATATTGGTTTGAAGCTGTTTACAGCAATAAATTTAATACTAAGTATTACGATTACTATTTATACTGTTATTCATTTTTGAGTGTTATTCTAGAAAGTATTACTGCTACTGTATTTTTTCATTACTAATTATTCTACAAAATCCTCCAAATATTCTTGTTTACTTTTAAATACTATTTCTACTCTTAATTCTACTACTATTAATTTATTTTTATTTTTCTAATACTAATAATATTTTATATTACAACGTCCAGTAGTACAGTATACCTTTAAATACTACGAATACTTGTGCTGCTACTATTATATATTCCATCTTTAATTCAACGAATATAGAATACTTCTATTATTATGAATTTTCTTTGAATATTCAAAGAGTCTTCAACGTATATTAATTTGAGTAGAATCGATATTTCGTTGTGTTGATATCTCTCTCTCTCTCTCTCTGTTTAGATGGCTATATTTGTGAATGCAAAGCCTAGTATGAAGATAATACCCACTATTAAGCTTGATTGTTTCATGGATGCGTCAGGCTGCGTATCCATAAATATCAGTCAATTTCAGCTCAATTTCCGTCATTTAAATCAACAACTTCAATGATAAATTTCCCAAATTCCTCTCACAAAAAGATGGTAAATTTGGTTGCATACGCAGAGGCGCGGGCAATGCAAAAGAATTTGGACACAGACTGGGTCTGGCTGGCTGGCAGTGTCCTCGTCGGGCAGAATTTATGAATGGGCATAAATTAACGTGACTTTTTTGGTGGCGCTGTCATGAATGTGACAAAGACGACATCTGACGAGGAACTTGCAATGCGCAGACGGACAATTCGGGGGCACATTATGTTAAATTTGGCGAGAGCACAACATACAGCAACAAAAACAACATTGCAGACGCCGTTTTGGGGGCATTTTTAGTGTCAACTTTTTTTGGTATGCCATTAAATGAGTGCGAACTCGTCGCCCGCTGCGTATACGTATTATGAATATAAATTACTGCTGGCATTTTTTGTTTGCTTTTTTTATGATTGTCGGACCCTTTTTAATTGAAATTCAAGCATTTTTAATGCTACTTCTTTGTTGGACCTGTTGTTTGGTTTTATTGTTTTCTCGACTGTCGAGCGCTACACAATTTTTTTATATTTTTCTTTACAACAAATTTACATAAAGGGTCGAACAGTTCACGCTTTGTTCTGTTTGCATATTGAAGTTTTGCAAATTGCCGCAGCAATATTTGCATTCGATTTTACGCCCACCTCCAAGCAGATCGAACCCCAAAATTCAAGGCTTGGCCCTTGCAGCATGCAGCTGATTCGTTGCCCCGACCTTGTGGAGCTTCAGCTTTTCAGTTCTCTCTTTTTTTTATTTTTGGCAACGGTTATCAAGGTACTTGCAACATCAATTTATTATAAATAATTGCATATCTAATGTCTTTTGTTGGCCACAAATATGACAGACATTTGGCAAAGACTGCGCCAGATGAATCAATGTGAGCGTCGAGCAATTAGTAAAATGCAAATGCTTTTAATTTATTCAAATGTGCTAGAAATCGAGTCGATAATATAAGTTACCATATCGCACATTTTCCATTGAAAATCTAGTTCAATTTATATAATATACATTAAAAAGTTAACATAAACAGAATAAAATATAAATATTTATTTACTGAAACAAACAATTATTCAAACAAAGTTTATTTTTTCAATTCTAATTTATATTTTATATTCAACAAATAAAGTTCTGGATTTCGATATACCGAGTATATATGTTTATATGTTAATTATTAATTTAATTGGTTAAAAACGCAGAATAAATTTATTTAATAGAACGTTTCTGAAAAGCCAACATTCCTATTATTTAGACAAAAAAATTTTGAGTAATTAAGTTCTACATATATTCCGAATGAGAAAAAATATATGTATTTAAAAAAATTACTTTATTTCTTCTGAAATTTGTTTCTTTAGACAGAAACAGATTATATTTATCGTTATTCACTAGAATTAAACAAATATCACAAATAAATTTCCATCTACAGCTAACAATTTATATTGCAAGTCCCCAAAAAATAGAAAAGTATTTGATTTGTTCGACAAATTGTTGATAACATAAAATTTTATATTTACTTAAAGAACGGCCGAAAAAATTTCCAAGAATTTTTCCAGACAAATTGTTTTGATTTTTAATTGTTTTTATTGTTTTTCTTTATTTTTGAGTGTATTTTCACTTTTAGCACAATTTCAAAAAGACTTGTATACGATTTAAACTGTTCGAACGCACGAAACGAATTTGTCGGGGCTTTTGGTTTTAAGAAGAACCGTTAACGTCTAGAATCCTTTGCAGACTGTTTGAAATGTTGCCTTGCGAATGGTTTATCAAAGCCAAAAACTCAACACACCTTGGGGCCGAGCAATACCAAAGAGCGACAACTGAGAGAAAGAGGGCAACAGGCAGAGCGACAGAGTGAGAGAGAGAGAGAGACATAGAGAGAGCGAACGACTTACCCGGGGCGAATGAGCGTAGGCGCCGTCTGCAACATATGTGGGCGCAACATATCAGCTGGCAACATGATGCTAGCAACAAACTGTTGAATTGCGTTTTCCAGGCACTCCGTAAACAAAACAAAGCAGAAACAAAAGCCACATTGGCACAACTTTTCTATGTGTGTGAGTGTGTGCGAATGATATTGAGTATGTGCTTCAAACTGAGCCTTGGCTATGGCATATGAGATTTTGGGCGGGCAGAGTTCTGGCATGGGCAGCATGTGGCATGCTAGCAAGTGGCTGGCTTTAGCTTTTTATCTGCCATGCCAAAGTGTAAAAATACAAATGAACATAATGCGCAAAATGATTTCCGCCAGTTCAACTTTCCGCGCTGTGTCTGTATCTCATATGTGTGTGGTGTGTGTATGTGTTCTTTTTAATTGTAATCCCCTTGGGTGCTTTGGCTTTCAATGTTTTATCAGCATGCAATATTATAATTCTAGAGCAAAGCACTTTTTTTCTTTTATAGCATTTGGCCTTTGGCTTTAGTGTGTCGTGGCGTGTGTATGTGAGTGTATGTGTGTGTGGGTAGGGTAGTGTATGAGTTTGCTCGTCAGGCAATGTCAAGTGCGGCTCATGCCAAGACAAACACTTGTGCAACTCACTATTGTTTCGACTACCCTGTATTCAAAAATATTTTAAATAGAGGTATTCCGATTGAATAGTCTATGTGAAGTAAACAATCTAAAATTATATAATTATTTATTAATTTGTTTTATTATTTTGAGAGCAAAAAAACACTGATGCAGACAAACTTATGACTTTATTTAAGATTAAATCTAGTACCCTCACCATTAATGTAATAATATGAGAAATTGAGCAGATTTGCATATTGTATAGTCCGAAAAGATAAATGGCCTCACTCATTAGATTAGTCTATCGTACAGCAAGCCCACGCTCTTGTTGCATAACTTATCATGGCGTGTGGCTCATTCATTTTTCATGAAGCTTTCACGTATTTCTTTGCATTTGGTCGTGTTTCTTACTACGCACACTTTCGGCTACCTTTTGTGCTGGGATTTATGTCTAAGCCTTTAAAGTTAATTGTTTCTGACTTGGGCTACGCTATGTGAGTGTTCGTGTGGTTACTTTTCGACTGACTAAATAACCATTTATGTAATTGTTTTGACATTGAGCAGAGCAAAATGAAAGTTTTACCACCCGCTCTAGAGAGCACGTCGAGTGTCGTTCAGAGCGGAAATTACAAATTTCAAAGACAACAAACAGCACTACGGCAACAGCAGTTGTGATTTCAGCGCGTTTGGCAGCTCATCTCAACTATGAAATCTGGCAATAAATTTCCGTCATTAATGAGCCGCTTATCGCTCAATTGGCGCAGACTAAGCAGCTTTTCCAGAATTTCCCAGTAATCCCCTTTAGTCGTCTCTCCTCCGCGTTTATGGTCTACTGGTAATTCACATGTTGCTGTGCGCATAAACAAAGCAGCAGCAAAACGGAAATCATTTGTTTACCAACAAAAATGATGTTAAATTAAAATAATTAAATATCAAATAAATGATTCTAGAATATCTGGAAAGTTAATAATAAAATTCGCCGAGTGCTGCAATTGTTTATTTTATGATACAGCCGAAAAATGTTCGCTTTATATTTGTTTTGTATTTCTTGCGTGTTTTGGTTTGCGAGTATGTGTGTGTGAGTGTGTGTGTATATGTGCATTTCCATTGAAAGCATTTTGGAATTTTAAAATTGTTTTTCTTGTTTTTGTTTTAATGTTTAAATATGTTAATGGCAGTTCGTGGCTTGCCATCGCCGCCGCCATCGTCGCCGTCATCTTTGCTTCCATGAATAAAACATTTAAACATCAAATCAAAATAAGTAAAAATAAAAATTTTCTTTCTACTTTGATAGAGAGGCGGCGCGAAGTATGGAATGGGCCGTACAGAGAATATATAACCACCACAAAATCAATTGTGAGAATTTATTGCGCTTGGCTGCCCCAAACACACAAACACATAGACACACAACACTCACACACACACACACGTGCGCAATAAGTCAAGAGGCCCAGCATGCCACAAAAAAGTATACTGCATATTTAGAGGCTCAAATATTTGCCACCGCGACAAAAGTGAAAAGTTTTGTATATTGCTCATGTTCTGTGAAGCAATATCGTAAAATTAAAGAAAAAATAAAAAAAAAATTAAGAAAAGAAAATATATGATATAGTAAATAAAATAAATTACATAAATAAATTAAATAAATTAAATAATATATATTAAGTCGAACAGTCGTAGACCGGTCTATAAAATAAATAAAATAAGTAAAATAAAATTAAATAAAAATTATACTCAAAGCACTCTTTTTTTTAACAGTGTTGAATGTACCTTACATTTTCATGAAGCTATTACCATTATAAGTGATTATAAGTGATTATAAATTATCCATTTTGATCGATTATATTATTCAAATACTTTTCTCCTATCTTTTCTCAACATAAAACATAATTCGAATAATTACATTCAAAAAGTATTTCAATTGGAAATTTATTCAAACATGTTTTATGTGTACATTACAAAGGTGAAATAGATTCTAGGAACACATTTAAGTGTAAACGCTTCTCAATGCTGTCGTATACAATTCCTTTATCGGCTGTGAGCCTATTGAAAGCTACCGCAGCTTTTCAGCTGGTCTCTAAAGCTTTATTTATTGTTGTTTGCCTCGCGCTAAAACGCCTTGCATTATAATTTAACAGATTTTAAGATGACTTTGGTTGGAATCAAGCAAACTAATTAATTATATTAATATACAAACAATGCAGCAAATAAATATTTGCCACTTAAGTCAAAAGCCAAAACCAAAGTAAAACAACTAGAATTGTATTGGAGAAAATCGAGAACGAGAACGAAATATCCTGTAAAGTATTTAATGTAAAGGAGTTGATTGAGTAAACAAGATTTCAATTCATCAACTGGAATTAGTTTTAAAATATATTTTAAAAATATGTAGGCTATCATCGTAAATTCAAATGTGAATTTATAGCCACTCTTTGAGTTAAATTAAGTTATCATGCCTTTACGAGCTAGAGTAGACCCCTATTTAATCAGCTTTTAATTGGCATAGGGTATAACAATAGCTCTCTAGCATATTGTATTGCTGAGTGCCCAATTCGAGTGATTTACTCGAATTACCTAATGCAAACGGCAGCAAGCTGAACGTCTCATCGATTGGATTAACAATCCCAACAGCCGATGCTGCTCCTTGGTTATAATTGGCCTGGCCAATAGCATAGAGTGGAGTCCTGTACGTGTTCGAGTCTGTGCAATGCTTATAAATTAAGATAATTGCTTTGCATTAATTAGGCCCATTCTCTTGAAGCGTCAATTGAATTATTAATGAAATACCCACTGAAGGGCTTTCAGTTGAATACAAATTGAACCAAATATTTGGTACGATTTTTGCCATTGTGCCGAAAACAATTCATTGTGCTTGCTGACATTTTCAATTTAACGCCATGACAATTTGTAATTCACGACAAGGACTACGTCAACATCGCAACAGCTTTCAAGTGTTAACAACTGTCCAGAATCAGTCAGTACTGACCATTTACAAAGTAACGTCCCTCGTCCCACTCGGTGCCTGCAAAGCCCTCCCCTTGGCTTTCAGCCAAATAAACGCATATGCATAAATCAATGTTTGGTGGCGCTGGCGGAGGTCTCTCTATTGACATATGCTGCGGGCCCTCGCACAAATTGAACCTGTCATCTTTTAGGCAACCTCGTCAACATATATTTGCCGAATGCAGGCGCCACAGTTGCTGCTATGCCCTATGCTGTAATTTGAGAAGGGAGGTTCGATGCTGCTGATGATTAAGTCTTTATTAAAGAAATGAATGCATTCAATACTCTGAACACTCAATGAAATTGAGAAAGATAAGTTAAAAGCGGGTAGCTGAACCGCGAAAAGAAAGACAAGGACAGCTACGTCAGAAGTAAGTGAATAATTTAAATATTAATTCAAGCAACAAGCGTAACAATAAGCGAAGAGAGAAGAGAAGCTCGCGTCACAGAGATCTCAATGTCGGAACACGCAGCTTGTGGCACATCGATCAATCAAACAGGAGAAGCTGAAATGAGAAGCGAGAATTTAAGTGAAAAATAAAAAACAAAATAAAGAAAAATTGGGAAACATACCAGAAGTGAAAAGTGAAACGTAAACTGGGCCAAAACTGATACAAAAAGGAACTGCTATAAAAAAATAGTTAATCAAAAAAAATATAAATAAATCGAAGAAAAGACTAGGTAGTGGTATTTGTGTTTGTATGTAAGCCTCTAGTACAGAACCAGTGACTACGGGCGTCGCAACAAGTACTTGAACCAGTTAGACAACGGAGATGAGTATTGAATAGTGAAAGACGAGACTCGTTGCTAGTTTTTCAAGTGCTATTTTCTTACTACTTTATTGTAACGGCCTTATATACTATTTCTTAGGTGGTAGGTATAAATACAAGATTATGATTATGTATTTTTGCTTATTTCATAAACCCAAATAAATATATAAAAGGTTTTATTACGGTCTGAAAAGGCTATCTTATAACAGATAGACCAACATTTATACCTAGCGATAATGATGGGTTATTCACTAGTTGTCTGGTACTGCAGATAACCATTTTACCTAATATCTTAATTTATTTAGGATGAGTTATGTAGATTGTTGGGTGAACACAAACTCAGACAAGTACTTTAACAAGAGATCAACAGTATTTAACTGCTGTTGCCATTTGCATTATATGGATTTACAATTTAATAATAAATCAACAAAATTTCAGTTAATAAAAAAATAAAAAAGATATATATATAGCAAGAAACTAATAAAAATCTGAACTCGAAGTTAAAGAAATAAAGATTGTTTTTTTTTTTTTATATTTGGGGAGGTTGTCAAATTTATTTAAGCTGAAATTCTAGTTGATGTAGGGTAGCTTATAGTCCAGCATGCAATATTGTTGCATTTCTGGCCTATGCTATTCGATTTTGGATATTTCCTCGTACACAGGCGGCATTTTGTGTTGACAACCGGCAACAACTGCTGCTGCAGGCCACCATTTAACGTTACACGCAATTGCACGTCAAGTATACCCGCCAGAGAAAGATATATATATATACAGAGATAGAGAGAACCAGAGTATGAGAGAGAGAGGTAGAGAGAAAAAGACACATGGCACATGTATCCCGTTCGATAACATTCAATTACAAACATAACTAATAGACCCAACTATCCGCAGGGTTAGCAGAGAGAGAGACAGAGAGAGAGAGAGAGAGACAGCAGTAAATTTGACAACCAGTTTTTGATTTGACTTGGATTGAGTGCTGGGCGAGTGCATTGCAGTTGTGCTCGGTTTTTGGTTAACTTTGGCATGCCAAATGGTATGCAAATATTATCTCAGCTACAATCTGTTAGCTCACCCTGTGTTTGTACTATAATTTCACAAATTAATAACAATCTCTTTGCCGACTGTGGGATTGAGAGAAGACGCCGTAATTTATGCTGCAATACTTAGTTGGAATTTGATGCAGACATCCTTTGGTTGTCGGCTCTTCTTTGCGCTCGTTGGTTTGTCTCTTAGCTGCTTTGCATTCAAAATGTACTCAGCATGTCTTTCATTGCTGCTATCCTGACTATGGCAGTGCTTTGTGCATGTGTGTGTGTGTGTTTGAGTGTGTGTGTGTATTTGCCGTTGTTTCTGTCTTGTGGTTTCGCTTTGCTATGACACTTTGGCATGGCAGCATCTGCATCCTCTGCTCAGCCCACAAACATTTCAAGCACTTTTCCAATTCGATTTTATTTATTTTCCGAGACACTTTCCGCCTGCAGCTTATCCCATACGTCTGCCACAATATTCTTGACACTGTTCTATGCATAAAGTTAGCTAACTGTAACTATTTGTTTGTTTATTGCAAATTAGATTTGCCAACGGTTGACCAACTTTTCCACTTACGTTCTTTTCACGCAACACACTGCGTATGCGTGTTTCGAGTGCTTTTGCTTTGAGCTTGAATTGCGCATTAATGTTATATAGACGAGTATTTCAATTAAATGTGACTAACTCGAAGACATTCTCTATATTTATGTGAAAATATTAAAATGATTCAAAAATACATGTGCAAATTATTCTCATGAAATAAATCAACATTACTCTCAAGTTTCTTCTCTTAAGTAAACGAATGTACTTTCTATGTAATTTGTAATAATTAAATTCTTATAATCAATTAAATTTTGAAGGCACTTAGTATTCCTATAAAATGATAACTAAGCAAATTTTCTTCAGTATTTAACTAATAGCATATATCTACAGCAATTAATCATTGCATTCTAACAGAAGAGTTGTTGTGTTGAAGAGTTGTTTTGAGCGTTTTCTTCTCTTTTCTGCCTTGCTTCTTCCCGACGTCTAATTATTAGTTATTATTGATTAAATTAAGATTGCGATTATCTATGATCAGTTGCTTCAAATAGCTGGCTAAACGAGTATGACTAGAGAAGCTTGAGGCAAATTAATTAATTTAAATAAAATGCAAATTTAAAAAATAATTTTATTCTGCTAAAAATACCGTTCTGTTAAACGTAAACGAGTATGACTAGAGAAGCTTGAGGCAAATTAATTAATTTAAATAAAATGCAAATTTAAATAATATTTTATTCTGCTAAAAATACCTTTCTCTTACTCGTCTTTTATTCTAGGGCGCACCACAATATGAGTTCGAAATTCTTAAAATGTTTTATCACATTTGTGAGGTATATAAAAAGTCATAAGCAAATCGTGACCTTTGCTGAGGTCTTAATCTCACGGCCATTTCGGATTTCAATTTTAATTAAATTCAAATAAGCTACAGTTAGCTGCGTGTTTGCAAGTTTTACGTAAGGCTAACAAAAGGCGCTTTGAAGTGTTCGCAGTAGAAGCTGTCGTCTACTCCAGTCCCAAGCCCACAGCCACAGACCTAGCCCCATCCCCGGCTCCAGCCCCAGTCCCAGCCCCAGCTCCAACCCATGGCAACAGCCATCATCACATGCAGCTCAATTAATATGCGCTTCATTCGCAGTGCATGCCCGCGGCTTATTCTGAGCTGCTGCGTTTCTGATTTGACGCATCATTTGCATTTCTAATTACTGCATTTCATACTCTCGACGTTCCCTCTGCTCTCTCATCCGTCCATTACGTTTGTTTCCTATTCTTTGAGCAACATTCTTTTAAGTTGTGGACTTGAGATTTTTTCTCGCTCTTCAGGCGTGCGATTCTTGCTTGCAGTCGTTGCTCAAACTTACAAAGCGCATATTACACGTCTATTACAATACCCTCTAGTCATCTAAAGTGGCTAATGCGGTATGGATGAGGTGGTAGATATGTAAGTATGGAATAAGTGCGCAGTAATAAATAAATAGAACGTTTATAAAGAATTTCAAGTTTAGTTATCAGACTATTTCTTTTTTAATTTATAAATTTTCTTTGGGTAAATTCGTTAATTATTTATTAAGAAGCATAGCCATAAAACTTTTCAAGGCCAAGGTCAGAGGACAAGGGAATTTTAGTATACGTTGTTGGTAATAAATAATTTGGTTTAAAAGAATCACCAAAATGAAAAGTTTTATGAACTCGCAGGCTTTATATGAGCTGTTTGAAGACCATCATCAAGTATTATAATAATATACAAATTTTGTTATTATTTTTTTTTTTTTATAATTGTAAATCAGAGAATAAGACACTATTTAATTTACAAATATTACATATTGTTATATATATATATATATATATATATATATATATATATATATATATATATATGAATATATATATATATATATATATATATATATATATATATATATATATATATATATATATATATATATATATATATATATATATATATATATATATATAAATTAGAGCTTCGAACAGGGTTAGTTACAGGATATCTTTTAGTCATGCACATTCAACAAGCTCATAGAGGGTTTTAATTGCTTGTTGGGCTATTTATTAAGCTTTCTTGGCTGTAACCTCCTTGAGGTTACAGGATTTAAAGCACTTTGCACTTGAGCTCAGTGATTGGATTAAAACAAATGGCTTTGCATTCAATTGAAACAGTTTGAATCGTTTAAGCTGTCGTTCAATAAGCATAAAGTTAAGCTAAGTGGGAGATTCCAGCTATTCAAACGATTTTCTTAAACTAAGTTCTTAAACTATTTTCTTTTTTGTTCAGCTCTTCTTTGCTTTGCAAAAGGGTTGCTATCGGATATTGGGGTGCAAATGAGCGATGCAATTGGGGTGCGCTTTGTAGGTCTTAACGCCCAGCTGCTTATCTGTTGCGCACATATACATACTGACACAGATTATTTTTCAGCGCAGACCCAAAGCTAAGCTAAGCCACAATTATGTCTTCTGACATAAGATAGCCATTATTAAATTCTCTTCTATCACGAATAATTACCGTTCACATAATTTGCTTTGGCACGCACACTAATAAGAGGGGTTGAATCAATTTTTAAATACTTTATTTAACCTTGAAGCATATTTTATGGACGTTGGGGTTGAGGCGTTATGGTTGTTGGAGGGTCAATTATTTCGTATCTTAATATGAGCTATTTCATTAAAGTGAACTGGAACAACACGAGTTCATTATGTGTTTTGTTGAAAAAAGTATAAAGTCGAAATACATAAGAAAACACACACAAAAACTATGTTTCACTTACATGTATGTATATTTATTTTAAATGGCAACATTTTGGTTTTATTAAATTTTGCATTGCAATGCATAAGCATTCTATACATTAATTAAATGAAATATTTAAATGAATGATTTGACTTAAACTTTTATAACTTTCTAAATATAGATTAATGAAAAAACAAGTAAGAATGTTTCAGACGGGTACGTTGAATGATGAAATGTGTTAAGAATCAAGATATTCGGCTTTTCCACATTATGAGGACTTTGTAATCCTTTCATAAATTTTTCATTTGAGCTATTGAATCTCCAGCTCCAAGTTCCCGTTTTAGCCACATAATTTTTAGTAAATCCAAACAAAGGGGTCCAAAGTAAGTTGCCTGTAAAATATCTAGGTCTGTGGAAAATTCAGTAATTTGTTCAAGGCGTGCAAAATTTGTGGAGTTGGGTTGTACCTCAAATATTAAAAATTTTTTGTTCTTAGTGTGAGCTTGTATTTTGTGCAACACACAAATTTAAAACATTCAAGTCGACAATATTAATAAAGCCGCAACCAAAATTTCAAATCTCTTACATTAAATGCATTTATTTCATATATATATAAGTATAAGAAACTTGAAACCTTGAGCTGTTTGCCAACTAGGCGCCTATTGATTTTACTTGCTCCGAAAACTATTTCAAGTTTTTATAGCTGACACCCTCTACACACATTGTAGCTATGTCTTACAAATTTTTTGGGGGCCTTTGCTGATGCAACCCCAGACCGCACCCAAAAAAGCCCAGACCAACCGATTGGCCGTGGCTGCAGCTGTCACTCTCCATTGTCGACTGAGCTGTCTTGTTTCATTTCCGGTTTGTCAGCACGAGTTATGCGGGCTTCTGTGTGCTGCAGGTTTCCTTTGATTTTGGGTTGTGGCAAAGTGGCCAAAACAACTTGCAACTGGCTACGTGCAGGGCGCAAGGAGCCACTAGCCACATTTCGGTTGTACTTATCTAAGTGTTGTTTCTTGAGTGGTTTCTCACTTTGCAGGCGCAACTTATGATTAGCAAGTTTTTTGGAAATTTTCAAGATTATTCGTTTTCTGCTTTTCATTCAATCTTCTCTTTTCGTTGACCTCACAGCTGTTGAACTGTGAATTGTTAGATATACATCTGCGTCATGTGCTTTGTGTTCAAAATTCATTTGCGCCCACAAAAGTATGCTACGTAATTTCGTCTGTGGCTCGAGATTGCGCACACACAGTGCGTATACTTGATATTACAGCTGTCAAGGGTAGTTAATTTTGGCCAAGATGACCAAATATTTATTTAGTTGGTGTCTTTATTGTATTGTTGCTCTTATATGAGCTTTCGCTTTTAGTTGCCATTCCATTCGTTTTTGGTATTTTCATGAAAATTTTGACCTTTTGTTACTCTTTGCAAAAGCTGGATATATCAGAATTGTCAACAGTTGAGCTTGTGTTTATATAAGATATAGATTGGTTTTTGAGTTTTCAATGGAGAAGACATGCGAAGAATGACAAAATTTCAAAGGATAGACATATCCATGGATAGTCATCCGAAATTATCTAATTTAAAAGCTATGTAAATAATTTCAATAAATTCAACTTATATTTTCAAAATTTTAATTTAGCTATGAAAGTTCCGTATTAACCCATGCCACGTTGAACTATCATTTAGCATTATTATTATAGTTATAATATCACTCGTAATAGAAGACACCCTGAAAAAGCAATCTGCTTCAATTTCATTTATATATTTGTCTATCAAACAGATTTAGATCAAAGGAAAACTGCAAAATTGCATTGTCCTTTTTCAAGTACTCCACCAGCTGACATTGAGCTGCCGTAAGCGCAGTAAGATAAACAATAAATATATCAATAAAATATAGAGAAAAATTTGAGGAGATATTGAATCTGTTCAGCAAAGAGTATTAAAGGCTTTGCCACACTCAATATAGTTTGCTTAACTTGCGTTTGCATTCAATACGACAGCAAAAAATTCTATTTGCCATTGAGTTTTATGCGACTTGTGCTCGAAAGCACTTGGCATATTAAATTTCAGTGGTCTACAGCACTCAGTTACGGCTGCTTAAAGGTAAGTACACAACGTAAGCACACTCACACGCATTGTGTGGACCTGTGTGTTATGCCTAATGCGTGTTAATTGTATGAGTGCGTGCTATACATTAGAAATTCATGTGTTCACATCTGCAGTCGGAGAATGAAAGGAAATATGGAGTGTGCATGAAAAATGCAAAAGGCCGCAAGAATTAATAATACAAAGCTTTCAAGTGCGGGCAAGTGTCATTAAAATAATTATCGACGAATGCGCCACGTCATCGTCGATGTGGCCTCATTTATTCAAATTATTTCCAGCTTGATGCCACATTACACATACGACGCGTTGGCCGCCACAAGAGAAGCTGATTGCCAGCATGTGTGCGCGCGTGTATGCGAGTATGCGTGTGTGCGTGTGTGCGTGTGTGCATTACTTTTTTGGCGCCCTAATGAGCCATGCTTCTGTGTCATTTCCATTTAGCATTTGTGCCCTTTGCCCAGGCCGAAACAGAATTGAAACCAAAACCGAAACCAAAAAGAAAAATTTGATTTCGCTTTTCTTGTTTTCTTTTATTTTGGTTTCTGTGGCAAATGTTGACAAATTTTCATGGCCCGGCGCACATCCGGTCGCTAACATAGGGCTGGCCCACGGCTGACTTGGCTGCCGATAAACAAGCAAGTTGCGCCGCCTTTGGGCCAACAATCTAGTCGAAAATCCCAAACAAAAAGTAAGCAAGAACTTTGCAGCCGGCTGTAAACGACTTCATGATACTTGTTCGCTCTTCAAGAAAACAATAGAAATCGATATTAACCATACCCAAGAGAATGCATATAACATAATTATTTACTGTAATACATATAATCAACATTGAATCTGAAATTTAAAGTCTCGCTACCCATAACTACCCATAATAACATACATTTTACAGTTTACAGGCGAGTATTAAAGCAAAATATCCTGCCAATTGCTGGCTTTTTAATTGCTCAGATAGCGCGAATTGCGAAATGAGAGCTCAAAGAGCAACAGTCGGGCCGACATCAGGGGGCAACCGAATTGCTTCTGGGCTCTACCCAGCCTTGATTTATGTTACACAAAATAGTTCGCATTCCGAGTCTGGGCCAACTCAGTTGGGCCACTGTCGGCAGCTCTTTATGTCTTTATCACTTTGGGGAGTTTACAGGCACGTCGCTGTCCATGCAAATTAGTTTCACTGTATTTGTGTGTGTGTGAGTGAGTTTGTGTGCTCAAGGGTGTTTAAATACATATTTATATTGGGTCGACCCTAGCTCACAATTCTGTTGACTGTCTCATTTAATTGCCATTTGGCAGCTGTCGTAGCCAGTATGGATGAAATCTGCAGGAGACATTTACTATGCTGTTAGTAAAATCTGAAATTACACTTGACAAACTCATTAAATAAAATGATAAAGCATAACTGTGACAATATAAAAACTATTCTGGAATTGATCTCATCAAGCTACTTATTATATCATTTAGACTGCATAGGAATCATGCCTTTCCAACTGAATAGACTTGAAAAACAAGAGCTTTAGAATATCCTGATAATAATATCTTTGATTAAGAATTTATTTTTTCTCAGTGTTGACCCTCAATTGTGCTACAAGCACACTTGTCAAATGCCACAAACCTGTGTCAGTGTGTGTTTAACAATAAACAAGAAGCATCAAAGCCACACATACACATACACATACACATACACATACCTACTCGCACACATCTCATCGAAGCACTGATCAAAGGTTGACTGTGTGTTTGTGTCTGGTTTGGACAAAAGTGAAGCCACATCAGCTTAGCCTATGGCTTTTGGTTAAGTCTCTAGTTGAGCCACTCTATAAATGAACAATGCCAACTATTATTGGCAGCACACAAAGCTGAGTCTGGGCAAAGGGATAAGGCGACAGTTGACTTTTATAGGCTGCTAAGACTTTAAGTTGTTGTCGTGCGGCTTATTGCCTTGTTTATGGCCTATTATTCAGAGTAGCTGAGGCTTTACGGCACTTGACAGTCCATAAGTATAATAAAAAAAGCAGCCACGCCCCCAGTCAGTGCCCACCTCTCAGCTCAATGCCAGACTAACTGCAGCTCATTAGCGAGCGCCAAGTGGCGCTGACAAATTCGACGGCAACGCCCCGTTGCATGCAACATTGACAAATGTCCCACCATCTGGGCCACATGCAAGGATATAAACAACAAGCAAGCCAACAAGCAACCAAATCGAAGCGCAACAGGTTCAAAAATAAGCGCAACCAGCTGACGCAGCACTTTAATTAATTCAATTTGCATAAATTTTGACAGCGAGAAATACGCGACGAAAGTGACTAAGCCGAAAATGAAAGCAGATGGAAAGTCTGGGCAGTCAGCTAGCTGTATTTGCTTGTCATCAAGTATAGAGTACCATTAGATTAATCCCATTATATCGTTTGTTAGCTTAACTGCTAGTGTCGCTTAATGTTAGATAGGTCTTTAATTTCGTGCGCTACACTGGAAAAGGAACAAGATTTTTAGAGTGCGAAAATTTATAATTAAATAAATAGTTTACTAAGCTCTTGAGCTTTACCATGATTTTACTCAAATGTTGTGTGTTTATTATGATGCTTGTAAATATCTAGTAGAATTTATCCCGCAGATGATTTATGCATAAACTTTTGACTTTAATCACATTTTTAATGGCTTGAAGAAAGCATAAAATTAACTTATTATTTGGAATTTAAGAGTTAACCGTAGGTAAATATACAAAGATTTATAATGCTAGTCTTATTCCCTGAGTATCATTACTTGAAATTCTAAATAATGAAATAATCAACAAGTTTTATTCTCATATGTTGAATTAAAATTAATTTTGCATAAAATTTGTTTGTATAAGATTTGACTCAATATATCTTTGATCTATTCATAAACTTAATATTTATACTCTGTACCCAAAGGGAAAAAGAGTATATTGTTGTAAAAAAATTTTCTGCCTATACTTATGTATGTATGTAGTTGATGAGCAGTTGAGCATGAGAGTTGCAATTTGGAATGTATACTCGCGGTGACAACCCAAGTTCAAAAAGATATGGCGGATATATCTACGCCCATTTTAAAAATAAAATTTATAAATTTTCGATTAAAAAACAAAAAGTTTCCAGCGGAATTTGAACCCAGATAATTTTAAAATAGCACGTTATCGTTAGCTAAACCTAAATAACTTCACTGCTAGACAACACTCAATTCAAGTGCAATTCTTAGAATATTGTAGCATGCAGCCTTTGTATGTATGCACAGAAAATCAATTAATTTGCGCGCACATCAGTTTGTTGCTTGCTGAAATATTTATTATATATTTTGCATTATTTTGCATTTATATATAATAGCTACTATTATCTTTAACCAATTTATTCGAATCTTTTGATTATTTACCAAAGTAAATTCTGAAAAAAAACACGGACTAAAATACTTTATAGAAAGCTTCAATTTTATCTGCTACACGCATATTTAACTAAAACTAAAAAGTCCTTTAAGACTTTAGAAGCTTATAGTGTATCAAGCAGGATACACGGCAGGTAACAAGCTGTAAGTGAGCTTCATCTAAAATGAATGCTAAGAGGTTTTAGTTTAAGGTTTTCGCTAGTTACGCGCCAATTTGCAGCTACTCATAAGCGACGTGTGAATATTTATATTTATCTCGACGCTCATGTAGAATATCGTCGAGTATATATATATATATATGTATGTTAAATGCCACATATGCCACACATGCCGCAAGTGCCGCACATGCCTGACATGCCACTCGGCCACACGACGTATGCATAATATGCGCTTCATTTTGGAGCAAATGCTTCAGTTGTAGTTTTTGCCACACACAATTTTAAATTTTGAATGCACAAGTAAAAAAATGATATTTATGCAACCTGCCATAAACAAGCCACAAAATTGCAAATTGCGTTTGGCAATTCGAGTTGTGTTGCTCCACGAAAGTGGAAAGTTTAAAGCAAGCGCTGCATAATAATTGAAATTTTCATTTGAAAACTTTTACAATTTGCAAGCGATTGCCAATGGTAGCTGATGAGCTGCAAAAGGGCCAGTCGAAAGGGACGGCACTATAAGCACAGCAAAATAAGGAGCGAGCCAGCAATAGAAGTTGTCGCACAGTCAACAACAAGGAAACTGTCTAGGGAATGGTTTGGGATTGTTGCGTATGCAGCATCCTCTCATTGCCATTCACTTGTAGCACGAATCTCTATAAAAAAAATATCGTGCACTGCAATATGCAATATGTAACATGTGAGGTTGGACGGGTTAACGGTGCGTATGACGAATGTTGCCGTGCGCATCCATTTCACACAACTTGACGTGCTGGACACGTAAGCAGCGCTTAAGCTGTGCGTAGGCGTTGCTACACTGCCCAAACAAAATCCATGTAAAAATAATATGTGATACCGTAGAAGATATTTTGAGCATTCAGTTACAGTTATTTTTACAGTTTATTTTTATTATTAGTTTTATTGTTGCTTTAATAATGGATTTGAGCAACAAGTAATTGTTGATTTTAAGAAAATATTCAACTTATTGATTCTATATTATCAATAAAGTTGAATTTTCATCAGTTCGTACAATGAAATTCGATATGAATTGATATAGTATCACTATATTAAGAATATTAATAGATTTTATAGATTTGGGTGGTATGATAATATGTTAGTTTACTCAGTGAGAATCACGTAGCAAGGCAGTTCTCATTTAAGATAAATGTTATTAAATAGATGAGTCAAACGTAAAAATAAAATATTTATTATATTCAAAATACTCTTTATCATTGTATATCGAGTTGTTTAAGTGAAGCATAGAGGGAATTTCTTTGTATTCCCAACTTGCTTTATATAACTTACTCCTATTTTCGCTCGGTGTATGAACAGTGCAATCGGCGAGCTATAGTTAATGCTACAGTTGACACACACGCTACACCTACCCATGTATGTATGACTGAAGGTGAGCGTGTGTGTGGGATTGTGTACATACATGTGTATTAAGGGGCGTGTCATTGTTAAGTTTTGCAGCTGTTGTTGAGTGCAGAGTTAACTTTCGAATGCGCTCAATCATAGCACACTTTGGCACCTGCTGCTGCACCTGCACCAGCACCAGCAGCGGGAGGGCTAGAAAGGCATCCGGGCACACACCCACAGGCCCCGCGACTGCCAATCGATAGCACTGTCAACGGACGTGTGTATAGCGATAATTAGCTTTGAGCATGGTGGTGCAATCAACTGTATTTAAAGCGTAGACCAAACAACATGCTGCCTATCAGTTCCCACTCTCACCACTTGCAAATCCAACTCCCCTTCCAAGCGGAAATTGTGGACATTATAGCCATTTTCACGTGCATTTTCATTGAATTGTTTTTGCAGCGCACGGCGGAAAATTTCAAGAATGGTGAAACAAAAAAAACAAAAGGGGCCAGCTGAAGAAAAAAATAAGAGAAGTACGCTAACCATTTTTTTCAAACGTGTTTCTCTGCATAATAACAGTTAGACGCATTTGCCACGCCCTGCAGCACGCCTATTTATATGCGTCGTCAAGTTGGCTAATAGCTGGCATTATTATATTTTATACGTGCATTAAGCCAACCCACAAAAGCAAGTGGAGCTGAGTTAGACCAAAATGATCGACTGAGATATACCTTTTAAATATGCACAAGAATAGGCACTGCAAATTGGTGTGCTTACATTAAGACATGAGTCTTGTAAAATATTTTATTATTTATTTTATCTAAATGATATGCACAAAAAATCCATCTGCTCGTTTTCGCAGGGATTATTATATCGATGATGTAATTTGCTTACATTTAGTTGAATATGGGTCTCTTCATCTAATTCGGATAATCATAATTAATGTATCAAATGCAATGCAGTAATACCCAATGCTTTTGAGCTGCTTGAAATCTATTTCAGACATCAAGCATTTTATTAGAGTAAAAGATTAGAAAGAAATATTTCACTATACATAGCAAATTTTCTTAATCAATTACAGGGTATGAAAACATGTAGCAAAAGTCTTATGATGACATCAGCATCGATGGCAAACGTATATGCACACATACTCACACATGTATTTGTATACACACACACAAATACTCGCACATGTATATACGGCGTATGAGTAATCGAGTACCCTATGGCGCAGCAAAAACATTAAACTGATGGATATGTACTTAATATAAATATTGACGATTATTAACAATTTATTTATTTATTTATACGTACAGGTTGTGCGCATTTAATATATAATAAACTCACATTGCGCATTAAAATTCATATATTTTGTTTATATATTTGAATAGACAAATAATAAAATTACGCGCTATTTGCCATAAGTTATGCGCGTGTATATAACTCGATTCAGTTCCACAGCTGAAAATTCAGAATAAATATTACTAGTAACTGAACAGAAGATTGAATACCCTCTGGCACTGTTTGGAGCATTGAGGAATTGGCTGCCTATATTATATTACAAAGAAAGTCTAATAAAAACATTCTATAAGCTATTGAAAATCACATAGAACGGTGATATACGTAAATACAGAAAACAGCAAGGAGAGGAAAAATGTATAATATATAAAAAGAAGAATGAGAGTAATTTCTTGCGTTACTTTTATACACCTTTCAATCCATTGGTATACAGGGTATAAGTAAAAGTAAATTCAAATATATACGTTTTTTATGGAGATTAAATACACTTTCTGACTAATGAAATCAGAGCTACGGCGTGTAACTACGCCTTATTTTTGTGTGTCAGTTGCCAGACGAATAGCTCATTATACAATTCAAGGCAAGGAATGAAATCCATCTTTCTATTTTAAGCCACAGTCAAAGTTTTTGCCTTGCTTTCGACTCGCTTTCAATAGCCAATTAAGAGCTTAGTGTGAAGACATCCCACACCCCGGTGCGCAGTAAAGAGATACATAAAATATGCTCGAACAGAAAGGACTACAAGCTGGAACGGCAGCTGGCACAGTTCTCTTGCTCTCGCTGACCAGGACAAGGAATTCACGAGGGTTTTGTGTGCTCTATACATTATATGCATGATGCCTTTCCATGCTGCCTGTTTGTGGATTATGTGGATTTTTTATACCCTGTACCCATTGAAAATGGGAAAACAAGGTATAATGGTTTTGTTGAAAGTATGTGACAAAGTTATTCATATTCTTGATCACTGTGATAAACTGAGTCGATATAGCGCTGTCCGTCCGTGCGGCCGTCCGTTCGGCCGACCGTCCGAATGTATGAACGCGGCGATCTCGGAAACTATAAGGGCTAAAGACTTCATTCTTTTTTTCTTAGGTCCGTGTATTGCGCGCAGTATACGAGTTTGTTTCAGAAAATCGATTACTTTGTCCATTTCAGAGTTATCGATGTTAATATTTATGGAGAATCAGTTATAAACTTATATTTCGTTCATCTTTAGAGTTAGAGTCTCAAAGTATTCTGATACTAATTTAATACAATTTAAATTTTTGTTAGATTTTGGATACTAACCCAAAATCGCTGCCATCCATCCCATCCCCCCATTTGCAGGGTTCAGGGTATCTCGTAGTCGAGCAGTCTCGACTAGAGCCGTCTTACTTGTTGTAGCTGCTATTTGTTGGCCTAAGACTAAGCGCAAATCTTTGTTGAAAAGTTGTTCGTCTGCTGGCGCTATACCACAATATTTCCGCTCACGACGATGTTGGTGCCTTGACAGTTTCGCATTTAATAAGCATAATGCACATTACGTTACTTTTGAGCCAAATTCGAGAAAATGCTTACCTCACAATTAACAATTTTTAATTGAATCTGAAAAGCACTTTAGGTATTTACTTTTTCAATTAGATTATGTAAAGATTTTTGTCCGCCACTAAATTCTAATCAACATTTTTGCTACTGCTAAAATCATTTTTGTATATTCATAGAATTTAATTCATGAATATTTTATGTCATCAAATCGAACTTAATTCATGTAGAAATCACAATAAGCATACTTTTTTTTTCGTAATGAAATGCAAACGTTTTTGTGGCTTACAATTTCAAAAATGAAATTTCATGGATTTCAAAGGGAGTGGTTGACTAGAGAGATACCCTGAATAAAGCTGTAACCAAATTTTATTTGTATAAAATTGATCATGCAAATATATATGAATGACATTTAAGAAAATGTATTTACTTTATACATATTTATATATATATATTGTTATAAATAACGTCCAACTTGATAAAAAAAAATTCCTGAATCGAGTCATGTACTTAATATACCCAGAACCCGAAGAAAATGGGAATTATTGCTTTTTGAAATTGTATGCTGAAGGCCAACGGAGGTGTGGCAGAACCCTAAAAGTACATTTATTATTATTAAAGTTTATATATTATTTATCAGGAAGAGAAGTGTGTCGATTTGACCATGTCCGTCTGTCTATTGAAATCAACAATCTTAAAAACCATTAAAACTTTGAATATATGTTTAAATGCAGTACGATCTAATCAAGTTTTCAATATTTTATTCCATTTCTTTATTATTAATAATAATTGATAATTTGTTTTGTGTATTAATCAAAACTTCATTACCATTGAGTTCCATAAGTTCCACTGATGAATATACTCCCACTAACCCTTCCCTACACAATACAAAAAGTACGTATTTCAAATCGTTGCAACTTATGCATTCGGAAAGTGCGTATAGAATAAAAGTTATTCAACAATTCGTTTCCTATTGGGACTCCCAAAGGCGCTGCTCTAGCTTAACATCTGCATAAAGTGCGCAGTAAGCGCAACGCAGAGTGTGCATATGTTATTTGTTATATATGTATGTATAAAAAAAATATTAGAATGATTGAAATAATAGCATGTGTCAGCAGAGTATATTAGTTATTAGTAGTTGGACACGCCCGATTGAAGCTCTGTTAATTACTTCTTTATGCCAACAGAAAGGAATCTTAGTAATAATGCGCAACACACAGATATTCCTGACACATATATATTTATAGGGTATTAAAGGGCTTTATTATTTGTTTATTGTTTAAAAGCCATATTTATGCATAGCTGAAGAGCTGCTTAAATTATATGGATTACATTCTCGTGGCCTTGTCTGGCTCTCACATTTAGTTCTAAAAAATGCTAAGCTTTTATTATGGTAATGAAAATATGAAGTCATTTAATTATAATTAAATGGTATAGAAAATATCATTTCATGAAATAGCAATATAATCTTCTGTCTGACACACCTGACGAATTTTAATAAAATCGAATAGCATTAATCATTCAAGAGGTGAGAATATTTTGTTGGCCCTGACAACAAGACAACCTCAACTTATGTTAGGCCCTCAATTAAGTTGTCAAATATGGTTTAATGAGAGTGCTTAGACAGAGACAGAAATAGAAACAGAAGGGAATAAGTGGGCCAAGAGAAAGGGAGAGAATGGGAACATGAATGCGTATTGCGCATCAGCGCCGTCTAGGTACATTGTTAGCCCAGTTAAGTACCAGTTTGGTAAACAGACGTTGAAGAGAACCCAAGGTAATGGAAAAAGGACAAAGGACACTGAACAGTTCATTTGTATTATATGCATACGTAGACATCATAATTTGCTTATGCATTTAGTAACTGTAAATAGTATGTATATATTGAATTGTATTTAACTGTCTCCAGCTATTTATCAAGTGTTATTGCTGTAAATCAACTAGAGAGTTATTAAATATATTAATATATCCCTTTACATTGCACAATGCTAGAAACCAAGTCATGAAAGTATCCTTTTTTCAGTATTTCGTCTTCATTTTTTTTAAGTGCCTAGAACTGGAATTTCTCAAGTCTTAATAGTCTACTGCAAACGAAAGGATGTGAGAAGTTCAGTAGCATCGGCTTATAGTCAATATGATACCGATTCAGTCATCTACTGTGGGCTGACACAGTATCTTCTAGTCGGTCTCACTCAACTAGTTTACTCATACAAGTTCTCGCTGCTTTGAAGCATCTGCACGTATACTTTAATATGTATTTTTAGCCCTTGTTGCACAATGCCAGCAAAACAAAGACAAGGACGAAATCCCCGTCAAGGTAGTTCTGCTGAATGAGATGAGTGGTGCGACACACGAAATGCAGAAAACGAGAAACGACGGCAATATGAATATTAAATACCCTTTTTAAAAAACATACAGAATTGATTTTATAAAAGAATTGATTTTTTAGAGTTCGAACCTACAAGGCAACAGACGAAGAAAAACTATCATTCAGTTTCTTTGAAATAACGAATCTTTCTGAAAAAAAAGTTCTTCAAAAGCTTAAAGATGTATTTGGAAAAATTTAAAAATAGATTTCAGGTTATTTACTCTCATAAATAAAAGAAATGTTTTTAATAGAACACAATTATTGATTATTATATGTAAATAGTGAATAATATAAAAATCTATAAAGCATAGTTTATGGTTGAAAAAAATTATGAGTACGAAGAAGAAATTATTCAGATATCAGATTTAAAATTTTTTATTTATTTTTTATTTTATACTACATGATTCATTAGAGTATATCCATACCCATTGTAAGTGTGTTAAATTAAATACGAAAGATATCTTCATATGAATGTTTTGTGGTTAGCAGCTAGGTCGCGAATCCAGGGTCAGCCACGAGGATGAGCCATGTGGAGAAGGTCGAGTGTGTAGATTGTGGAGCGGCAAATATAATAACATTGCGCATCTTTGGCTGCTGATATGCAAGTGAAGTGTTTAACCGAGCTAAATGCTTACTAGCCTTGGCAACTGGCTCGTAAATAGTTTGTTGTTGCAACTTTATAAACTGCACGACACAAACTTGAAAGTGGCATCAACTTTGTTTGCATTTGCCCGCTGCAATATTGCTGAAACATGCACAAGCTCAGATACGCTTCGGGTGATTATTTGGTAGCAGGATGGGTTAGTGTTAAGGTTCTCGGCTCTGGGCCCTGGCTCTGTGATGTCTACATTTTGCTGTTATTTATCACCTCTTGCACTTTGGTCACGCAAGTCAGCGAAGTCGTGCCATGTCGCCGCCTAACCCAGTTCCCAGTTGCCAGTTGCCAGTTGCCAGTTCCAGTCTCTTCTTCTCTTCCACTTGACTTGGCTTTTGCATGTGTTCGAAATTGTTTGTCAACCAGTCTGCTGCCCTCTCTTGGTACGTGTTCATAAACAATTATTTATGCACAAAAAACAGAAATGTTGAGGATATTTTTTAGCTGTGGGCCATGCGGGTGCCCTGTGACAATGATAAGGCACAGAAAATGTCCTGGCATAAATTCTGAACTGCACAACAGTTTTGTCTTTTATTTTTACCATAAAAACGTTTTTCAGTCGCACCCAAATATTTAGCATTTTATTTTGAGTCAATTTGCTTTTTTTCAACTTTGAATGGGGAGACCCACAGATTCGGTTGATTGAAGTAAGAGTTTGACTGAGTCTTTAAAATCAAGTTTTATTATTATGTTTGGTTAATGTGACACTATTAATTTGTCCCTGTTAAATGCTAATGTGCCAATGGTACTGCATAATAGTTAATGTGTCACTGTTAATACGACATTGTTATCATGTATCATTTTTTACATAAGTTTGCATATTTCCCACTGATTACTAATTAAATGTTCTGTTAGCTAATATAATCTACTTCTGGAGAAGTCATACCTCATATAGTTATACTACCTATATAGATTTAGTGTTAATCAGGCGTACGCCAATCATGTTTCTCTAAAAAGTGTACCTAAATCAGAAAATTTCTTAGTAATAATTGGAACAGCATGTTGTTATATATTGAATAGTTACATTTCTTTGTAATATTGAGTACAAAATATGTAAAGTTATCTTCAAATAATTTAAAAATAATAAAAATTGCTTGAAGCTCATATTAAATTTGTTTTTAATCTGAAAAGTCTTTAGCTTCTGTTACTGGCAGACGAGTGCAGTAAATTATGAAATCTGAATGCATTAAATTTACAGATCTGTCTATAATTTTGTGTGCCAATCAAGCACAGTTGAAAATGTACTGCAAATCTTTAGCCTCTGTCCGCATTGTAAGGCACATCAGCAAGTAAATATTTCCTGCCCACTTTTACACCATAATTCATTCACTTTTCACAATTGCTCATTTGTTCAAGTTCTCGACAATACTTTTGAAAGAAATTTAAGAAAGTTTTGATGCTGGTCTTTCGTCTTCAGGGTTCCCAATTGTAATTTTATACGCACAATGCGAGGGAATTGCGTCAAGTGTCCGCGGCTTTGCCACCTTGCCGTGTCCTTTTATGCCACATTGAAGTTGACAGCGGGCTAACCGAAAAAAAGTACGAAGAAGGCAGAAAAGTTTTAAAAAATGAGCAGAATCCTGTCTGCCTGTCTGCCCGTCTTCTTCTTCATTCTTTTTGCATAACTTTTTTATTCGCCTGATAATATTTAAATAATAAATGAGTTTTTGACAAGCGGGCAACAGCTTGGGCAATGGGTTTTATTTTGGGTCAATCATTTGGGTAGCGCGCCCTGGCTCTAAATTTATCTACCCTTCTACAATAGGCTACTATAAATATGTCAAGAATTGTGTAACGTCTTATAGCAGATATCCCACAACGAGCACTCAAATCATCTACAGTGACAGACCCCGTGAGCGTTTATCAAGACCATCTCTTTTTACGCACATGGAAATGAAAGAAAATAAATGCAGCAAAAGAATCAAATATTTCGGTTAACAATGACGTACAGGTAAATATTAATAATATATGAATGTTTATTCAAATGTGAAGTCAAAATGTAAATTCAGATATCTCCCCAATTTATATTCTACTCCTGTTCGTATCTTCGTTTTTTTTTTTTTTTTTTTTTTTTTTTTTTTTTGCCTTGTCCTCTTGACTGTTGTGTTTCTATACCTTATCTGTTACTTCTCTAGATATTCTAATTTACTCTTTCTCTTCAACTTCAGCTTTTTCATCTCATTTTGTATCTCTTGTTGTATGTAAATTCTTAACTTTCGTTAAGCTTCTATTTCCTTTTCATCTGATCTTTTTCACCTCTACCTCATCTTTCAGGTATCATATGTCTCATTTTATCATTTCCTTCTGCCGTTGCCTTTCTTCTGGCCCATTTATGGTTTTCTGTCATCTTCATTTCATAAACGTTTGTGATTCTGCTTATTTATCACATATTCTTTACTCAAGATATCTAAATATTTTCATTTATATGTATACATTTTTATTTATTTATATTTATTTCAATTTAAAAATTTTTATGAATTTTATATATGTATATATATTTATATTTGATTATATGAATAAAATTTAAAAATTAAATTAGAATTATTTGAAAAATAGCACACATGTATCTTTATTATAATCAATTGCATTTAGAGTGTATTTAAAGTGCGACAAGGTGTACTCTCTACTTTTTATTTTAGGTACTTGTTTACTTGGCTCGCGTCGAATAGAATAAATCACTTTAACTTCTCAGTTGCAGCTCATTACAAGTTGTTGCTGCTGCTCGAGGACCTTTTCTCTCTTATTTAAATGTCTCATGTGTGTGTGTGTGTGTGTGTGCGCGCGTGTGCATGTGAATGTATTTTGTACAGTTTTTCGACGTCATTTCCTCATTGTGGACATTTTTCAAGCGCTGTTGCTGCGTCGTTTTCCGTTTCCTCCTCAACTTTTAGGGACAATATTGTTGATGTTTCTGTTGATGTTGTTGCTGTTGCTGTTGCTGTTGCTGTTGCTGTTGCTGTTGCTGCTGTTGACATTATTGTTGCTGTTGTCAATGGCGTGCAAATGTAATTGGTTTAGCCAGCAGTTTAACCCACTGCTCAACATTTTGTTGACTTCTGCTGGTGCTTGTACTCGAATCGTAATGAAATTTCATGACATTTGGCATTACGTATACGTCGCGTAACACGTAATAGCACACATTTATGTAGCTGACGCTGGCGCTGCTGTTGGCGCTGCTGCAGTGCGCATCAAACAAATTGACATTACACCATATACAGTGCATAACCCCTTACATATACACAAATATATATCAATGTAATTGCTGCGGTTGCCTTCAACTAAATTAATTGCTCCGCCTTATTGCAATTCAATTTCACAGCCATTTTTCATGTGACCAGCTCGTAAATAACTCTAAGTGTGTGTGCGTGTGTGCGTGTGTGTGAGGCGAGTATGTATGTACGTGATTCATTCACCTGTTTAGACCTGGCGAAAGCTCTTTAAGCAGCTCACATTTATTTATATACAGAATATAAACACTTTTCATAAGCTGACAACTTGGCAAAGTTTGCAAAGAGTCAAATTGGCTTGGAAATTGCTCTTATATCATCCTATCAAATTCTAAAGCACATTTCACAATTGATTGGGGGTTGGCATTGGGTGGGCGGGATGGCTGCCATTGATTTGGCAGTAATAAAACTAGTTTTTATTTCTTTTCCCAGGATACCCTGTAGCAAGCGAAAAAGAAGATTGGATCGGATTAAAAATGTATTTTTAAGAAATTTAATGTGCAAATTTACTTAAAGATTAGTTGATTCTGTGGTCAAATCTCCAATTATCAAAAACAAATTATCTACTCAAAGATTAGTAGCTAAGAAACTTCCAACAAACGCCACAAAAACAAGTTAAGCAAATAATTATTCTCATTAAAATACCACAAGTTAGTTCTTTCGCTAAACTCAACATTATATATGGTAGTCGATTGTTGCCTTTCAAGTTCTATTCAATTACGAAATTGCTAATTTGCTAGACGTTTGTTAACGCCTTCGCCAGTCTTTGCTCACTGTGTAATTAACTTTGAAATCAGTTGAACGGAGTCTGTTTGATATGAAGCTTATATTCACAGAGCTTGTGACTTTGAAACTGTAGCCCTAAACACGCATTCAGAACTTTGTGGGTTATATGAGAAGAGGAAAGAAATTGCCAAAAATTGCAACTATTATATCAACAATTATATAAACTTCAATATCACGCAAAATGGAAAAACCTCTGCAGTGTCGATCAGTTCTATTTTTATTTACTTAAATAATTATTATTTAATTATATATTTAAAGTAATTTCCCTGACCAAGATATAAATCTTAAGTCCAATTTGACTCGTGCTTATCTCGAGTAACAGAAAATGTAGAAAGATATTTTAATGTTAAAAACCTTACATTTATAAGATAATTTCTCATTTACAAGGGAAAAAATATTGACCTATTTATTTTAAAAATTACCTTTGCCCAACATAATGTTGTAGAGTGTTTCAGTTAATTTTTTTTATTCTCGTTGAAAGAAAGTTTATAGAGATATACTACAAAAGTTAAGAATCACATAATTTCTCTCAGTGTACTGTATTCACATTCAGTTAACTGTCGGTAATATTCCACCTGTTTTCACATTCCAGACACCTTGCTCACTGTACAGGGTACAGAGCTCGCCGTGCTGCTAGCCTAATTTGAGCCATCTTGCCTGGTCTGCTCCGGTCATAAACTGAATGTCCATTTCTGTTGCCTGTGTCGTCGAATAATGCAACCAAAAGCAGTGAAAAGTTTTTTGTTCTGGGCCGAAAGGAATTGGCAAAAGCCACTACCCTAGCTTCCGAGTTGTCTCTCGCCTGCATAGATCTTTTGATTTAATTTCGTAACCAGGCTGTATGCAGCACACTTGAGCGCACAATTAGAGAGAAATGTCTGTGCTGTGTTGTGCTGTGCTGTGTGTCGCAGTGAGTGCCGCAGCAGCTACTGCAGCAGTTGCTCTCTTTTGTGAACGGGGCTTTGTTCTGTTGCTGCAGCAGTTGTGTTTGACAATTCAATTTGTAGTCGACCTATCCCTATCCGAATCGCACATTCAGCTGCAGGCTGCATTTAAATTTGAATTATCTGCTGATTTTTTGGCAAACTTCATTGCATCAACTGCTGCTGTAACAGCGACGACAATTGATGTTGCTGCTGTTACATTATGCATTGATTTGCATCAGCAGCTATTTCTGTTTATCTGCTGACGATATCAGCCAAATGCGATTATAGCCTTGGCTTACTGCTCTAGCCGCTAAAGCTAAGCCACCAACAATTTGGCCATTATCAACGCCTGCTCACAGCTTTACTATTTATTGCCTTTTGCTTTAATTTTATTGGTTCTTCAAGTTGCTCTATTTATTCTCATCTTCATTTATGTTGTCTTGTTTATTTTGCTTTAGAACCCGATACAACAAGTGGCTCATAAATACGTTGTAAAGACACCCGAGAGACGCATTTAACAGCGACCCCAAATGATAAAACATTTTAAATAAATATTAAGCATAAATATTCTAGCTTGAGTTGAGCATTTCAATTGAGTGCTCTCATTACAGGGAAGGTATTTATGTTTAGAAAACTAATATTGTTTTAAAAAAGAGTTTAAGTGAGACTTTAAGCTAGATCGCTGTTTACAGAACTATTCATTCTAATTTTATAATTTATTACATCAAATATGTAATGAAGTATACGAGTTCGATTGCCTAATAAGACCATAAGCACTCAAAGTGTAACCCATTTAAAAGGACATTTAATAAAAGGTTATTTATTCAAAATACAGCATATCTGTAACCAACACACAATTCAAAATGCATTTATTTTCGCTCCATGTGTCCACCTTTTGTAGGTAGCTATGCCAGTATAATTTAATCAACAATTGCGTATATTTATATGCATATAACATTCTTTCATTTTTAGTATTAATGATTATATTATTTTAAAGAAAAATAAAAGCGCGCTCTCAAATAAATATGTATACATATTACAATATAATTATTTATTAATATAATATATATACAATTTTATTATATAATAATTATAGCAAGCGCCATATAATAAAAGTAGCTTATATATATAAATATATTCTGAATATGCCTATATTCAGCACTACATCATAAATACATTATAATAAAAAATAAATAAATGTGTTCACAAAAACTCAAACTCAAACTCAATAAAATAAAACAATAATAATAATAATAATATATATTTATATATTACTCTACATTTAAAATTCGAGTGGAATTTAGAGTCTTTAAGCATTGTTTGTATTCCAGAGCCTTTGCACTTTTACTCAGCGTCGGCGATGTTCGACATAAATAAATTAAGCATCATTAAACAAAGGAAAATGTTGCTTTCAACTTTGCCAAACAGTTGGCATAAAAACTTGCTTGGATTTAACCTTGGCGTAAGTTGATGCAATTTTTAATGCAAAACTTTGCTCGTGTCGTTGCAGTCGGAACAAAAAACAGTTTCAATTTTAAAGTTTTGCGCATAAATTTGAACAGTAAAATGAAAATACAAGTAAAAGGAACGCAACAAAGTTTTCGTTTCCGTTTCCGAGCTGCAGGCCTAGTCCGCTGTTAACATGACTTTCAATTTCCATTTAGCTCGAGTTTATGATCGAGCCAAATAGAATGTTTCAATATATAAATATGAATATAATATATTGGCTAAAACTTCTGCAGATAACTTCAGCAATTTCGTAATAGGCGGCCCCATTTTTAGGTCCGAGCTAGAATTCACCTTGCCCAGTGTCAGGAGAGAATAAAGCTACCACAAGAGAGAGTGAGAGTGAGAGAGAGAGAGAGAGCAAAGCGCTTTGTGTGGGCGTCGTATGCCTGGCAACATATTGCGCAACTTTTGACAACATGTTGCCAATGTTGCGAAACAATGTAAAGCTGACAATCCACAGATTAAAGTATAAGGTTTTAAGTTGGATATTGTATGCATTTCGCCAAGAACTCAACTCATAAACTTCGACACGCAAAAACTTTCATTCGAAATGCTTGAGAGTGCTTCAAGAGAAACTCTGCCCCTGGGGCTAAATTTCAGCAAGCGAAATTTTGATACATCAGCTATGCATGGAGTTGGTGCGGGTTCCATTTGGCAGACAAAGGTGAGTAATGGCGCCCACGGCACAGCAACTCAGCTGATTTTGTGTGCGTTGTCCTATGGATACGCATTTGCATTTTGTTGAAACACCTTTTGCTCCGGCCTCACAGTCGCCCCGACCTCTGCCCAGCTCCCGGACTTGGCAGCTGGCCGCAGTCGATTGATTTATAAGCAATAAAATGTTGCTGACTAAGAAGGCGCCAGTTGAATGTTTAAGCAAGAATTGTTAGCCAAAAGCCATTACGCAGTGACCAGCAAACTGAAATTTGATATTTCTGGCAAGTTGTCTACTGAAAAATCTATAAATTAAGTAAAATTATATTTTGAGTTTATATTATTCTTTTGCTTTAGATCATTCCCAAAAGCTCGGTAATTTTTTGCCAGATTGCAAATAATAAAATATAATTATTTTTTTGTAAGAACATACATGAGACTATTATTATATATAAAAATTTATAATTATAAATTGCCTGGATTCACGATTATTAAATGTAACTTTAAACGCAACCTAAATAGAAATCCTCAACGGAATTTATGCGTTGGTCGCAACCTTGTATTTTCTTTCCCTATATTAAATCGTTGTTTTATTACTATTAAATTTAATTTAAGCAGTCATAAAGATTTTCTTTTTTCCCAGCATTTTTTGCTAACCGTTTTTTGACATTCCTTTCCATACGTTGCAGTACAGTTAGTCTATTCGAATTTTTGCTTTGGCTTTCTATATGGCTTGGTCAGTTAATTATGCGCAGGCTGCTGAGACTGAGGCCTTTGCTTGCGCTGCAATAAGCAAACATCAATTTGTATACCAGAAACTAGCCGGGAGGCGGCCTCTGAAAATGTTTACGACTTGCAGCTTGATTTGTGTTTGTGAATAGAAGCAGCCTGTGCTGCCCACACATGAATTTCTCCACTTTAAGCCGGCAGCATTCCCAAAATACCAACTACAAAACACAAATGCACACTAACACATAAACACACTCACACACACACCATCACTTTTTATACACACTCACTTGTAATAGATTTCGCAAAAACCTTACATGTGTGCACCGTTTGCTTAGTAAATCGACAAAATTGGTATCTACCATGTTCATTTTTATCATTGTGTAATGTTCAAGATATCTGAAGGATAGGCAATTTAACTTAAAAATACTCAAATACTCAATATTTTAAAGTTGTAATTCCAGATTGTATTTAAATCTTTAATTATTTTGTTAGTTGAGTAGGTATTTGGCGAAATGGCAAAGCAAACAAATAATAAGCTCATATTAAAGAACTAACTTCTGAAAACCTAAAGCCACTAAGTAAAGACTTCTTTTAATTATTTTCACAAAACAAGAACAAAAAAATTTAATATATACACGGTTATAAAGAATCTTAGCATACATGAGTGGTCTGCGAAAAGCAGGAGATATATAATTGATTGATAAATGCTATTCCAGTATATCATTCGAAATCTGTTTTACTTTCTAAAATGTGTTTTCAGCATAATTTAAATAATATTATACAATATTAACAGAAAGTCTCAGAAGATAGCCGAAACAAAAAAAAAAAATATATAATTAAATTGCTTATACTTATTACATTAATATAAAAATCAAATTTGTATGATTATACATACATAATATCAACACTCATAATCATATGTTCAATTATATATTGTTGCTTATATTTAATATTAAATAAATATATACTAAAAACTACGATACGCCTAATTAATTATTTTCGCCTTTGGTTAGAGGACCGCGATCTGGCATCTCGGAAAGTCTGGAAATAAATTAAAATAACATATAAGCTTTAGAAAGTGCGTCAAATTGACATATACCAATTTGTACACATAAAATAATTATTGATCACCATTGCTTTTGACTTTCCGGTTTAGTATATAAATTTTTAAAAATTCTTATAAATTCAATTTAAGCTGGGAGAAAGCAATTCGTAAAATTTGTGCATAGAAATATAAAGTCAGTTATTTGTATAATTTATATAACAAATTTTAGTAGTTATGGCAATCGGTATAAATGGCTTTGGACGCATCGGGCGCGTGTTCCTACGGGAGGCAATCAGGCGACAGGATGTACACGTGGTGGCAATTAACGATCCCGCCATGGACCCCAAATATATGGCCTATATGCTTCGATTCGACACGATGCATGGCCAGTTCAATAAGAAGATTACCATCGAGGGAAAGTCTCTGCTAGTAAATGGTCTGAAGATAAACGTGACTAATGAAGCGGATCCTAAGAAAATAAAATGGCAAGAAAGTTGCGTCGAAACGGTGGTTGACTGTACTGGCCGTTATACCACACTGGAAACAGCAAAGGCGCATCTAGATGCCGGTGCTAAGAAAGTGGTAATCTCAGCGCCGTCATCGGATGCGCCAATGTTTGTGTGCGGCGTGAATTTAGACAAGTATAAACCAGAAATGAAGATTATATCGAACGCCTCATGTACTACTAACTGCCTGGCACCTATGGCCAAAGTTGTGCATGATAATTTCGAAATTGTGGAAGGTTTGATGACAACAGTTCATGCCTGCACAGCCACGCAGAAGATTTTAGATGGACCAAGTGCTAAGGCGTGGCGCGATGGTCGCTCCGGCATGTGCAACATAATCCCTGCCAGTACAGGAGCTGCCAAAGCTGTTGGAAAAGTAATACCTTCATTGAATGGTAAGCTAACGGGTATGGCATTTCGTGTGCCCACCGCGAATGTTTCGGTCGTCGATTTGACCTGCCGTTTGAAATGTTCGGCCAAGATGGAACAGATCAAGGCGGCCATCAAAGAAGCTTCCAAGGGCAAAATGAAAGGCATATTGGGCTACACGGAAGACTTAGTCGTTTCATCAGATATTAATGGCTCACGATATGCCTCAGTATTTGATGCCAATGCGTGTATTGCACTGAATGACAATTTTGTAAAGCTGATATCGTGGTATGACAATGAAACGGGCTATTCGTGTCGTCTACTCGATTTAGTTTTGTATGCACAAAAGGTGGACAAATGCAAATAAAAATAGAACTAACTTGCAAGAACAAGAATAGAATAAACATTTAGAATTACGATAACTTACACAGTCATTTATTTACCTTTAAACTACGCTAGAATTGCGTTGCAGTTGTACGGACGAGATGCTCATTATTTCATTCTCCGCAGTGCTGGTGTTCGCATCGCTGTTAGGTTCCTCCGTCGCCTCGACTACAATATCATCTAGCGTGGGCGTCTTTATGCGATTCCGTATAATAAGATCGCGCTCGGCAGGTGCTTGCAAGTGCAATGGGTTAGTGGCTAGCTCAGCAGCCACCAGTTCATCGCCTTGCAGTCCCAACGTCATGTTCACTTTGGCATGCTGACCAGCTGCTAACTCGTTGTTCTGTGGCTCTACAACGGGTGGTGGGCGCAATCGAGCAGGATCGAGCAACGAATGCATTTTCTGTTTACGTGGCGTTCGTGCAGGTGAAGCCTTTCTGGAATTGTAGTTCTTCAGCTGCTTAGCACTATAAAAAGAAGACAGAATTTATTCAACTGTTGGGAACTTAAAAAAGTACTTACGCCTCCATTAGTTTGAGCAGCATATGATGATAAGCCTCGTATTCATCCTTGCCAAACTCATTCGGATCGTGACGTGCGTGCTCATATGTGTCGCAGAACTGATGTATTATGCGCTGCCCAGTACCATTGAGAGTAACGGAGAGCGTTGTCAAGAGAAATGCTCGCAAGCTTTCATGTGCATGACGTATACTACCATCAGCGCGCGCGATCTCCGCCTCTACCAATTTAACGTCGTCCACGGCCTTCATTCGATAGTAATAGGGAGGCAATTTGTGCTCCGGTCCCGGCTGCATTATATACTTGTCTGTATCGGTCCATAATAACTTTGGCTCCTGTGCTATCTTTTGTATGCAGTCCAATCTGCGCTCAATCTCACGGCGCAACGCCTTCTTGGCATCGTTGCCCACTGGTACATGAGGACCGCGACGACTACGCAGCGTGAAGCGCATTATCTGGCGTTTGGCGAATATGAAGAGCATCACAAAAGTCAGCACGCCTCCACCTATGATAATTATTATCATAACACCCGAAAGTTGCTCCATTTCTGCGGCCGTCTCGTATTTTTTACAGGAGAACTTCTTTTGTCTAGCTTGGATCTATTTTGTATTAAGTCTAATCGATTTATTTTTTATTTGCAACCTTACATAAATTTATCGATATGTAAGTGCAAAAATCGTTTTTAAATATAGTAAACAGATGATAATTTTACAATTACAGTTTCTACTTTATTCCAAAAATTATTAAATATAACAAAAAGTTCCTGATAACACTCGTAGCAAAAAGCTACATTAATTATTGTTTGCTTACAAATGTAGCAATTACTTCGCAATGAACTAATAACAGTTCCAACAAACTAATTGAAAGTATTTTGCTTCTAGTATTTGCATTTAATGCAATTTGTTTTTATTTCAAGAATACATTTAAGTTAAACGATTTAACTTCATATTATATTATATATTATATATTATAAGCTATATTTATTTATATATTAAATATACGCATTTGTATTTTTAAATAACCTTTAATAAAAATATATATGTTAAATTTTAATTAACTGATTCTTAGGTATATTTTCCTCTACAAGCTTAATGTTTTAATTTAATTATTATTTTAATTTATTTATTTTTTTTTTTTGCTACATAGATAAGGCAAGGATACTTACAATACAAGCCAATAGTAATCGCAAATATCGGGTTTCAACATTTATTAAATTTAATTTGCAACCAAAGTGCAATTACTTTTTGGATTGCATTTCCTGATACAACATAATCGCCTATAAAAATATCTACAAACTATTTCAATTCTAATACAGTCTCAATGGCATACAATAATAAGATAATAGCTTGCATATATACTTTTACACAAATATATAAATAAATGCGGGACCAATAAAAACTAGTGTTCAAGTCCAAGGAAAATTATTGGCGAAAAGAACCGTACCGCAAGTGCAATACGTGATACACCAGATAAACAGAGCTCCAGCCTTTGAGCGAATCGAGAGTTGCGCCAGAGACTTAGGCATATGATCCGCAGCAAACCAATAAAAGATGGGTGAGGCCGAGGCCAACAAACGAGTCGACACCTGGATGTGCACAAACAGGGCACAGACAAGCGTTAAAAAGGCGCCATGTAACACAAATGGTAGCGACTTCTGTGTCTTGAACAACTCCCTCCAGCTTGAAGCCTGAGGCGCCAACTTTGTGGCCAAAAACCACAGGTAATCACAGCAATGCCAATGCATAAAGACTAACATGGGCAAGGCAAGCAAAAAGTTAGGTAGCTGTTTCCATTGATAGTAGCGCAAGAATCCAACATCCCAATATGTGGATTGCACGTAATTGTAGGGGAATGGCAAAGTATACTGACACCAGGGCGAGCCCTCCGGTCCCCTTCCAGCCAGCAGATAGTTCCTCTCGTTGGCATAATTCACCACCTGCTCGGGGTGCTTCATCCGAATGCTGGACATACAGTAAATTCGATAAATGTAAAAGTAATAGGCGTGCAATACGCCCAATGGGATGAGAATGGTCAGCGACATCCTGATGAGCTGCTTGCATCGTTTTACGTTTGCAGTTAGAATCATGTGGCGCGCAAAGAAGTACAAAGGAAAGCCGATAGCAATCAGTCCATTAGAGCGACACATGATGCAGGCGGTCAAGCTGACGCAAATGCGTACAAAGTTAAACTGTTGCTTTGGCCGCACACATTCCAGCATCAGAATGAAGCTGGCATAGGCGAACAGCGACTCGGAGTAAGCGGCACTGAAAAAAATACTCGCCGGATTGAAGCAAAATATTAGCGCAGCATTCCAACTCTTATGTAGATCATTAAAGACACGTTGCGTCAGCTGATATAGGTAATTGGCCGCCTCGCAGAAGAACCACAAATTCAGAACGACTGCGATAAACAGGGTGAGAGCCTGCTGCGACATGGGCACATTAAAGGTCTCACAAGCCGTGGCCAAGTTCCGTATGAGCACCGGATACAGCGGATAAAAAGCCAACGTATTCTCGTAGGTATACAAATAGTAGGCTATATGTAGAAAGTATTCGCCATCCCAGTGCCGCAAACCACCTAAGCAAGTCGTCACAAGTGAGTCCAAGCCATGTTCGGGCGCCGTGGCATTCATTAAGGGCATTGGCATTCGAAATACATCCGGCTTATGGTCCGGTACACCCCAGTTGGCCAGCATTTGGACAGCCAGGACGATGAGGCGACTCGTTAGTGCAAGCTTCGTTACTTTAAGCGTCATATTTGTCTGTTGGTGAAAAAAGCTGTCGTGAATCACATGCAACATATCCAAATTTTGTCAGTGTCTTACTCACCTATCTATGTATATAAATCCATATACTAATATATAGATGTATATGTTTGTGAGTGTTAATGTAGTCGTTGCAGTTGAAATATTTAAATGTTTTCCTATGCTTACAGCATTAGCAGTGCACAGCAATAGGTGTTCTGTTTCTGAAGTGAAAATAGTCTTGGTGAGACTCTTTAAATATGTAATGACATTAAACTGGCCGGTTAGTCAGTTTAATATATTTTTTATAAAAATTACAAATTTGACAGAATCCGCCCGGCCAGCCCAGCAAATACCAGTGGCAAAATACCAAATGTCAGATGAACAGCTGTTAAATGCGATGAATCACTGATTTCAGAAACAATGATGTATGCACTGGTTAATGCTTATCGATAACAATATTTTATATTTGCAATCAATGGCGCGCGTTTTAAAAGGCTTCTGTCTATGAATTTTACAGTTGGAAATTATATTTTCATATACAACAGTATGTTTAGAGCGCAACAACATACCGTTCTGACTAACCGCGATGGCAATTCTTTCAAAATTAAAAATAAATTCGAATATAATAAATGAAATTGCATCCACATAAGGTTAATATTTGTATACCCTGAACCCATTGAAAATGGGAATTCAGAGTATATTGATTTTGTGAAAATATATGTAACAGGCAGAAGGAGATGTCGCAGACCCCTTAAAGTATATATATTCTTGATCAGCACAAAAAAATAAGTTGATACAGCCCTGGCCGTCTGGCCGTCCGTCCGTATGAACGTCGAGATTTCGGAAACTACAAAAGCTAGTTTACATTTTTTAGGTTTTTCGAGCAGAACTTCTACACCGTTTTAGCTAGAGACTTCAAATTTGTATATTAGATTTTAGATAGATTTTCAGATTTTGGATGCCATACCCCGTTCGCCCCTAATTAAAAAAAAACAAGTAAGAAGGCTCTAGTCGAGACGGCTCGACTACGAGATACCCTGAACCCTGCAAAAAAATGAATATTCTTCTTCTTTACGCACATATAAGCGAGCGCTCTGCTAACCGCGCAGTTGCTGCCGACGGTTGGGGGTGGGATGGGCTGTACTTTGAACGCTTATAACTCCATTTCTAGATGGACTATCTTCATGAAACTTTCAGAATATATTAATAGCATTCAAATCTGTCCATTTGCAAAATTACAAGTCTCTAGTATTTGAAATACGTTTTTTTCAAATTGGGGGCGAAGGGGGCGTGGCATCTAAAATCTGAAAATTACATAATCTGCGTATCCATAATATCTATCTAAATATACAAATTTGAAGTCTCTAGCTAAAACGGTGTAGAAGTTATGCTCAAAAAACCTAAAAAACGTAAACGAATTTTCGATTTTTTATCGATAATTAAGGAATGGGATGAGTTATCGAAAAAACAAAATAAACTTGTACTGCGTAACTAAGATACGAGTGTTCATGTAAAATTTCAGCTCTCTAGCTTTTGTAGTTTCCGAAATCTCGACGTTCATACGGACGGACGGACGGACGGACGGACGGACGGACGGACGGACGGACAGACGGACAGGGCTATATCAACTTATTTTTTTGTGCTGATCAAGAATATATATACTTTATGGGGTCTGCGACGTCTCCTTCTGCCTGTTACATACATTTTCACAAAAACATTATACCCTGAATTTCCATTTTCAATGGATTCAGGGTATAAAAACAGAGTCAGTCAAAAGTCAACACTCAAGCCAACCAGATGTTCTTTTATTTATTATAAGATACACTTCCATATATATATGTATACATACGTGCGTAAACAGGAATATTAATTTTTTTTTGCAAGGTTCAGGGTATCTCGTAGTCGAGCCGTCTCGACTAGAGCCTTCTTATTGTTTTAAATTATTTTTGTAGCCAAAAAATTATTATTTTTCCATATCAATAATTGACAAACATATATCATATTTTAAATTATTTAAAGTAAATTTATACATATATATGTATATATATATTTATTTATTTTTTTTCGCAATATATATCTGAGGGGCACATACTACTTATAATAATTTGATTTAATCACCTTCGGAATCAGATTCGATTTTTTCCTTAATTTCCACGTCATTAAACATGCTCATCAGTTCCACTTCTTTGCGCTTAATGCGATCTTTGATGTTCGTGAGGGACTCGGCTTTCTGCACGTCGCGTGTAAAGAACTCATCCATCGTCTCAAATACGCTGCTATATTCATGAGGTTCATAGGAGGCCAACGTCGGCATTGGTGGCTTCTTAGGTTTACGCCGGGTCACATAGGTGCGCTCCATATATTGCCTCAGCTCATCTAAGTGCTGCTCCTCATCCTGCTCATGTGGCGAAAACGTACGTATCATTGATTTATACGACTTCTGGTGCTCAGCCCGGGCCAAATCGATTTCCTTGGCCAATTCAGGCGAGGGTAACAATAGTTTTATATCCCCCACAAGCAGATCGCGATTCAGAATTTCCGCCTCATTGGTTTGGACGCCCATCTCTAACATTGGGTGTTTCAATACCCTGGAAGAGTCGTGCTGTACCTGTCCATCCATTGAGCTATCCTTTTTGGCACCACCTGACTTGCGTAATATACCTGGCTTCGATGTGGTATCTAAGCACTTCGGCTCGGCTATCGGTGTTACTGGCTTGCGAAGAATTGCAGCCTTTTGGGCTATTACTTTGTCGCGATTGCTGGCCGAACGCAGCGATGAGGCAATCGTTGGCTTCTCCAGCCGTGCCGTTAGCTCCAGGCGACTTGTGGCCGACACCTCTGTGATTTTTGTTCTCTTCCAGGCAGCGGTGCCACCATCGCCATCACCGCCGATGCATCGACCTGCTTTCCCGGTCTTGTGTGGTGATAGTGGCGTCGCCAGCCTGGTGCAACGAAACGTCTCATTTGGGGTCCGATTGTAATATAATCTCGGCTGGGTCGTGGCCATGGGCGTGGCCACCTTACCGCGCGCCGTCATATTGCAAATGTGAATGTCGATCGTTAGGCGCACAATCTTTGCGAATTGCTTGAAAATCTGGCACTTGCTTCACTATATTATAATTTTAAAGAGCTACGATAATTTACTCGAATTGCTCGAACCATGTATACAATAGTTTTAAAAAATGTTGTGTTATATCCTGTGCAACGAAATAAAATTATCTGAGTTTGGCACAATTGTCACATTATATTCGCAAAGCCTGCTTGTTTACACGTTTGTTTAGATGTCTCTCAAGCCTTTAGATTATAATCTTTTTACACTTGTATGATTCTAAGGCTGATGTCAGAGTGGCCGCGATAAGCGATGCGATAATATTGAGCGACAATGAGCGAGAAAGCTCTGCATGCTAATTTACATGTAATCGCTTAACACATGTCAAAGTGCAGGCGAAGCGAGAAGAGAGCCAAAGCGAAAAGCGAAAAAGCGATTCAGAATTAATATCTATATATATGCAGAAGACTTGGAGACTCTAACTCTAAAGATGAACGAGATATAATTTTATAACTGATTCTCGATAAATGTTAAAATCGATAACTTCGAGACGAAAAAATGTATCGATTTTCTGAAATAAACTCGTTTACACGGACCTAACAAAAAAAGAATGAAGTATCTAGCTCTTATAGTTGCTGAGATCGACGCGTTCATGCATACGGACGGGCGAACGGACATCTGTCCGTTCGATTTTTCTCATCACCCTGATCAAGAATATATATACTTTGTGGGGACTTCGACGCCTCCTTCTGCCTGTTACATACTTTTAACAAAACCATTATACCCTGATTTCCCATTTTTTCAGGATATAAAAATGAGCACAAGTCCCACCATAAAATTTGAGGACTTAGTGAAATTTTTTCACATTCGGTTTTGTGGGACCAAAAATCCAAAAATTACCACAATCGGATGGTAATTGAAAAAAATTTAAGAAAGTTTCCAAGTACAAAGTACTTCCAGAGCATTCCATTTAGAAGTCATTATTCCAAAAACACATTCAATGCTCCTGCGAGCTCGAGGGAGTCGCCTAGTCAAATACTCCCTTTCAGCATTAATAGAGCGAGGTGGCTTGAGTATGGCCTTAATAGAATTTCCAATAGCGGATATGCTTCATCGCCTACAAGAACGTACGGCATTTTTATACTAGTTCCAGGCAAAATAGTATATGAAGGCATAAACAGTCACGATTTAAGTTGTTGCTAAAGCTGTGATGCATTAAAATTGCCACCATCACTTTGTTTGCCATATCCTGCAATTTCAATTGCAATAAATTTACAGTCCGAAGCAGCCACTCGCAATGTTCCTCTCTTTGCGGAAATCTTCCACTTTGCCATGTCATCGCTGTGCAGATCGCTGCGATAATTATCGCTTATAGCATCGCATCGCTTATCGCGGCCACTCTGACATCAGCCTTAAACTTGTTCATATTGAAAGTTTTAATAAATTCACAGGATTACCTTCGATTAAACAAATAATTGATGAATACCCTGTAATTATAAATTCACTATTATAAATGGATTGCGTCTTTATATTTGCCCAGAAAAAATATACACTTTATTAGTAGACAGTTCAGATATTTTTTAATACTTTAATATAATTTTCATTATCTATTTTTCTTCTTAATGGTTTATTTGAATTTTCTTTATCTATTTTTCTTCAAGGGGTGTGCTAATTTTTTACTTAGAGCGCTGAATGATACAAATCAAAGGCTCAACTCTTGTCTTTATTTGGAAATTTCAAATTATAAATATCGAAAAGTGAATAAAAAATGTTCTAATCAAATTATCTTGGCCTCTCTTACGGAATATGTACATGGATGAATCTCATGTACACATATATATATATCAATATATAAATAAATATATAAAAAAAAAAAAAAAAATATATATATATATATATATATATATATATATATATATATATATATATATATATATACATATATATATACATATATATATATATATATATATATATATATATATATATATATATATATATATATTTTTTTTTTTTATTTATTTATAAATTGATCTATAAATATTTACCAAACTCGCAACTGTGTCTGATTTAGTTTTAAATTTTTACTGTATGACATATGTTGCAAGTGATGCAAAAACAGACCGACAGAATGCAGTAGACTTGCAACATACGACACACAGCAAAAGTCAAAAGAGGATAACACGAGAACTCATTAGTTCTCTGTAGTCCTCGTAGTTATGTTGTTTCATGAAACAACTACATAATCTTCTTATGATATAACACAAAGGCTCTTCTTGGTCTTTGGCGTTGGCTGACGCTGTGGCTGCCCCCTTGCAGCTCCATTAGCCCAATCATAGTAGGGCGGAGAGCGTCCCTGATCGAAGAATGGCTGCGAACGTCTGGACTCCTCGGCATTTGATCGGTTAGAGCCAAAGCGCAAATTACCCGAAGGTATGTAGTTATACTGACTGTACCGCGACAAACTTGGACTGGCCGGCGGTGCACTAGGTGCGTATATATCACTGATCGCCTCAACGCCGAGTTCTGGACGTGCCCCTTCGGTACGTGTTGGGGTTTCATTTGGCTGCTTTTCAGCTGGTTTGCTGGCTGCCGTTGTTGTTGACGGCCGATTGAGAGTCATACTCTGCATGTCTGCACGAAGGGAACGTACTGTTTCGGACTCATTGTCTACATAACGCGGTACGTTGGGTAGCTCATCGAACAACTGGTCCAGATCCGATTTTTTGTGTTGTTGAGTTGATTGGGCGCCCATTGATAGTAGTTCAGCTCTGTTGTAGCCAATCTTTGCGGCAGCCGACAAGGGCGTAATGCGTGAATTGGCTGAATAAAAAAACAAAAGAGAAAAAGAAAATATTTAGAGATATATTTTATGCATTTCATCGTTCGCCAAAAAAAAAAAAAAAAACAGAACGCTATGGATCAGCACAAGCATGCAAATGAATTAGCCAACTATGTGTATATTACGTGCATGATCAAAAGATGCGTATACCAATTTATTTTAAACATGGATGGTATTTGGTTAATACAACTGTAACTGCAATAGCTCCCCATTATCGGACTTGCTTGCGAAGCTTGGACTCTCTGCTTGGCGCCAACAACCGAAGCCCAGTGCTATGTAACATGATGTGAATGCATATATCTCTATGTTTATATATACATATACATAAAAAAAAAAAAAAATTATATATATATTTACATATATATATACATATATATTATATTAAAAAGATTTTGTGGAATGTGACGAAAATATAATGCGATTGTTTACGTCGATCTTGAAGACTTCTAAAATGCATGCTATGGACACAATTTAAATCTGGTAATTTTTGGTTCAATTCAACTCGTTTTCAAACCATGCATATATTAATACATATATATATATATATATATATATATATATATATATATATATATATATATATATATATATATATATATATATATATATATCTATACTTATATTTATATACATAGACATATATATATACATGTATATATATATTATAGGATCAATCGAAATGCAGGATATATGCATTTGTATATAGGCATTTATGATCACTGTCACGATTTGTTTGGTTTCTTTGGTGATATTGATAATTATGACGATTATTATTACTTTGCTTGAATGAATGCGCCAACGTGTCCTCCGTTGTTCCGTCCGTTTGCTGCTGCTGTCGATGATTATAATTATTAGTTTTATTATTATTATGATTATTGATCGTATGGCAGTCAGAACGCGTCGGATTAACTGTTTGAGCCGCACCGCCGTTCACCTCGCTCGTCTTATTATCATCCGGATAATAGGGTGAACCGACGAGCGTTTTTCGATCCCGGCACATGTCGATAATATGACGAAACTCCTGATTCTTGCTTAGCGTGCGCGGATTACCAATTAAGATAAGCAAAGACATCGGACGTGATAGCAAAACGTTCAAACGCTGAAATGCATTCAAAAAATTGATGTGCATATAATAATGATGTTATAACAATGGTAATATAATTCCAACTCACTCGGCTATTATTAAGAAAGCCTAATTTTTCGGTAAATGAGCGCACAAAAGAAACAATAATTATTTGCTTCTCCTTGCCCTGAAACAGTTCAACCGAGCCACAATCAATTTGATGCCAGTTGCGCATGTTGAGCTGCTCCTGAATGCGCTGATACTGATTCTTATATGGCGATATAATGCCAATATCCGTTTGGGCCAATTTATCACCATTGATACCAAAGTACATTAGATCTTTCACATAGTCCATAACTGCATCGATTTCCTTATTGTTGCACATACTACCAAAGCAGAAGACAATGATTATTCCATTAGGAGATAGATAGAATCGAGACAATCATACCTCAGAGAACTTTGCGACTTCATTGTCGTACCAAAAACCGAATGGAACATTATTGGGAAATGCTCGTTGGGCGTGTGAAACCAGTTTCTAGCTATGCAAACTTTTCCTACAAAAATAATATTTCAATATTTTGTTAATATAAAAGAAAGTTCATTTTTATATCACCAAAACTTTGAGTATATTTGTAAAAAAAAAAAAATAATAATAATTTGGATTCCTTATGATTCAATTTTTGTCGTGTTATTAATATTTTTATCTTTGGTTTTCAATAAACTTTCATTCTATTCATTGAAATCATTTTGCTATATATACGTTATTCGAGCATATGCCTAAGTTGAATTCTGTCTTAGTCCCTTAAAATTGATATATTAAATAGGTCAACAAATATTTGTGTTTATGACAAAAAATATTAAAAATTAAAGTATAACTATTTTCAATATTCATATTGTTTAGTATTTTTGTTTGTTTTTTATTTTGATATTATATTTCTGTTATTCCAAAAAAATTTGTTTTTTCGATAAGACATTAACTATCAAATGTTGAGTTTCATTTCATCGAGAAACTTTAAAGCCACTGCAAAGACAGGAAAATGTACATTGTAAAACCAAAGGTGTGTGTTATTGTTGTTATAAAAAAAAATGTGAGTGTAGACTGGTGTGAGCTGCATGAAGGGATGAACATGAAATGAGACTATGAATTATGAACGACTTGCAAGGGAGTGTGCGTTCTAAATAAATGTAATCTATTTTGTAACTCTATATTCGAATTTTGTGTTCTAAGGGACTTATCCTTAGAACATAACATTCGAATATTCCGACTTTGGCCTAACGATACTACTCTAACTCAACTAACGTCCACTAACCAAGTAATTAGTTAATGTCAGACAGACATACCAATTGCTGCCTCCGAGGTCAGTTCGCTGTTGTAGTAGAGATCACTGAAGAGCTTTACAATTTCGGGATGGGAACGATAGTTACGTCGCAGTCGTGTCTGCACGGCTGCATTGTAATCACCATTCTCGTCCATTCTATAGCATTCGCGCTGAAGTAGACGCTCGAATAGCGATACGCCCAGTCCCCAATCGGCGGCACGCTGCGATTGTAGTACCGGGCCCAGCTGCTTATGATCACCAGATAAAATAAGATTTGTTGCTGGTGCAATAGTGCAGGTAATGCCCATTAGAACCTCTGCTTCGGTGGAGGCAGCAGCCTCATCCACAAATACATGGGAGAAAACGCTGCGTTTATCTTCGTCTCGGCCGAATCCACCTGTTGAAAGTTTGCCCGCCAAGCTAAGGGTGCACACCACAATCCGATAATCGTGCACAGCTTGCACGTCCGGATAGAAATGTAGAGCGTACATATTTGAATATTCCAACAGCAAGTCATCAATATTATCGATACGTCTATCACAGCTGGCGGCAAAGATGCGAGTCAGAGGACGCACTTGATTTGGCACATTCGAAATGGAGCGCAGTAGACGCAATGCGATCTCGTCGCAGGCCGTATTGGAGCCGGCCAGGACCAGGATATGGGTGTCCGGTCTGCGCACATACAGCTGATAGATCGCCTCGCAAATTGTTGACGTTTTGCCTGTACCGGGCGGCCCAACGACAACATAAGGAGCCGGTAGCTTATCACAAAATGTAATTTGTTGCACCGCCTGCTGTTGCTCCGGATTTTGTCCAATACTCTCATTATACAAGCTCAACGCGCCGATGGCTACCGGTTGTCGCATAATTGCTGGGGGAAACAGCAATCGGTCCACGTGCTCTGCATTGCTGAGCTTTAACTGACGTAACGCTCGATATTGATACCGCAAAACGGCTCGCACGGGCCTAAAGAGTAGCGTGTATGTGGTGTTGTCTAGCAAATGACGGTCGCAGGTGATATTGACGCGTTGCGTCGATACCCCAAGGATTCGAGCAAAGTAGACACGTGGCTCCCGCCGATCCTTTTCAGGTACGCCAAACTGTTCGTTGACCTTCTGACCCCATTGAATAAGCGCATCGAAATCTTTAAGGGCCAATTCCAACACTAGGCCATTATTATCCAACAGCTGTCGAATGCTGTTCTCTGGCTGACCGGAGATCGTGCAACGTTCGTTTATGATAAGAACATCATCGCCAGGAGAGAGAATATCCTCAGCACTCAAGTTCCTTGAATTTGGCTTCAACTTAACGGACAACTCTTTGCCGAACTGATGCAGCTCCATTTTGGATTGCTTAAGGGCAACGTAGCACTGCAATCGCTCAATATCTTCCACTTGGAGCAGAGTGCGCAGCGTTCCATATATATTACTTTGCGTGAATTGCCCCAATTCACAATAGTTGCGATAATCCTTGTTGTATTCAGACAATCGAACTTGGGCATCGTTCGCATCATGTTTCAATGCTGTAACCACGGGCTTTGGTGGAATTGCCGGTTCTAAGCGACCGCCACGAAACAGTTTCTTGCTAGACAGCCGATAGGGATTCACATTGAAACTGGCCTTGGGCAGAGCATCGGTGCGCATGAAATGATGCTGTTCCACATAATGACAGCGCTGCCCATTCACCAGCTGACTATAGCCAATCACAATCGGCTGTTCACGCAGTATCATGAAAACGTGCGAGTCGACAAAGAAGATCAGTTGACCACTATCGGTCACCTCCAACGGCAATCGATTCTTGTAAACATAATAAAACTGACGTGATTGCACAATGATAAATTTCTCTATCACAATGTCCTTCAGTTGCGTCTCCAGCGTAAAACCAAAATAATGACTATCCACGCAGGTCCTATATGAAAGCTTTAACATTGGCTGGGTACTGTAAATGGAGAGAGAGAGAGAGAGAGAGAAAGAGAGAGAGAGAGAGAGAGAGAGAGAGGAAGTGTTATTATCCAATAAGAAATCCAAGTCTCAGGTGATATTGATTGATATTGGCAATATAAAAAACAAGTGTAACGTACGTACACTAAACAGTTTACTGTAGAATGTGAGCGGATAACAAACAGCTGTTCAACTGCAATAAATACAATACACTTGGTTTATAACTATGATTTGTTATATATACATCTTATATATAGTACTAACTATGTTTGCAGGTGTATTTTAGAGATTGTATAAGTTAAATTCGATAATATATTTAATTCAATAACTGTTGATCTTCTATATCGATATAATTGAATTATAAAATTTATAACTTATGCAATATCTAAATTACACATATACATATATATATATTCATCTTTTGGGCATGTATGTAATATGTACAACCTGCTTTTAACGAATAAAGTCACTGTTTACTGTTTTTATTGATGTCCCACAATTATATATATAATTGATAATTTTAGATAAGACTGCTTTCATGTATGCATGAACATTCTACATAGATTATCTGTATAGCACTTACTATTTTGTCATTTTCTGCAACGACTCAAAGTCCGACTCATCGCCATGGTATTCGATGTGTTCCTCGTACTTCTCAATGCTATCAAAGTTACATTGACAAATGTAGCAACCCATCGAACTTAACTCGAAGTCCAAATTGCGATTTTGCTTTTGCGTCTTTTGATATTTCAACGAAACTGAATGGGCCTCCTCATCCAGCACGTATTCTGGGAACAAAAATAAGACAACAAATGAAGGATTCAATAACTAAACAAAATCAAAAAACAAACAAACAAGCGCAAGAATCGAAAAATATGGGTAGAATATATATATATATATATATATATATATATATATATATAATGTTTCATTGACCACAGATGTATTCAAGACTATCATGGAGATATTTACTTTGGGTAATTGGGCCTTCTTGCGTAGTATCCGTCACATTGCTGACAACAGTTAGATCATTTTGTCGCTGCTTTTCGTCGATTGCATTATACTTCTCCCTACGGAACTCCATTAGAGCTACGCTCTTGATGCGGTAATTGGAGTCGCCGCGCGGAGTGTTCATCAAGAAGTTTGTACGCTGCAGTAGTGAACCGATCTGTAAAAAAATATAAATAAATAATACCTACAATTATTGAGGAGTGTTCTAAGCATTAACGGATGTTAAGATATTATAAATGTTTACATACATACACAATGCAGATATCGTATAAATAAGCCTAGAAGCAGAATAACCATTTCACTTGTATTTATAACGAGGATTCCCACGAACAAATATTTGCATTTGATACACAAAAGTATGTTTTGTCGGGTTTTATTTATTTTATTATTTACTACTATCTGTAGTCGAGACAGCTCGACGAGACACCCTAAACCCTGCAAAAAAAAAAAAAAAAAAAAAAAACGAATATTCTTCTTTACGCACGTATAAGCGAGAGAGAGAGAGAGAGAAAGAGAGAGAGAGATAGAGAGAGAGATAGAGAGAGATAGAGATAGAGAGAGATAATAAGAGATATAATAGACATCGATTTTACTGATTCCAATTGAACAGCTCATATTACTTATACAACAAAACAAGCCCAATAAAAATATGTGATGTGTATATTCAAGTTAATTACTATGTTAATTTATATTATTGTAATCCAAAATTTTTCAAGCAAAAAATTAATATTTTCAACCTCTTTTAATTAGTCTATAAACATAAATTAAAATTTAGATAAACTGTTAACGTCCGGAAATGTCCGAAATTACAAAATTTATATTCCATTAAATTCAAAATCCTTGTAATTTTAGACATTTTCTCAGATCATCCACGTTCACGTTCGTATGCACTTGTGTACTTACATTATAGGCCCCATTTGCGGAGAGTTTGACGCGCAGCTCTGTGCCGTTGGGCTCACATAGCAGATACTTTTCGAACTCCCTTCGCAGAGTTCGTTTATCCACGTACCAGCTGCTGCGCGCGCTCACTACTTGGATTTCAGTCATTTTTAACAGAAAACAGCCAATCATCTCCCGCTCTTTAGAGAATTTTTTTTAGAAAACAATTATATGTGTAGTTGATAAATTAGTAAGTTAATGTACTTACCCCAAGGCTTGCGTTGCTGCATGCCATGGGAATCCGCATTATTGCTGTTGCCGTTGTTTTTGCTGTTGCAGGCATTACTGTTGTGGCTGTTGTGGGTGTTATTGGTAGTTGTCTTTTTGTTGTTTAAGGTTACGAATGTCGCTGACGGCGGCGTCGCTGGCGGCGTCAAAACGGAAGGTGGCATTTTTGTTATATTTGTTACTATTTTTAATCTATTGGCAGGGATCGCCTTCTTTTGGCCACTGACCTTTTTTTTTATTTTATTTTTTATCATAGTATATACGTACAAAAGGACAAAAATGCTTTGCACAGCACTTACAAGCACGCACACACGCGCACGATCTCTTGCACACACACACACTTGCAGACTCACGCAGACTTGTACAAACTGACTCAAAGTAGGAGTGCAAAAAAACAACAAGAATTGATCGCACTCTGGATTCTGGTTTCTAAACTGTAATTAAATATTTTGTAATTTTGTTTGTTTGACTACACAGCCCAATGATCGCATACACACACAAACACACACAAACGAAATTGCAATGTATTGCGCAAATTTTTCTAAGCGCAGAAAATGAACAATCTGCGCGACGCAATGGTTAAACGGTAAATGACATTGACGAAGATGGCACAGCGATTATGTGCATGACTTAGAAACGCGATTCGATATTGATCTACCAGAAAAAATCGACGGATATGCTAAGTGTGTGTCTGTGTGTATATGTATGTGTGCGAGAGACAGATTATGGGCTATGTGCGCGCGCGCTTCATGTAACGGTGCTTGTGTTACCATACACAGCCCGAAACGACGCACATGCTCATGTACGTATGCACATACATATTCATATGCATATACATACATACATCGCATTTTTAAATGTACGTATATACTTACCACTGCGAATTTTTGATTGCGATAAAAACATGCCACGCCTTCTTAAAATGTATTGTATATGTATATATATTTTTGTCTGTTTTTTTGGTATGTATTAAAATGTTGCGTGTAACACGATTTAAAATATAACTCAATTCAACATGTGTGTGTGATCTAAAATGCGTTCATTTTGTGAAATTACTTGAAAGTCACGTCACAATTTGTGGGTAAACCCTTTTTCCTGATAACATGAACCATACCGCACGCTCACGCGAGTATAACGGGAAAGAACCGAGGTTAAACTGACTCAGCTTGTGTTAATCAACAGCTATCAACAGGAAAAACAAGCTTTATTGTGTGACCAGCTTATGCATTGCTGACTTATCCGACATACAATATTTGCTTGGACACACCAGGTCACACTGTACAAATCAATTTCGCACTTTAAGACGTAACCAGTTTGTTTATTTATATAGTTAATCTTACATCACTAATAAAAGAGTTTATAAATAAAAGTATTTATTTTTTGGCCAGCTTCAACTTCTCAGAGCCAAATATGACACCCGTATCAACGAGTTTGCGTTTCATAGCAAATGGATTAACTGAATTCAAGGGCGAACGCTGCTCACTGTCCTTGGAATCGCTTGCCTGCGAATCAGTTTCGCCAAATAAATTCTCCTGTGTATCCAGGAGTGTGGTGACATCTGGTGTTGCCGGACGAGATGCACCAGCTGCAGCCGCCTTAAATAAATTTGGAGAGTTGGAGAAGCGCTTTAGGGCGCCCCGCTTGGAGGCATTCAGTTCCATTGCCTTGGGTGCCAATTTCGGTGTTGCCGTCTGCATTGGAGCCATGGGTAGGACAATTGTGGCCGCAATACCGTTGGCGCCCAGTAACTGCTGTTGCTTGCGAGCTTCCTGGACTGCCTCCAGTTGCGGCAATAACTCACACAATCTATCTGAAAGGTGAATGCGTCCACGTTTCGAAGCATATTTAACTGCCAGTTGGAGCAGCTCAGTGCAGGCAATTGATTCGATCAGTTCACGTGCCCGCGTCTCGCACTCACTGCTGCAGGCTAAGGCAAACAGCTTGATGGCCGTCTCCTTCTGTAGCTTTTCAGCGCCTTCCCACTGCATCAACCTGGCCCTCAACAATGTGTCCTCCAACTCCGATTTCTCCAGCTCAATGTCACAGAGAGGCAGTTGCATGCGCAGTTCCTGCAACATGGGACGTGGATTAGTCATAGGATACGAGCTGCTACGACAGAGCACAGCCTCAATAATCTGTCTGCGTTCTGAGAGAGCAATTATGAAGTAGTTATTTGATACACTGGAGCTCTGTTTCATAGTGTCGCAGATGGGGAACCAAGCATTGCTGGCACGCCGAAATAGCTGCACCAGACCCATGTTATCCGCAAAGCTGGGCGAGCCCAAATCCGTAAATCCAAGCCAATTTAGCTGCCTTCCCGGTGTCAAAGGTAACGTCAGGTTCTCCACGTGCAGGCTCAAGCCACTCACATTAACCAACATAGCTGCCAAATGCTGTTGGCTCTGGCTGCAGCCTGCGGCATGATAAACACACAGCACGCTATTCTCATGTCCGGCCAATGCGACCACCTGTCCAGGCAAGCTCAATACCTCGCGCTGCGTGCCCATTACGCTGAATAGGCGCAGAAAGTGAGAACTAGTGGCCACGGCAATCAGCTGACTGGTGGCAACCAGCGCCTCCACGCTCTCGCAGTCCGGCAGACTCATCGACCACTCTTTGTTGCCAGCTGCGGCTAAGGCGATAACCACCAGCTTGCTGCTCTCCGTGGAAGCCAAAGCCAAGGCGCTGCGACTGAGACTTGCTAGATTATGTTGATTGTAGTTGTTGCTCAGGTGCAGCGCATGGTGCACGCTCGCATCGTGGAACTCCACATCAATAGCTCCATCGCCACTCGGCTCGGTATGTGCTGTCACAATGCCCACATCGTTCCACGCCAAATAATGATGCTCTAAATCAACTGGTGTGGCGCCTGGCTGAAAGGCGACCTGCTGCTTGAAGAGCTTTAGCTGGGGAGCAGCTGGCACAGTGGAGCTGCTGGCTATGGAGTGCTTCGACTGCTCGTCGTCTATTTCATCGGGCGCATATCCCGATTTGCTCATCACTTTACGCTTCAACTGCTCCAGACTAACGCCATCACCATCATCAGGCTCAGCCACATCCTCATCGTCTGCGCCCTCAAATTCAAATCCAGTACCAGTCAGCAACTCGTCCTGCTCCTCCTCCAGCTCACCGTCTAATCCATTGCGTGTCTCCTCTTCGCCCAGAAAAATAGTGCCCAATTGTCCAGTGGCATCGCAATAGGCCACTTCATCAAGATTGGCTGGATTCCAGGCAAGGCAAGTGATGGATTTGCAATCGCTGGGTGGCGCCTCTACTGGTAATGCCTTTCGACGCACCACATCGAAGATGCTCAACTCCCCGCTTGTGGTGCCCGCTGCCAAACGCTCTCCATTCGGCGAGAACTGACAGCAACTGTAATTGCTGGAGACACGATCATCGTGCAGCTTGTAGGCGACTTCCCAGTTAGATGTATTGAGGACAACTATCTCCTTGTCGAGCGCATACGCCAACTGTTCACCACGCAGCGGCTCAAAGCTGGGCGTTCCAAACAAGCTGGTGCTCTCAAAGCTATTTACACGCGGCAATCCTGATATGCTCTTCAGTTCCTCATTCGTCTCAAACTGCCAGATCTTAAGCATACCATCTCCCGCCACCGAAGCCAGCAGATGGCGCTCAGCATACAGATCCAGAGCTAATATAGGTCCCTTGTGTCCCTCCAGCGTGGTCTCGGCGCCCGCATTCTCGCCCTTCAGCACTTTTATTTGGGTGTCCTCGCTGCCCGCAGCTGTGAAAGATCCGCACACGCGCAGACACGTAACAGGAGCAGTGAAACGCATCAGTATGCCATCGCTGTCCATGTCAGGGAATGTGTATGCGTGTACCGTATTACGGTCGGTGGAGGCCAAGAGTCGGCTCCCCGTGTGTGCAATGCACATGACGAACTCGCCTAAACAGGTGGATCGCGGATCATCGTCGCTGATGCAAGTCCAGTGGCGTATGTCGCCATCAGTGCCGCAGGTTATCATAAAATCGCCTTTGGGTGTGTACAGCAGTCCCGTGTAACCATTAGTGTGCGCATAACGCAGCGAGCTGCGTGAAAAACTCATTTTGTATAGCTGAGATTTTGTTAAGCTCCGATCTTTGCTTTCACAGCGTTTTGCGCCAAAACAAAACTAACCAGTGTTGCACAACGTGAAATGCGCACCATTTTCCAGTCGTTTATTAGTGCAGAAAATTTTTTATTTCTTCACCCAAAAATTAAATCACTCAGCACTACATAAAGAAACACTAACTCAAATTAAAAATACATACATTTAAATATATGAATGCAAAACTCTTATGTGAACAGCATACCTGGCGTACAATTAGTCAGCTGTTTGTATACGTTATCTTAGTATTACTCAACACTGTGCAAATAAATATAAATAATCACATATAATAATATAATAAAAGAAAAAGTGTTCAAAGGAAACAGAAAGTAAAATTAATTTTTATTAATAAAATTGTTATATGCCGACTTTATGTCATGGACCCCACATAAACAACGTGCTCAAAACAGCTGTTTTCCTATATTCTTGTTTGACTAGCTGTTGCCGACATTACGGCATAATATTTTTCCAATAATGTTTAAAACATGTGCGATACGTTTAACACACAATTATGGCGCATGGCGCTGCCTTTCGATGCAGCCATCGCACATGAATATTTTTGACAGAAATGCAAAGCGACTACAAAAGGAAAGAGCGGCACTTAAGTAAGATTTTCAAACAAGTCTCATCGAGCCCTTTTATAGCGATTTTATTCCAAACAGCACAGATGTGGCGCTCTATGATTATCTTAAGGAGGAGGTGGGCTTTCGTCTAGCGGATCGGGTGTTTGACATAAAACGCGAGTTCAAAAATGCAGCCGATATTGGCTGTAATCGTGGTTATATATCAAAGCACATCCTCGCCGAGTGCGTGGAGCACCTGACCTTAACCGAAACAAGTGCCTCAATGCTGGAACAGGCGCAGGGCACCCCAGGCCTTAGAATGAGTAAATTGCTGAAAGACGAGGAGCAACTGGATGTGGGTAAACAACTGAAGTTTATGCATTTAGCTAGGGATATCTAAATATTATTTTTACCCATGTAGTTTGAAGAGAACTCCATGGACTTAATAATATCCAGCTTGAGCCTGCACTGGGTCAACGATTTGCCGGGTTGTTTTGCGCGCATTAAACGCAGTCTGAAGCCCGATGGTGTGTTTATTGCTTCGCTTTTTGGTGGGGACACACTTTATGAGCTTCGCTCCTCGTTGCAGTTGGCGGAGCTGGAGAGGAAGGGCGGAATCGCCCCTCATGTTTCGCCCTTCACTCAAATCCGCGATATTGGTTCGCTGCTGAATCGAGCCGGCTTTACGATGTTAACCATCGATACGGATGAGCTCGTCATCGGGTATCCCAGCATGTTTGAGCTGATGTGGGATCTAAAGGGCATGGCCGAGAACAATGCCGCCTTCAATAGACCTGCCCATTTAAGCCGCGAAACGCTACTGGCAGCAAGTGCCATTTACAAAGAGCTCTACAGCAAACCGAATGAGGAAGGTGTCCCAGCGACATTTCAAATTATCTACCTAGTAGGCTGGAAACCGGGTCCCAATCAGCCGCAGCCGCTGCCCCGAGGCACAGCTGAGGTATCCCTTAAGGATCTGGGAAACATATTCGAAAAGGGCGGCAAAATAAAAATTGATACCGAAACTTAAAGCTATGAATATTTGCCAATGGTTGTTAAACAAATTGTGTTTATGTTTGTAACGCACTTCAGAAAATTTAATTTACAATCAACTTGTAACTTAAATAAAGTTAAAATGAACTTATTTTGAGAAAAGCAAATCGCTGAGACGAACATATAGTTCAGTGCGCGCTAAACTTAATTTATGCATATACATTGTTGATTTCCTTTTCTTTCTTTCAAATATATAAATTACTTAAATTTAATATGTATATATATTAATATATAAACTCGCATAGTTGGGCATACAAAACAATACATACATATATATGTTTTATATGCTAATCGTAATCATAATCATAATCATTCGTTTGCTCTTGTTGTATATATATCAACTCGCTAGTATTTGGTAGCATGGACGTAACTTTTTAACTTTATATATATATATATATATATATATATATATATATATATATATATATAATTTCTTTTTTTGTTTAACGTTGCTTTGTATTTTGTTTTGGTATATATACAATTACAATTTACAACATTACTATAATAGCTCTATAACTTCATATTTGCTTTAGTTTATTTTGTATTAAATACATGTTGCTCTTGCTACAACAAATATCTGAATTTACTTCACGATTGCTTTTCTTGCGCTCTTTTTAATTTATTATTTCACGTTCAATTTATTTTATTTTTTTTATTTATTTATTGTATTGGGAGCTTGGCCCTTGTCAGTTGTTCTCTTTTGGCTCTGTGCAAAGTTTCTTTACAAGCACACTCTGTTAAGTATCTACGTATATACAAAATTCATACGTATATATATATATATATATATATATATATATACAATTAAATTAGACGAATTATTGATTGATTTCTTGCGAACAATATTGTTAATAAGCCGAACTAAAAATTTGAGAAACTTTTTTTGGCTTGCGTTTTACATTACATTTAAATATCAGATCTCTGTGACAAGGCGACAAAGCTTAAAAACTAGGCAAGAGCGACGATGACACTGGATGACTTGGAACACAGTTAGAATGTCTTAACGGTTATGTATGGCACTCTTACGGACGTCGATGTTGTCATCGTCGTCTTGGCTTTTAATCAGCCCAGCGCCAGCGGCGAACGCGGCGGCACGGGTGGCGGTGTTGCAGTGTTTGTTCTAGTGGTTGCATTGCTTGTTGCAGTTGCAGCAGTGTTTGTTGTTCCTGTTTTAGTATTTGTTGCTGCTGCCGCGGCGGACATCGCTTGAGATGCCGGCGGCAGCTGACGTCAGGTGCCCAGCAGCAACTCTCGTTGTGGTGCATTTTGCAGCATATTGGCGGTTTTTAAATGAACGCTGCAGGAAAAGTATATTATTAGTTACTCCTTGAGAATTAGGAAAATGTATTAGAAAATGAAAGAACTTTACTTATTGTCCTCCAGCGACATGGTCTCCGATGAGCCGTGAGAGGCAACTGAAGTACCTGCAAGCGAACTTCGAATTGAGTGCGAATCCTCGGGTACAGTAAGCGTAACTAATAGTTTATGTATTCGTTTTGTTTTTGTTTTTGTTTTTATAGAGTATAATATAGTTAAAGTTTGCCAATAAGTTTAGAAGTAGTTCGTTGTTTTCCAATTGTTGCGGTTTCCAATGTAGATTGAAGATTTTTGTATTTTATTTTAAGGGTTTTTTTGTGTGTTTAAAAAAATAATTTTACATTTAGTTTTGATTACGAATTTGTAGTTAAATAGTTTGTTAATGTATGTTGTTGTGCAAATAAAAATGATTTCACATTATAATTTATTATCGATTAATCATAAGCTGCAATAGAGTTTGTCTAAATTTAAAGAACATGCAAATGTGTGATAAGAACAAAAACTAGCAATAAGAAATCAAATTTTCAGTACAAAAATCATATATATTTATTATATGTATGTCTATTTAATGTTTTTACTAGAACTACAATCTGAATTTGGCGTTGTGTGTGTTTTAAGTAGCAAAAGAAATGATATATAAATGCAAAACTTAATTTAAGCAGAATCATAATATAAATATGCAGTTACATTTTAATATACACGTAGATAGACTTCTTTATGTATATAAGGTATATAACAGATTTGTGGGAATTAATAAATACGTGTAGAAGATTAGTTAATATTTTAGGTTAAGTGTTTTTAGTTAGGTAGTGCATTGAAAATCGTTGTACGTATTGCTGGAATCGTTGGTATCTTAGGAATTATCAGTTTTTTTTTGTATTTGTTTTTGGAATATATACGACTCATTTCAATATATATGTATATGTTAGGATAATATCAGTTGTGTGTTTGAGAAATTTATGCTAAATACAAAACGTTGACATTAGACAACAACAAAAATTGACATATAACAAATTTGTGTGCTAAGCAACAATTTTCAATAGCCAAAGAAATTAAATCTAATTACTAATTAATGTAAATTTGTAACTAATCAATTGGCATTCATGTTGAGCAACGGCAAATCAATCAAATAAAGTTTATAAATTCAAGTACAAAATTCAACTTAAAAACTACGACATATATACGATTGTAGGCTGCAGAAATAAACAGACTACAGTCGCGTATTCTCCACGCTCAGCGCATCATCATCAACATCAGCGTCAAGATCATTCACAATAACAACATCATAGTTTTTCGCATTATGATGCTTAACTGCTTTGGCTAAGTTCTCCTGCGTCAGCTTATCAGCCCCATTTTCGACTAGGATACGTTTGGTGTGCAGCTGATGATGATTCTCGTGCTGCAGTTGCAGTTGCTGGCTTTGCAGCGCCTCTAGCGCCTTATCCAGATCGAGTCGATTGCGACTATCGCTGTCGCTGCTATAGCTATGCCGTTGATTGGACAAACGATCGGCTGAGATGTGCTGCATATAGGGATAGGACTGTTGCTGCTGCTGCTGCGACTGCTGCCAGTGGTAATTGAGATTGTTAACGCTCTGGCTGCGACTGTCTTCGGGCCCGGTGATCACAAAGCCATTGCTATATAACGAATAGCTGCTAATTGCCGGTGAGGTGGCTAAACTAGTCATACTCTGATAGGTTTTCATTGAGTACGCATCACCTACGAACAATAGAGATTATGCAGTGTTTTTTTGTTTCGAATGTATTTGGTTTAGTTAAATATTCGATAGACGCCACACACAGAGTTTTATACATCTTTCCACAAGACAAAATCCCGCGTAGACATTGAGAAGCGTTTGAATAAATGCGTGTGATATACATATGGAGCGGACATTGTTAGACAAATGTAATTCAAATGGAACATTATACATGTATATATATAAATCTCGAATGAAATGTGAACTGAACGCATATTTAATAAGCGGCGCTTTATGCTTTCATACATTTATATATTTATACATAAAAAGTTGATCTCGCATCCATTCATAATTATATATACATTATTTTATTGTTTTAGTGAGCACAACAACCACAACTCGCAACCGCAGCCCAGAACCTCAAAAAGGAAAACAAAAACAGGGTATCACATAGTCCAGTCTTGAAGTTTAACCACTTACAACCACTTAAGTGGGTCAGCGAACTTTACGATGCGTACTCAATGCAACATTTTGTTTGAATTCATTTTTGGGTTGAAGTTCATTATAAACAATTAATAAAAAGCCTTGGAAATTAATAGGAAATTATTAAAGCTTTGTCGTTGTGTAGACAATATCCATTTTTAAACAGAAACAATTAAACAAATGTTGAAAATTTGTGGTATTATTCAAAAATCAACCAGCACATTAAAATACAATAAATACATATATATATACAGAAAATATTAAAATATACAACAAATGGGGAGACTTCATTACAGATGTATAAAACTGATTATATATGCCAAAAGCTCAGTACAATTAATGGAACTTTGTACAAAACTAAGACGATCATCATAAGACTATATTGTATTTGTAAGCTATAACAATTTACTTTCGATTTGATTCTAAAAAAGTTTATATATTTAAACTGATTTTAAAGCTTGCACCACACACACTACATATTACAATCATGTGTTTTTATATATATACATATATTAAAATAAGTGTTGTGTTTTTTATTTTTTTTTTAGTAGAGAAGCAAGCGATAGTTATGGTGTATATAAAAATAGTCAAGTTTAGTAGTTGTACCATTGAATAGTGATTTATATATATTCAAAGACTTACCAGTTGCGCACTCGGATGTCTCATAGGACACCGTAGATTGTACTTCAATTGCGTTTTGTTCTTGTCTGTTAATGTAGGAATGAAATGAATACGTTAGCAATTGTGTGTATAATTGTGAATGTGCAAATGTTCGCACCTTGATATCACATCTGTTAAGACTTGCTTTTCCGTATCGGTATAATCACGTCTGCGTCCAGTTTTCTTCTCGCGATCCGCCTCCACAAACACGCCGAGCGGCCGTGTGGGAAACTCATTGGTTTTTGCTGGTGGAGGTACATCGAGTTTCAGATCTTTTAACTTCTTCATGACGCGCTCGAGCGCCTGAATGGCATCGTCGTCACTGTAACCAAAATTCTTATGCAGCTTCACTTGCAGATATTCAATAATGCCATCCATATCTTTCAGACGCAGCAACTCGTCCTTATGCAAATAAAGTATGGTAACGGCCATTGCTAAAATAACACGATCACCATCCAGCAGAAAAATATCCCAAACACGTAAACTTAAGCTAAAGGGTACCTGGAAATACGAATATGATAATTTATAAATTAAGTGGAATATAATTTGTCATAGGAGATCTATTGTTTACTCACGCGCTCCACAAAGACCACAAAGAACCACTTGATGGCATAGAGCAAGGCATCCACATTGTGTTTCATAAAATGTTTATGCAGTTTGCGCATTATCTTCGACAAAATGCGATCATGGTGCTCGATGAAGCGTGTCAGCTTTGGAAAGCCCTCAATGAACAGGCCATGCATGCCATATTTGCGATCAGTGATCAGCGTATTGAGTGCCCAGAATGCCTCTTCCTCCTGCATGTACAGTAGTAATACGCCCGCCACACAAGCCATGCCCTGGCAATAGCCCAGTTCGGAGTTGTAAATGCTGTAGGCGTTCAGCACATTGAACAGTGAACATTGCTTCACGCTATATCTCTCCCGATAGGCCAAATTGTCACGAAACTGTCGATTGACGTCCGCATCGATTTGCCGCGTTTCAGTTGCATTCTCTTTGGCCATCTGCAGCATGCGACCGTACACGCCCACATTGTTGGTCATCGACTGTTGCACATTGAGCAATTGCTTCCATGCCGGCCAACGCATTCGATCCGGTATGCCTTTGTAGACCCTCTTATGCAGCTTGTCCTGCGGCGGTGGCCAATGATTTAACATTTTCACCCATTTTTTATCACGCTCCAATTCGATCTTCGTACGCTGCACCTCCTGGGAGTCGCGAGAGGATGGCAGGCGGGAATCGTGCATGAAGCCGTATCTAAAAACAAGATACATTAAATACACGTTAACGTTGACAATTGCCATTGCTGATAAGATAGGGTTGGTAGAAGTAGTAAACGATTTCATCAAATGTACAAATTCATAACTGAATTATTTTTGTATGCACATAAGACATAATAATGCTGAGCCAAGATGGAATTGGCCAACATAGTTTATTTATATTCTGAACTGGATAATCAGTTCTCTCTGATAAACACTTTTAAAGTACTCTACGGTCTGCCGAAAGATCTGGTTACATCGTTTGTGATTAACGGTTTATATATACATATATATAATAGATTAAACAATTGCTAGTTTTCGCTGATAAGATATCCCCACAAATTATATAAAATAAACAATAGCACTCAAATGTCTTACACATTCCATTAACTTATGCTTGAGAGATATGAAAATGCGTCAGCAAAACCCACATTTAATGTGGCCAATAAGATAAATCAAAAATCTGAAAACTGTTTGACTTTTCTTTGGTTGTTTCTTCATACGCCCTCTATTGTTGGCACATAGCGATTAACAGTTACTTATGCATTACTCAGCACACATACGTTATCACACACACATAGCCGCTAAACGCTTGAAACAAAGAAAAATAAAGTCCATTCTTAACTTACTTGTCTGTTATGTGATAGATTTCAAATGTGGGATTCTCCCAGGAGTCGACAATATTATGGGGATCCAGGCCCAGCTCATAGCGCTTGAATATATCCTCACGTTCGTCTTCGGCGCGCTTAACTAATGCGTACTGCTGCTGTTGTTGGTGGTTTTGCTCGCCATTGTCGTGGGCGGGCGGAGCGGCTGTCATTGTGGGCGTGGACAGGCAATAGGCATCCAAGTGCTGCTTCTGTTCCGTCTGCTGTTTTTGTTTTTATTGCTCTTGCTGTTGTTTTTGTTTTTATTTTTGTTCTCCGTTTCAGCTCCGTTCAGTGTTTTTGTGTGCTTGGTAAGAATGTTGAATGGGAGCGGCTGCTGCTGTTCGGCGATAGCGCGAAACTTTTTATTTTTTTAAGATAAAAGCGAGCATTATAATAAACATGTATTAACATATGAAAACGAACTCTAGAGCGCACACATACACGCACAAATAGTTACACACACATGCGTATACACACATATAAACACACACACACTCACACATCAGTCAACAGTAAGTCTTGTACATTCATTTAAATGCAAGTCTTCGATTTCACTGCAAAAAAAAAGTTTGTTGCATGTGTGAGTGTGTGTGCGTGCAAGTTTTGCTTTTTAAATATGCAACAACAACCACAGCAACAGAGAGTGTGAGTGAGACAGCGAGTACGCGCGAGCGTTACAAAATGACGTGATATTCAATAATATTTAAAGCGCCCCTGAAGCGGCATCAATATGAAAACAACAAAACAACACAGAAAGTTACTCGAAAAATAAAAAACGCCCCCACACAGCAATGAATTTGGTTTAGTTTATTTTTCAGCCTGTAGTTGCATTTTTTTATATTACTATTTTTTTCCACTAACATTTCTCTCCTTGTATTTATCTTACAAACACTTCCTGTTTTGATTTTGCAGCAATATATATAAAACTCTTATTTTATTATTTTTGTCAACACTCACGCTCACACATACTGACACGCACTCGTAAGCCATACACGCACGCACACACAGAGAGTTTTGTTCTTGTGCTTTCACTGTTTTCACATTTACTGTTTTGTTATCGATGGGCTGTCGTGTCGAATATATTGCTTATTACCATTTAATTTTGTTTGAATTTATATACAATTTGTGTTCAATTAATGAAAATGAGCACATTTGCTGATTTTTTCTGCCTGCATGTTGAGCGAGTTTTGAGTTAACAGAACTGACTGCCCCCACCTAACAGAATTGTGTTTGACTAACATCACCCAGTGTTGCCACCGTACACTAATCGTTTACCATTTGGCGCGCGTTAGTGTATGGCAATCTTTGAAGAACCAGCTCGATACCTTTACAGAAAATTATCGATAGCATTAATAGCTGGTTCCTGTGTCTTCGACCATTTTTTTTGCGTGTATGTAGTTTTAATTGTGCTGGTCTAATAAAATTGTGTGAAAAGTCCATGAAAACGTTGCAAATACAACGAAAAAGTGTTGTGCTGTGCACTAAACGCTTACGCGTACTAAATAGTATTCAAAAAACAATGTACACACAGTAATTCCATTGAATAAATCGGGTAAGAAAAACGCTAAGCCTAAAGTGCGTAGCAAATTGCTCTCAAAAAGAGTTTCCCACTGTACACACACACACATATATTTATATGTATTTACACACATAGAGACTTGATCAAACGAACTGGATTGATGTCTGTCATCGGACGATTTAAAATCATTTCAACGACAATCGAAATCAAAAAACTGCTATTAAAAATTTTGCTTATCCCTATATTCCCTAGCATTTGTCCATCAAATAGGATATAGCCTACACTTCAAAGCACTTAACAGTTTTGAAAGTTTTGGAGATAAACAACTATCTACATTTGCTGTTTATTCGCTATGGTGTCAACTCGCCAAATGTGTGGCAATGCTGGAGGCGCCGGGGGCTATGATGAGACGCCAATCGCCACTCGCGCCACAGTGGTACGGCGCACCACGCATTATCATCACCAGCACCATCAACAGCAGCAACAGCAAGTGCAACAACAGCAGCAGTTGGCTTCCATCGCTCCCGTTTTAAATTTCTTGGACTTGCCCACGGAGCTGATCATCAAAACGCTTGGTTATTTGGATTATAAGAAAATCAGCAACTTAAGACTGGTAAGTAACAACAGTCAGTAAAATAAGGGGTCGGGGTGTGGTAGGCTTGTTACAAGTGCAAAGCTAGTTTCATTATTTAATCAATAAAAAGCAATTTGCAAAATGTAAGTAGAATGCGCGTGGGTCGTCGTTGGTTAAGTTGTCGCGGGGGTCGCGGGGTAGAGGTATGTTATGCCACTACCTGCATACACTTGTACTTGTTGTTGTTGTAATATATATTATTTTTGCCACTCAAAAGTCGTTGACGACTAGAGCGGAGCGTGGGTCGTGACACGAACGAGCACGATGCATGTTAGTACGTGTTCACTTCTTTTTGTGATATTTATCATCTTTGCCATTCAAATGTCAACTCGAATATGTCATGAAGAGACAGATGCAATACCTATATCAGTACAGGTAAAAAAAGGTAGTGCGCTAAAACCAGCAAATTAACATTGCTTCATCTTCATCTATATATTTTAGTTAACAGGTTATAGACATATTTTCAATTTTGTCTATGGAAATTATTGAACATATTTTAAATATCCTATTGGAAAAAAATTTGTAAAATTTTAAATTCTATGTGTTGAATTAAATTAACATAAAATATATTTAGGGTAGCATGTAGCATATATTTTGTGCTAATTTTAAAAGATAAATATGGTTTTTAGTGAGAAATATAAAGAAAGAAAAAAAAAAAACGGAATCGGAATTAGACATTCTAATTTATTTTATATTATAATTGTTTATTTTGAATTTAATTTGATTTATGAATATTTAAAAGAAATAAACCCACAAACGAGTCGTGTCACGTAAAGGTGCAACGCACATCACCATCTCTATTTTTTTCTTGTTTTTGTCATGCATTTGATTTTGTGTTCATTTTCGTCTGTTTGCCTATGTATGCGTGTGTATGTATATGTATACATATGTGAGTGTGTGCGTATCTGAGAATATGTTGTATAGTAGGTAGCCAATCGTAATTTGATATATTTATAAGATGCGCTGAAATTTGGGATGCGGGCTTCTGCTGGCGCTGTGTGATGCTGCTAAATTTAAAACCACTTATGAATTGAAAAATAATATATATACATATTTTCAATATCATGTTTTTTTCGCAGGTGTCGAATCGCATGAACGACATTTGCATGAATATGTTGAATGCGGCTTTCGCGAAGCAAATTAAGACGACTTTCAATCGCTTTCAATCGATAAAGTCAAGCATGCCGCGTCGCGAGTCGGCTCGTCGTCATCATCCGTTGGCCTGCGAATGCGACATTATCGAGACTTGCTATATGCGTCTTTCCTTGCTTCAAATGTCCATGGGCAAGCACATCGAGCGCGGGCACTGCTGTTTCTTTCCGGGTGCCGTAAGTGAAATTGATTCTCAATTAGTTTTGGTCTATTTAAATTCAACTTCCATGTTCCTCTAGATTCTAGATGAAGTCAACTCGATTTTGAACTATATCAGTATTACGCCGCGCTTACAGCGTCCTTATCGTGTCACCGATGAGCTCTTTGATCTCTCCACCATGGCCATGGAGTACTTTAAGGATCGTATTGAGCCCACTTTGCCTGGCTTGGCCTACTTCAACAAGGACTTTTTCCAATTGCCCGTCACCACAAAGCGGCGTAAGTCTAGCACTCCTAATTCTGATCTTTAACTATTGATTTAATATTGCCCTTCGATTTCAGCTACCTTAGCTATTAGCTCAGATCTCTCGGACAGTTCGAATAACTCACCACCTCAAAACCACATGGTGTTACGTAAGGGCATACGCAAGATCAAGCAGGGCATGAAGATGTACAATAATCAGCTATCGGTGCTGCGCACAGAGCTACGAAATTGCAAACGCAAATCCGCTGAGCAGAGCAAACAGCTTGCCGAACAGCAAAATCTATTAGCGGAGCATCAGAAGCAGACATTGGAATATGCAAATCGTCTGGACGAGAATGATAAGAAGAATGAGGAAATGGCACGCAAATTTTCCACATTGTTGCAGGTACGTAAAAAGCTAGCACCCTTCATACATTTTCAATATTATTTATTTATTTATATATATATATATATATATATATATATATATATATATATATATATATATTTATTTAAATCCTTGTAGGAACTCAACAAGTGCAAAACCGAGCTACAATTCTGGCGTTCTAAGAGCCCTGCAATACCGTCGGTCTGCAGTTCATGCAATTTGAAGGTGACTCCAGTGTTACCGCATGAGGATTTAAAGGCGCTGGTCAATCAGGGTGTTGATCCGGATAACATAATCATAATCAACGATGAGGCCGAGTCGGATGAGACTATTGCCGCCAACGTGGACGGCTGTGAGCTGAACGTGTGCGTTGATAATCCATTCGCCTTGCCAGATGAGGCAACCACATCCAAGTTGTTGGCCGTTAATACAGCCACCAAAAATCTCAAACGCAAATATGCGGCAACGATGATGGACAACGAAACCGCTGCAACGTCCAATATAATTGCGTCCAATGCGACAATGTCGTCTCAGGATCTAACAAGCCAACAGGTCGATGCCAGCGGCAGTGGCAGCGGTAGCGGCAGCTGTGGCTATTCGACAAAACTCTTTTATGGCAATCATCAACGCAGCGGCGTGATTGTGAGCCCAGTGTCCATTAAGCTGGTGCCAATGCTGCCCCCTAATGGCAATGAAATGGAAAAGGGAAACGAACAACAATTGCAATTGCTCCAGCCAATCAAAAGCGAATCAGTTCAAGCAACTGCTGAATCCCCTTTGAGCAATTTAGTTTTCGTGGAGCAAATGGAAGCGAAGAAGGCACGCAGAGTACAAAAGGCCAATAGGTGCTTAAATGCATCTGGCAAACGCAGTAAATAAGCATAAAAACACATACAAATTAAATTTTTTACTACTTATACATACACACATATATTTACATATAAAAGTCGCGCCCACACACACCCACTAGACACACAGCAGAACTAGGTGTGTGTGTGCATGTGTGAGTGTGTGCGCGCAATGTAGTGTTAAAAAGCAAAAACAACAGAGGAATCAAATTAAATATACATACATATATATAGTTATCTATATGTAATTGTATACCTTTTACGAACATGGAATGCATTAGGTATTCTGATTATCATTATTATTATTATTATTATTACCATTTACAAAATGTATCTGTATGTTCTATACACCCACACATAAATACAGCCACAAGTAAAACACTTCAAATTATTTGAAAACACGTATACACAAAAATTTGTATGTAGTATTGGCAAGCAAAAGCCATAATTATAATTTAAAAGCAGCATAATTTTTAATATTTGTAGCCACACAAAACACACCAACACACAAGTGGAGGCAGGTGTGAGAATAAAAATCAAGAAACAAACAATATAAATCATGGAAAGAAATGGCAAAGAAATATTTTAAATAAAACTTTAATGCATACAAAATCAATTGCAATTATCTGGCATTTTTATTGAACAGTCTCATAACTTTGGATCCAGCATTGCTTTAAAAAAATAATTATTAAGTTAATAAAAAAAAATGATGCTGTTTATATTTTTATCGATTGCAATAACTTTTTGAATACTGTTAATTATTGTAGTCATTGAAAATACATCTTATAAATGAAAAACTGAATGAATGCAAAGAGTAATGGAGACACTCCAAATGTGTATTATATTTATATGAGAATGGAAATAGTGTGGATTTAAAAGGGAATTTTAAAAATAACTGGACAATAAATAAATCGACTTGACAATGTTGCCACCTGTTTTCGTGGTGGCAGCAGCACTAAAAGCGGTTACATTAAACACCGATACATCACATTCTTTCATCGCGGTATCTCACCGATATATTTCGCTTTAATTAAAGCCGTTAATTATCGATACCAATTAAGCATATTAAAAATACATAAAAATATTCACATCCAGTAAAGAGAACAATCAGCGTTCGCTGTTGCTTAAGAGACAACTGACTAAAAATAATCTGTTATGTATGCGGAGATACGCACGCAATTAGCAAAAGTACTTAGCGAAGCATGGCAGACAGTCGAGAGAGTCTCGCTCCTGTTATATTTATAATTGGAGAGTTCCAAGTAAAGCGTCTGGCAGTCGCTCTTTGCTCGTATTGCCGTGAAAACACACATTTCGTTCTATTGTTTTTTGCAGGCGTAGAACACGTAATCAAGGCAAATGCAAGAGTACAGCGAAAAATTGGAAGATATCTACGATGAACAATTGGGCAGGTGCTGCAAAATCAGGTGATTCTATATAAATTAGTTATACATATATTATATATTTTCCAGGCATTTGGTGGTCAGCCTAAGAATTGAGACCGGCGAGACCCTGTTGGAGGAACAGCCGCTGCTCGTGGCGCCCCATTGGGAATGCGATCGACTAAAGTGCGCTGAATGCCTGCAGGAGTCGTATGTGATATGTCGCAGGTGCCAAGTGTTTCCGCTATGTATGGACTGCAGCGAGCACGATGCGTTCGAGTGCGAGTTCTTTGCGAGTGGAGCTGGTAAAAACATTGGGAAGGATCTGCTGATTAAGAACTATGGCATCTGTGCGCTGTTGAAGCTTTTATTGCTGATCGAACAGCCCGAACACCGGGCGCAATGCCAAATACTGCTAGAAAGACCAGTAAAGCTGGAAGATTACCGTAATGAGGAAGGAGTCTGGCAGGATAATGAAGAGCAGGTGGTGCGTCCCATTATAGAAAGTGGCTTAGCACAGGCTCTGCCAGATCAGCAACTGACATCGGATGCTTTGCATGCTCATTGCATACGCATCGATAGCAGCGCCTACGAAGTGACCGCAAGGGATGGAGATACACTTAAGGGCGTCTATGTGCGCGGAGCTAGTTTGCCACATAGCTGTGTGCCCAACACGGTCATCGCTCTCGACGAGCAGTTCAACATGAAGTTATATGCAGCTGTGCCTCTCGAAAGTGGCCAGACCATCTATACATCCTATGCGAATCCGCTAATGGGCACCAGCCAGCGACAGCATCAGTTGCGAATGGCTCGCCACATGGAGTGCGCTTGCGTACGTTGTCTGGATCCCACAGAACTGGGTACCCACATGAGCAGCATGAAGTGTCGGGATTGCCCCGATGGCTATGCTGTTTGCGACCTGGCCGGCACTGGCGATTGGCGTTGCCTCGATGTGAGCTGCGGAGCTGTTATACCAGCTGCCGACGTCCATGAGCTGCTCGCTGAAGTTGGCGGTGCTCTGGTGGATGCGAAGGGCGAGCTAAGTGCTTATGAGTCCCTCCTCACCCAGCACAATGAGCTGCTGCATCCAAATCACTTCCTCTTGCTGGACATCAAACAGAATATTGCTAGCATTCTGCGTGCAGCAGCTCTGATGAATTCTATCAATGATCCTTGCAAGAAATTGCTGGCACGTCGCGTGGAACTCTGTGGCGACTTGTTACCCATTTGTCGTGCCGTCGTACCCGGCATCTCCAAGCTCTATTCAATTGCTCTATTTGAGTACCTGCTCTCGTTTGTAGAACTGACCGAACTGCAGTTCGCCGAAGGCGATATGGACAAAAAGGGATATGCTGTAAGTGGGGCATACACTATATGTATATATTCATTTATATATATTGTAACTATATAAATCCGGCATTTATACAGGCCCAACTAAAGCGTGCTCAGTCGGTGGCTAAGGAAGCACTGGATTTGTTACAATTTGAGCCAGAGAATTCGGCCGAGGGTTTTCTCTCTGAACGTATTTCCATGGAGCTGGAGCGCATCGAGTCAGATCTAATGAAATATGGAAAACATTAAAATATATAAGGAAATAATGATTTAATGAAATTATAAAAATTGTAAATGTTAGAAAATATAATTTAGGAATTCATACTTTTCGAAAAGGATGAGTTCAGTATAGCATTCTTTTCCAAATGAATGATTTTCTATATGGTATAAAATAGTTTTTGAGCAAACAAATTCATATACAATGTACAAATTTGATATAATATGAATAAAACAGCATACATTGTTCAACATTTTTGGCAGCTAAGCTGCACATTCTCGGATATGGCAAGACGGCAAGATCAACTTATCTCGTCATCGTGATCGAGAATATGTAACTTTTTTTGCGTCCTTTTTCCTGCTAGTTACATAAATTTTCAAAAAAGCATTATACCCTGATTTGCCATTTCCATTGAGTTCAAAAATATATATTATCTGACTCTTGTATATTATATTTCATCTAATTATGCTGGTCTATATATGTAGTTAACAAATTTTCTATAGTTGAAGCTATGCATTCGGTCAGAAAGGCTCCCATAGTCCCATAGAGAAGTCTACAAATATGGTAGATCGTACCAGAGACTTTTTCTATAGTTAAGAAATATTTAAATGAAATAGATTATACCTTGAACCCATTGAAAATGGAATTCAGGGTATAATGGTTTTGTGAAAATGTAACAGGCAGAAGGAGACGTCGCATTCTTGATGAGCACAAAAAATAAGTTAATATAGCCCTCTGTTAGTCTGTTCGTGCGTCCGTCAGTATGAACGCCGAGATTTCGTTAACTGCATAATCTAGAGAGCTGAAATTACATTGAATTACATGAATACTCGTATGTTTAGTTACGCAGTACAAATTTTTTTTTTTTTTTTTTTTTTTTTTGAAAACTCATCCCATTTTCTAATTATCGATACTTCTTAGTATACTTAGGTGGATTCTGTTATTCTCAGATTTTGCATGCTACGCCCCAAATACTAGAGGCTTGTAAATAGATTAATTTTAGTGTTAATATTATGTTCTGAAAGTTTCATGAAGATAATTCATCTAGAAATGGAGTTATAAGCGTCCAAAATATAGCCCAACCCACCCCAAGCCACGGCAGAAACTGCGTTGTTAACAAAGCGCGCGCTTATACGTGCGTAAAGAAGAAGAGAATTAGTTTATTTACAGTGTTTAGGGTATCCCGTAGTCGAGCAGTCTCGACTAGAGCCGTCTTGTTTTAAATTACAATATTATGAAATATACCTCATTAAGTATAATATATTATTAATCAAATGTGCTAATCGTTAATGATTTGACTATAGTCTTCGATTCGATTGAAATATATTTTTCTAGAGTATCTAGAATAATATCCCAAATAGTGGCCAGAGAGAGTTCAATAGCCAAACAAAAGTGTATTCCCTTTAGAGCTGCGGGCAATGGGGGAACGGACGACAATAGGCTGAGGAAACGGAGATCGCGATAAAATAAATTAAGAATCGCTTTTAAATATAAATAAATCTAAATAGATACGAGTCACAGTATCGCGCGAGACAATGCAGGGCCCTCAGTCGACGAGTGCTAATTGGCAACACCAGATGCAAAACTTGGCCAAAAGTAACGAGGAAAGTTTAAATTTAAAATCTTCATTCAGAATGGACGACTTTGCCAATAAATGTGCAGTGAGAGAAAACGAGACAATGGGCAGGTGGGTGGATTTATCCAAAAAATACTCTTTTGAATCTCAAGTTGAATGATGTATTAAATTCATCTTCATTCCATTTATGAATGCTCGAGAGAATGTTATATTGAAGCCCATATGGAATATTTCTTGAATGTAATCTTAATACTCATCTTGATATACACAGGTATGTGGTAGCGGCTGTTAATATCAAGGCCGGAGAAACTTTGCTGTTGGAACAACCTTTGCTGCTGTTTGCCAACAATGCAGATAGACGTTGCAGTAACTGCCATCGGCTGACCTCCACATTTTGCGGGTAGGTAGTTGACCAGCATAATCCTGAAGAGCTCATCATTATGTGTCATCTTTTCTGTTTGGGGAGTGGCTAGCAAGTGTTGTCTAATGCCGCTTTGTGCGGAGTGCGTGGAGCATCGTGGCCTTGATTGCCAGCGCTTGGTTAAGCTGCAGCTGCAGTCGGAGCAAGTGCAGCAGCTGCAAGCGAATCCAGAGATTGTTAATGCTCTCAAATTTTTGCTGTTAAGAGAGCACGAAGAAATGCACTCTCACTATGATGAACTACTCCAGATGGAGGCACATATGACGAGTCGTCGTGACTCGGAAATCTGGCGCAATTATCAGAGGCAGGTGATACAGCCACTGCAATCGGCCGGAATACTGCTGCAGTTGCGCAATGGCTCGGACATCGATGAGGAGCTGCTGCAACGCTTGTTGGGCGTTGCGGACATCAATGGCTTTGAGATACGCGCCCCGGAGATGGGGGGTTCTATGCGCGCTATCTATGCAAGGGCCAGTCTCTTTGCCCACAGCTGTGTTCCCAATCTAGTGGCGGCCATCGATGAACATCAACGCATTAAGCTCTATGCGACTCGTTCCATAGCCGCCGGGGAGATTCTATACAATTGTTATACGAACATTCTTTTTGGTACGGAGGAGAGACGTCAGATTCTGAAGATTGGAAAGTGCTTTGATTGCCAGTGCGTTCGCTGCATGGATCCCACTGAACTGGGCACACACCTAAGCAGTTTTGTATGTGTTCACTGTACAGGTGGATATATAGTAAAACAGCCAGACTCAAGTGCCTGGCAGTGTTTGCTTAATCCGGAGCACACACTGAAGCCAGAGTTTGTGGCGAATGTTGTGGAACGTGCTAAGGAAGAGGTTTTCCATGCCCGTGATGACATTTATCGACTGGAATTGCTGCTAGCCAAGCTGGGTCGTCTGCTCCATGGCAATCATTACATTATGATCGATCTTAAGCAGAACATAGCCTCCATATTGAGGCAGATTTTGCAGAATATGGCAGAGCGACCCAGTCGTAAGGTTTACGAGCGTAAGATTCGCTTGTGTCAGGAAATTTTGTTGGTTCTAAAAGTTTTGGTTCCTGGCATTTCCCGCCTGAAGGCGATAGCTCTCTACGAGCTGGCCAATACTCAAGCTGAACTTGCGCGGAAATTGTTCAGCGAACAAGAGTATAACGCTTCGGATTTATTGGTAATATACTAACATTATATATCTTATATTTATTATTAAGGATACCAATTATGCAGGCAGAGCTACAGCAGACTGAGATTATGATGCGGGAATCGCTTCGCATGCTGCTTTATGAACCTATTTGCACTCCGGAGGGTCAATTGGCTCGTAATATGCTTAGAGAGCTGAAGGAACTTCAAAATGACATGAAAGTTCTGCAGCAACCAAATGATGACGTGGTTAATTAAAATATTTATTCATTCAAAATTTTATTCAATACATTTCTTTGATTTCAAAATACTGGACTTTTTGTTTCGTTAGCGCCAATATCGATTGCAAGGAACTAGTGCTATCGGAACTGATCTGAGGCGGCAGTAAATAAGACCACTAACCATATAGTTGGTGAAATGACAAATTTACTATGCTAGCACTAACCATATGTATGGTTAGTGATGCTAGTATATGAATCAGTTACGACACTAAAATAATATTTTCATTATAAATTATTCTGATTGAAGGATTATTTTTTATAACAGTCAGCCTTTTCCGTTAGCATCAAAAGTCGATTAGTCGATAGTAAGTATTATCGGCAATTTTGTGGAGGCGATCGATATGAGAAACTGCTTGTAGAAAGGCTTCATTTTGCGTTTACAGCTTCAGTATTGTTTAATTATTTTATGCGTTTTGTTGTAAAGCTTCACCAGATAGAGTCTTGTGAAATTGTTTTGTTTTATATGAGAAAGGAGACTTTGGTATTGTCATGACCATACTAACAGCTGACTGGCCAAAATAAACTAGATGATTGATAAAAATGGAGACAATATAAGAGCAGCAGCTGTAAAACTAGCAACCCCAAACCGCAAATAGGGTGATAAAATAAATCAAAGGTGGACAGTGAACAAAAGCTGCAAGCGACGCAGACGCTGCATGCTGTTCTGTCTGAGTGCTTTAAAAGCGGTTTACTCGCCAAGTCAAATTAAACTCTCAGTTTTGTATCAGTTGCTCAATAACTCGCTACACTTAGCTGTAAATTACCTAAAAATTAAAAAAAAAAAAAAAAAACAACATGGAAATTTTATACTAAACATGTTAGTGAGCAACACTGAAGCGTGTCACAACATTAGATTGTGAAATAGTTACTTTCCCATCGTTGTCTACATTTGCTATTCTGAAAAAAAAAATCCCATACAAAAGTCGCCATGGCTTTGGCCAGCGCAGCGGGCGCTTTGCTCAAACCACAAACGCCGCTCCAGCAGCTGCTCGAGGACATTAACTTCCAGCGCACTAAAGAAATGCGACAGCTGCTCAAGGATGGTAATTACAACAAGTTATGAATTACATCACTAAATATAAACACAAATAAACGTGAATTTTTAAGTTTTTTTTTCAGAAAATTTGTCTACATTTGCACATTATCGATTTGTCAAGCGCCCATCCGGCAACTCCTTACACCCTTGTACAAACACTCACACATACACAGTTTTTTGTATGCGTACTCAGATTTTGCTCCAATTTAGCACACATATTTGCATAAATATGTACAAACATACGGGCACTCACATATGTATATACAAATATACCCATATGCAAATTGGGGTATATTTATTTGCGATATAAAAGAGCTTTTCAGCTTAACAGAAGTTTTGCTCTTGTTTACTCTTTAACGCCCTTGTCAGCCCCTTAGGCTGCCTGATATCAATGCAAATACTTAAACGAATACAATGCTGTGCAAATACATGAATGTAAATACACTATGCACTGTTATCGACTAAACTTTTTCAAGTTGATTGTATCAATATGTATATTTGTATATATCTGACCCTACAATGAACCTACCTTTGCATACATATGTATGTGCATATAAATATGTATATACACATTTATATTTATTCATATGTATTCTCTAAACAGTATTTGTTGTATTGGTGTTAATGTTGTTCTAAGAACTAAAATCCAAAGATTTTGTTTGATATTCGATATTTATGTTGGCTCATGGCATATATTTTTTTTTTACTACTGAGGATAAACAATATAATATATATATATATATAAATAATAAAAATGCAAATTTAATTTCACAAAAATTAAATAATTATTAATTTCAATAATTTTGAGTTTCAGTATTTATTGTTTTCAAATTATATCACTTCAAATTATTGTATTACTAAATTTGCAGTTGGATAGGGAATTATGCTTTTAATACATTTTTTTAAGATTATAGATAGCGAAAATAGAGAGGTATTTGGTTAATAATTTTTGAATTAATTTAAATATCTATTTCATTGGTCATACCTGTAATTCCTTGTCGATATTGTCATGACCTAAAAAGTTAAAATAAGTTAGCATTAGTAATTCATATTATATTGCTCTGTAAATTCAATAAAAAAAAAAAGAACTGAAAAATCTTTTCTCTTCGATTGTCATTCAGATCCTTCACTTAAGAGTATTGCTTAGTAATTACTATAAGACTCTGATTTATTTTATATACATTATTATAAATAAGTAAAATTGACCCTAATTACATTGTAAGAATGTATTTGTCATTCCATTTATATATCAGGAATTATATCAAGATCAATTATATCAATAGTATATATGCTAGCTAGAGGATTTCACTTCCCATTGTTTATCCGAAGCATTTATTGATCTATGCTCATAAGATTTTCCAAAGTAAAACTTTATTAATTTTATATTTCAGATGGTGGCTTTGTTGTGCTTCAGGGTACTACCTATTGGACGGATTTGTTTGTGCGTCATTTTCTATTTCAAACGGAGCCGGTGCACAGCATCGACTCGGATGATTTGCTCTTTTTTGTGCGTAAAAAGCACGTGAAAAGCTCTTCGCGCCATATGCCAAAATATGAGGTGAGTAAAAGTTAATCCTAGACTGAAACAGAACACTTATGCTTCCACTCTTGCTTTGCAGACTGAAGTTGAGGTATTTCGCAAGGATTCACGCAAGTTGCCCATCGGCGATCCGGATGTGGATTGGGAGGAAACTGTCTATTTGAACATGGTTATACATCAGTTCGATTACACTTTAACTTTAGCTATATGTACACGAACCTCTCCCAAGGAGCTGCAGGTGTTGCGACGGCACTCGCAGCGGGTCTACGCGAGTCCCAGTCGGAGAAAGATGGATACCAAGGGCGAGGGCGAAGAGATTACTTATCCACATATATGTTTTATGGTGGACAACTTCGATGAGGTGTTTAGCGATATACTGGTGCGCGATGGCGAAATGGTTTGTGTTGAATTGGTGGCCAACGACAAAGATGGTGCCGTACAAGGCGTTATTTTTCTCGGCTCAATACGCTACGATGCGCTGAAGAAGGTCTATGATGCTCGGGTTAGTATGAGATTTATTATCGATCCATTGAATTGCATATTAATAATTTGCATCTCCAGCAATCAAGCCTGAGCTCTAAGGTGGCGCAACGTATGTCCTTTGGCCTTTTTAGTAGTGGTGCAGGTGTGCAAACGCGATGCGAATTCGTCCGCATGAAGGGGCCACAGGGCAAGGGTCATGCCGAGATGGCAGTGACCAAGCCAAAAGGCTCTGGTGTCGAGACGCCAACCAGCGAGCCGGGCTTCTGTGCTACGGACATGTGGGACGAATGGGAGGAGGAGAACGATGACTATTGCACGTATCGTCATCAGCGTAGACTCAGCGATCCGAGCGCCAATCTTAATAATTTCTCACGATATGGCTGGCGGACAAAGAATACAAATCAGGATATGGTGGGCAGCGGCACCAGCACCACTGCTGGCGTCAAAGCGCGCTCCGAAAACGAAGGACTCGACTCGCTGGCCAGCGAGGTATCCGAAATCGAGGCTGGAGACTTACGCGATGGTAGGCAATATATATTCTTTCCACCTTTGTATGTCTAAACGCAACGATGTCATGGACATATAGATTTTTTATTTTGCATGCACTCTCTGCTCATTTGTAAAAAGTTTTAGCTCAATTATCGTTTTTGTTGATTTGTAGAGTATTTAGAAATTTCTTTATTTCGTTGCACTTTTCTGCTCGCTTTGCTCTGCTATTGTTCATTTCCATTCGTTGCTTTTGTTTTGTATTTCCTTGTAAACATGTTGTGGTTCCTTCGATTTTTCTTAAATTAACAAATTTCAAATTCAAATTAACCAACTTCAATGTATGTATATATATAAATGTATCCAAAAGGAACAACAGGTACATACCTAATACTTGACTTTGCCGAGAAAGCAGGACAACAAAAACAATAACCAAAACAACTATAGAATATGAAATTTTTATTTTCAATTTGCGTTTGCTTTACTTTTTAAATACTGTAAATTTTATTAAAAACAAAAATGGATAATTTGTTTAGGATTGTTTTAACAATTAGAGAAGATAATAATCTAACGAGAAATTTGCTTAGAAAGAGATTTAATAAGATCGTTACATTTATAATAAAAAGGAAATATTAATAATATATATATATATATATATATATATATATATATATATATATATAGTAAGGCTTTAGTTTCTACTATTTGATCTTAAGCATATACTCTTAGCTCTCAGCTCATTCATTAATAATATTTATCAAATGCAGCCCACTTATCCAATGTAAATAGCTTCAAGGCGAAACCTTCGCTGACTTTCCCCAATGAGTACTCATTTTATTTTCTTTATAACACTACCTGCTCCTCAATGCCTCAACCATATAGTGATCTACCCTATATAGCGCTATCCCGGTTTTCATTTATTATTTTGTTTTGCTGCTTTTTTTTTGTTTATTACTTGGCTAAATTTTAATTTTATGTTGCTTGTCGATCGAGTCTCGCTCGATTGTTGTATGTGTCGTTGTAAATGCTTTATAAAAAATGCAACAAACCGATCTATATCTACTTGTAGATCAGCAACGTCCTGCTTTCTCGGCATCCGCGGCAAAACTGCACCCAAATCCGAATTGTGAAACGCTCAAATTGTCAGCTGACCAATCAAATCTAACGCCAGCTGCCATAAACAACGAAGCAGCTGTTAGCAGTAGCACGCCTGCCGATTCGTCAGCCATGGCTGTCACGGCGGTCACTCCACCGCCGCTGAGCGCAGCGGTCGAGGTCGTCACGGATGGTGGCAACGGTGGCAGTAGTAGCACGGGCTGCAATTGCTTCGGCGGAAAGAAGTGCAAAAAGCGCTGGGCATCGGTGAATAGCAGCGCCGGCGACACCCCCGAAATGTCGGAGGTTTACTGTCCCAGCTGTGAGGATGCGGCTAATGAGACGCCCGCGTGTCTCAGCAAAATGCCCGACAAACGGAGCCAGACCCGGCTCATATCCAAACCGCCTAGCATACTGTGCGTGGAGAGTGAGCTGGTTGTCAGCAAGCGGAGCAGCCTAAGACTTACCAGCTTAGAAAGCAAGCGGAAGGCTAGCAGCAATATTACACGTAGCGTGTCCTTGAGCGCAGCAGATCGACGAACGAGTGTGCCAATGCCTAGAAAGGTGACACCAGCGCGTGTACGTCTGGTCAAGCCCAAAGAGCTCGACAAGAGCAAGGACAAAGATAAGGAGAACGACAAAAAATCCACGAACCATAAAGCAAACGGTGCTAGTACGCTGCTGGCTAAGATGTCGCCAAAAAGGTTGCGCAATACCAGGGCCATCGACAAGGAGAAGGAGAAGGAGAAGGAGAAAGAGAAAGATAAAGATAAGAGCAAGAATAAAGAAAAGAATAAGGAAAAGGATAAGGACAAGGATAAGGATAGATTGAAAGCCGCCATCAAGTCCAGGACTGGCAACAACAACAATCATGTCAAAGCGGTCACTGCTGCAGCCAAAACTGAGGAATACGAAATCGCCGACGATGCTACCTCCCTGAATGGCCAATCTTTGTACGCTGACGAGGGAGCATCTGCTGCAAAGATAGCCATACTCAGTGAAAGCGACAGCAAACTGTTGATAAGCGTGCGTGGGCGTGAAGAGCTACCTGTGGTGGAGCAGGTGCCAACGATGCAATCGCCGTCTACAGATGTGGCGTCCGCGCAGCGTTTCGAGAAATGTTTACGTGTACCTGTGAAATCAGAGAGCCATCCATTGCAGCTGTTGGCAGACAGCGCAAACAACTACAATAATGTCGACCACGAGCAGGAGCAGGAGTCGGCCGAGCAGCAGTCGGCGGAGCAGCAGCCACTGCTCAATGGCGAAGCGGACGTGGCAAATGGAAACGAGACGGCGGGCAGCAGCGCCACATTGCCGCGTACAGCAAAGCAATCCTACTACCATAAGGTGTTGCATTTGGTGCCCAAGCGTCGAACGCCCGATGGCACCAACATATACTACTGGTGCGATCTGCCCAAGAAGGCTCTCAAAGGTTAACTAAATTTCATTCCCACAATATAGTCCAATATCCACTCTGCATGTTTTATCACCTTATTCAAATGCCAATTGCCTCACTGATTTATTCCTTTTTGTATGCTTGCAGAGCTCGACGATGGCGCCTATAATCCCCTGTGGACCAGTCGCGGTTTTACGCAATCCTTTCATTTCTGGAAGGAGAACCGTAGACAGCAATCGACGCCGCTCAACGCATTCCTGACGTATGTTACACTGCCGTGGTGGAGCATAGCCAAGGGTAAGTCTTGTCGAACAATTGGAAAGATTGAGTAACTCTGAAAGCTGGGCAGTTTTAACTTTAGCTATAGTTTTTATACCCTGAACCCATTGAAAATGGGAATTCAGGGTATATTGTTTTGTGAAAATGTATGTAACAGGCAGAAGGAGACGTCGCAGACCCCATAAGGTATATATATTCTTGATCAGCACAAAAAAATAAGTTGATATAGCCCTGTCCGTCTGTCCGTCCGTTCGTATGAACGTCGGGATTTCGGAAACTACAAAAGCTGAAATTTTACATGAATACTGGTATCTTAGTTACGCAGTACAAGTTTATTTTGTTTTTTTCGTTAACTCATCCCATTCCTTAATTTTCGAAAATTCGTTTACGTTCAAATACTAGAGACTTGTAATTTGGCAAATAGAAATGGAGTTATAAGCGTTCAAAGTACAGCCCATCCCACCCCAACCGTCGGCAGCAACTGCGCAATTAGCAGAGCGCGCGCTTATACGTGCGTAAAGAAGAAGAATATTAATATTTTTGCAGGGTATCTCGTAGTCGAGCCGTCTCGACTAGAGCCTTTTTACTTGTTTTTTATTTGATTTTAAAATAATACGCAGATTTATTCTAAATATATAGATCTGTGGAGTATCACTTTGAAAATGAGATCAATATATGAGCAATTCCTTAAAAGCTGTACTATGAATTTAATGATTTGTTCATAAGTTGTTTGTGATTAATATATGAGTATAAATTCCAAAAATCAACTTTATATAATCTTGTCAATTTCCTCTTTTGCAGATCTTCTGGATCATCGGGAAACTCCAATACTGACTTTTTAGTATTAGCTTCGCTCGTTGTTTGTGATTTGCTGTTACACTATGCTTTAAAGTATTACATATACCGAAATATGTTCTTTTATTTATTCTGGCAAATCATGTGATCCTCTTTTAAGTTTAATATTATATATGAAACAATATTTAATTGTATCTCAGGTGGCAGCAGTTCATCTGCTCCATTCCTTATAATTTAAGTTTTGATTTTGCTTTAACAATGCCAATGCGTAGCTGAGTTAAGTTTTCCAAGCTATTTATTCAGATTGACTAGGGCATTATTAGATATATATTTAGTAACAATATATATGTGAGAAAAACGTATATATTTGAATGTGTGTATAGCATGTTTGTATGTTAATGCAGCGCTGAGCCAACCTACAAATTTATAATCTATATATGTATATAGATATATATACACCTACTAAGACGCTGCATTTCGGGATTATATAAAATATTTGTTACAAAAATAAAAGCTATGTATGTATGTAATAATACTATTGTAATTATATGGAACATTTATACAATATACATATTATATATATATATATATATATATATATATATATATATATATATATATATATATATATATATATATATATATATATATATATATATATATATATATATATATATATATATATATATATATATATATACAGCAAAACTGTAAAACGAAATAAAAAGATTTGCGAACAATAATTATTTATAGAAATATATTTAATTCTATTTTTCGGATATGCGAATGGCCTAAGTAATAAGTGTGAAACTGAAGTTCAAAGAGAATATAATGTTGGTTCTTGCTATAAATTTTCAAAAGGTTAATGTGGGTGCAAGAGTTGTTGGCGTATTTCGACTGCCTGAATCAGGTCACGTTTGATCGCTTCAAGTTATCCTCTAATGGAATGAGACATCTTTATAATGTATCAAAATATGTACTCTAGTTGAAATATAATATGTGTAATATTGGAATGTTGGTCAGAGATCCATCATATTTTGAATTTTTAATTAAACTGAATTGAATTTAAGTAAATAATTTGATTTTTCATAAGGCTCTTGAAATTGCTCGTATTTTAAAATGATCTTTCAAACAATCAATTAGAAAGTTTTAAATACAAATTACATTGAAAAATGTAAAATATGTCCAAAGTAATCAAATTATCTAATCAAGTTGATTTTAATTATCATTTCATATACATTCATAATATATTCTGTTGAGGCTAAAACATTCAACATTTGGAAATCGAACTTATTTTTTTATTACAGTCTAATTATAAATGAATTCATATTCAATTTAAGAGACTAAACATTTCAAAGGCAAAGACTCCTAAAAATACTATCTATATCTATATATTTACAAATTTGCAGAAATCTTCAACATGTGGTTGTTCAAGCAGATGCTGTTTTAATCTGGGGAAGCAAAGTGCACATGGAAATCCATATGTTGCTTATATAGCAGTACATACAACTATGTAAGACAATCAGAATATATTTATATATGTGTATAATACATTCGCCCGATGATAACTGGGAAGTGCTCAAATTGGGATTCAGTCAGATTGTGTGCATTGTCGGCGACGGTCGCGTATTGTTTATTTGCTCAAGGAAATAAAAAAGAAAATCTGAAATATTATAAAATGTGGCACTCGCTGCCGTCGTTTATCAGCGTGGCTGTTGTTCTCTGTCTTGTGGCAGGCGCAATTAGTCCGACGGCTGGCTGCCCCCGGGCGCCCACACACTTGCCTCACGGCCGACGTACACGCGGCGACAATGGATACAAATTAATTGTGGCTGATGGACCCAATGGCTATGTGCCCGGCAAGGCATATAACTGTAAGTTAAGTTAGGTGGATCTCAAGAACTTGCTATGTACAAAAAAAAAAAAAAAGAGAAGTGAAAATACAAAAGCTTTTCATAATCAGCTCCAGAGAGGGTCACGGCCTTGTGACCCCTAAAACGCACAGCACAAAGCGAAGGCGATAAGCAATGAGTATTCAACAGATGTGTGTGAGTGTGTGTGGATCGTGTCGGGTGCGTCTTTCATGCTCGTAACTCTATACGGCACATAGTCTACATTGCATACGACTTTAAGCCAAATTTCTATAAAAGGTTTCGAATCGATTTACAAATATCTTACTTGAACCAAAGAAAGAGAATTAAAACACACATTAAATTATTATTTTAGTTTAGTAGTTTAATCAATAATTTTTGTTATTATTTTATTGTGCAATAGTAATTTTGTAATTATTGATTGAAAACTAAAAGAAAAAAAAGAAACACTTTAATTTAGCTTCCTGAATTTAAGTAACGATAACATTAAATATGCAAATAAATAACAATGGCAAAGATTATCAAATTATGAGAAGGTATTTCCCAATGTTAATGTAACTAAAAGAGTTTTACAGCCTTTATGCTTCAACATTTTAATCAATATTTACAAAATTGAATAAATTTGAGCTTTGGCTAAGTACATAGCTTGTCGTATATATAAGAGATATTAATTATATCGTACACGATAACTACAATACTCTTCGACAAGTTGGATATACAAAATTTATATAATCCATGATAGGAATAAAAGAATCTAATATTCTTTAGCCCTGATATCTAAAGAATATTAGCTTTCAGTTTTGCTTAACAAATGATCTCTGATCTTGCTTGTTAAATTTATACTTATTCGAATGAATTTCAATTTAGGTCAGTTGATAGATAGATAATATAAAACTAATGGCACGTACGTGTCATACTTGTAAATCTCATGGATTTCTTTAACAAAATTAAATAATGTATATTGTCTAGTGTTTGGCATAGATATACAAATTAAAGACTAGCTATATGATTGTAAATTAAAACTGATTCAAAATATGTTAAAAAATATTAGGAAAAATAAGATAAGTTTAAGAACATTTAACAATTAGCTTGGTATGAGGGACAACTCTAATGATTCTGGCCATGTACAGTGCGCATATGATTAAACAGATAGCCTTGTTTCTTGAAACCTTTCTTGCACTGTGGACAGGCGAATCGGGGGAGATGGGTCAGGCGATGCTTCTCATATCGCGATTTGTTACTGCAGCTTTCGTCACACCATTCGCAATAATAAACACAACGATTTATCTTGGGCAGAAAGGCGAACAGCTGCAAATAATAATCAACTGAGCTAGACAGCGTGACCTTTTTGAAGAACTTAAGATCGATTTGTTGTGCGTGCCAGGCATTGACTAAATTCATAATGCGCTTGACTTCACTAACGTGCAAGTTGATTTTGAATTCCGCATTGGTCTCCTCTGTGAGCAGATGAAGTTCCTTAAAGATCTTATGTGTGAATTGTGTATTCAATCTTTTGGGATTCCAAAAACTAGCGTATTTGCGCAGCATATTGGCAAATTTAACTGCCCTTTCCCGTATTGTATCGATAAATTCAATGGGTTTTAGTTCTTCACAATCGGAATATTTTATGATGGATAGCTGCGCGTCGATAAAGAATAGACATTTATATATTATATATTTTAGAACAGATTCACTTACGCCAACTGCTCTTAGGAGCGTTAAGTCATTGCGCAGTTCCTTGGCTTTTGAATTGATTATAATTTCTGCTGCTGCCTGCTCCGTATGTTTGCACAGCAGCTTCGGTACTTGTTGCTGCTCGCTTGAAATTGCATTAGGTATATTCTCAGAGGAATCGCTGCTGCATTGCGCATCGCTAGGCTCCGCCAATTCTAGCAAGTTATCTGCATTCACGGTGGAAGTTTTCAGTTCGCTCTTCAAAGATAATTAAATGAAATAATTAATTTTAAAGTGTGCGAATTATCTTACTTGGAGTAATTCAATTACGCTTTCTATGCTGCTCTGACTTAGTGAAGAATTAAGTACGGACTTCTCTGGTTTTACTTGTGGACATATTTGATTTATATTAAGCTTTGGCAGTACTTCAATTTTTTTTATGATAACTGCAGGTGCTTCCTTTTGTTTATGTGATTTGTTAATCTGCGCGCTCTTTTCATTGACGTATTTAGTTTTTTCTTCGCTCTTAATTGAAATATTGCTTTTAGTTTCAACTGTCGTTAATTGGGTCTCTACAGCGAGATTATTCTTAAGTTCCTGGCGATACGAAAAAGATTTCTCGTCATATATTAGTTTCGTTACATTAGCTTTCACTGGAAGCGTTGAATTGGCTTCTAGTTGAAAATTTAATTGTGTGGAGAATTGCTTCTGTTGCTCGATTCTTACCTGATCTTTCATTAGCGATTCCTTCAGTTTAGCTAAATTATGAGATTTAAAAGGCAAGAGATCTTCAATGATATTATCTTCATTTGCTGGCTTGAATGGCACGCGCTTTCTCGTAGGCAAATCGCTTTGCAACGAGTTATATATTCGTTTCTTGATCTTCTGCAATCGGTGTTGTTGCTCTTGCTTGTGTGCTGAGCGTGCTATGGCATAGCTCTTATAATCGCAAGTCATCTTTGACTTTTCAAGTTTGTGTTTTTTGCTTGCCATTTGTGGTCTTTTACGCTTCGGTTTATGCTCCTCAGTTGGTTTAGTGGGGTTTTCTCTTAGGTCAACTAAATTATGTTTGGTGGACTCAAAATCTACCAATCCAGCTTGCAACATTTCTTGCAATTGTGAGTTCTGATCGGAGGCTTCTTCTGCCTCTAGCTTTGCCTTTTTGGGTGCTGACGAGCCCTTGGCTTGCGGCTCAGAATCAAACAGCATAGCTTCCACTTCGGCTATAATATCAAATGCTCCGTCACTGGCTACCGGTAAACATTTATCAGCTGCAACTATAGATTGTGAGATCATTTTTAATTTGATTAATTCATTGAACTCACTTTCTGCCTGCCATTGCAATACGTTTTTAGGTGAATTTGTTTTCTTGCTGGCCTTCGTTTCCTGATAGTCCACTTCATAGGTGGCCAAGGCACTCGAAATATTTTCATTAATCGTGATGCTCTCTATTGCATTGGTTTCTATGCTGCAGCTGATGCCGCTATTCAAGCACTCCGAGTCAGTTGCATCAGCAATATCAGTTGGTATTCCGGAATCGCTGCTGTTACTGCTGCTGTTATTTGCTCTCGAATGGATATCTTCAGAAAATAGCTCGTTCATGCTGTATACGTTGTGTGCCTTGGTAAATTTAAGCACATCGTTATGCATCCATTGCAAATGATGCAGAAATTCTGACAGATTTGTGTAAATGTCAGAACAAAAATGGCAAAACAGCCCAATCATATTGTCCTTCGATGAAACGATCACATCGCCACACTTCTCGAATTTCACACAGCCGTCCGGAAGCGAATTGAAAAGGCAACTCATCTCTATTTAATTATATATACTTTTTTTAATAATATTTAAAGCAGTAACTGAACAAAGTGACGGGAAAAACGCGGGATGATCGAGAACGAAAGCCGCTACGTTTAAGTATCGATAACATGCATAGTTGCGCTTCACAAAGTATCAAGCTGAATTATCGATACTGAACTTGAATTTTACTCTTTGTTGAAAGTATCGATTAATAGCGCCAAAATGATTTGGATTTGAATAATTTTTCTTTATTTCCCATTTTTAGTACTCTTGCTTGGCTCACGCACTCATACAAAAATACAACACTTTACCCACTTTACCATTGCCGCTGAGGCGCACACTGGTGGCAGACGCTCCCAGGTAGCCAATCCACGTCGTGTTGGTCGCTTCCAGCTATTCAGCGATTCACTTACTAAATTCAACGATCGCTGCGTGAACACTGTCTCCGAAGCTGATGATTTACCCAAGACTGAGGTGCAGGTCATGTGGGTGGCCCCCGAGGCCGGCTCGGGCTGTGTTTCACTATCCGCCATGGTCTACGAAGGTCCACGTGCCTGGTTCTCGGATGACGGTCAGCTGACCCAGGTGATTTGCGAGCATAAGCCAAGCGCAGCTGCAACGCAGAAGGAATGCTGTGCCTGCGATGAGGCTAAATACAGCGTAAGTCGGAGATATATAATCAATATAATTAAGGTAGTCATTTTTGAGTCGTCTTGGCAGTTTGTTTTCGAGGGCATTTGGTCAAATGAGACACATCCCAAGGATTACCCCTTTGCCATTTGGCTGACGCATTTCTCCGATGTGATTGGTGCTTCGCATGAGGCAAACTTCTCGTTCTGGGGTGAGAATCATATAGCCACAGATGGTTTCCGCTCGTTGGCGGAATGGGGTTCTCCCACAGCACTGGAGACGGAGCTGCGTGCCCAAGGTCCCAAGCTGCGCACGCTCATCAAAGCGGCTGGATTATGGTATCCAAATGTGAATCAGAATACTTCTTCCAAATTTCGTGTTGATCGCAAGCATCCCAAGATTTCATTGGTATCCATGTTTGGTCCGTCACCTGACTGGGTGGTAGGCATTAATGGAGTTGATCTTTGTACCTCCGACTGCAGCTGGAAGGAGTCAATGGACTTCGATCTATATCCCTGGGATGCGGGCACTGACAGTGGCATAACCTATATGGTAAAAGATGATGGGTCAGCCTCCCATACACTTTAACTAATTTTTGATTTCTTAAAGTCCCCCAATGCTGAGACTCAGCCTCGCGAACGTATGTACAGGATAACGACTATGTATCCAGAGGATCCACGCGCACCGTTCTATAATCCTAATAGCCAGCAAATGACACCGCTGGCCAAGCTCTACTTGCGTCGCGAGAAGATCATCTCACGTAATTGCGATGACGATTTTCTGCAAGCTTTGCAACTGGAGGTTTCCGATGATGCCGAGGAGCAGGACACGCGTGGTAATATAGATAATCATATCCACTATTATCTCTTGTATTCAATTTCAAACTATTTTTTACTAAGCTGAATGCCGTGTGACCACATACAATGCCTGGAGTCCATGTTCCGTTTCTTGTGGCAAGGGCATTCGCATGCGTAGTCGCCAGTACCTGAATGCAGAGCAGGCGCAGCAGAGTAAGTGCAGCCGTCAACTCGTGTCGAAAGAGATGTGCGTGGCAGATGTGCCCGAGTGTGCCAATGGTTCGGCTGGCCAGGACCGTGACGACGATGAGGGTGAAAATATGGCTAACTCACAATCACTGATCAACGATAATGGTGAAGGTGCCGGTATCTGTAAGACCACACCCTGGAGCGTCTGGTCGGAGTGCTCGGCCAGCTGCGGGATTGGAATTACCATGCGCACGCGCACTTTTGTCAATCCGCAGGGACGTAAGCGCTGTCCGCACATCACTATTGTGGAGAAGAACAAATGCATGCGACCGGAATGCACGTACGAACAGGTGGAACTGCCCGACCCTGATTGTCCGACCACTCAGTGGAGTGACTGGAGTCCTTGCTCTGGTATATGTGGAGTTGGTAGCACCATACGTAAACGGCTGGTGCTGCTGGAAGACGGTCAGATGAAGGAGAATTGCACCAAGCGCCTGGAGCTGCATCAGCAAAAAGAATGCCAGCACGCTCTCGATTGCAACATCAACATGGAGCAAGCCAAGGAGATATGCGTGCAGCAGCCAGAGTCTGGCCCCTGTCGTGGCAACTATCAACGCTATGCCTACAATGTTCATTCCAATCGCTGCGAGTCCTTCACCTACGGCGGCTGTCGTGGCAATCGCAACAACTTCATCACCGAGAACGATTGCCTGCAGACCTGCAGCAAGATACGTGGCGAGAATGTAGCCACGCCCACCAACCTGCCCAAGGACTGCGTTATGTCTGACTGGTCTAATTGGTCGCCGTGCAGCGTGAGCTGTGGCTCTGGCTACTCCGAGGGCTATCGCTATGTAATCAGCGAGCCGCAGCATGGCGGCCAGTCCTGCCCCAAGCGCCTGGTCAAGCAGCGTCGCTGCACCCTGCCAGCCTGCTAGACCCAGCAACAGCTACAATGCTGCAGAAGTACAGCTGCATCATTTCCACACATATTTGTTAACACTTTTCGAATAAAGTCGTAATAAACGCTTTGCTGTAATCAGCGCGACACGTCCGTGTTTGTTTTAATTGCTTTTGTTATTATTCAATACTTGGCACAATTAAAAGCGACTCGAGTGTCGTTCGTCTCTGTTTATATAACGTGTACTTGAACTAATGGGTATAGTAGACTACAACTAACTGTGGTCTTGCTCATTTTAGATTTTTATAATTTCATTAGTAATTACAATACAAAATCTTTTTAATTCCACGTATTAAAAAATTCTCTATTAATACAATTTTTTTTTATGTAATCAATAAAAAAATGTAATTGATATAAATATACCTTTTCAACAAACTTTATTATTATTCTTTAAATTTTAAAATCTCATAAAAATCCCAGCTAAAATCGATATAATTATACTGCAAAATAACTATTTCAATAATGTATTTGCTTTTAATTAATCACGGGCATTTAACTAGAATAAAATTATATAAATTTATTCCATTCGCTTAGTTAAACATTTTTAAATTTCCAATTTTGTTAATTGCGATTCAGACTAGAAAATTATAAATCAATAAATATACAGATTTGACGTAAATTACATCTAATTATTGTTTTTTTTTTTTTTTCTTTTAGAATTTCATATATATTTTAAATTTTACTGTTCACAAAATATATATATTTCGTTTTGCTTAACTTATAAATAGTTTTCTTTAGAATGATTAGAATTCGATGCATAATTATTTTGTTTTTGGGTTTTGCGATTTCACAAATGGTGTCGAAGTTACGTTTGTAATTTATCCAAAGAATTAATTTAACTTGCTAAATTAGAAATATTTTGTATATCTAAATTTTAATGTGTTTTAATTTATGCTTTATTGTTTATATATATATATATATATATATATATATATATATATATATATTTTTTTTTTTTTTTTAATGTATACTAATATATTATTTTTATCTATTTTTTATTAATTAAAAATTTATATATATTACTAAACAATTAATCACATGGGATACATAAAAAGAATTAATGTTATATACATACACACATGTATGGAAAAGGAGAAATTATTTACAATAAATATAATTAATTATAATTTGAAAAGGGGAAATTATTTATAATAATTATAATTAATTAGAATTTGAAAATTTTGAAAAAACAATCAAGTAATGCAGGTGCAATTTTGCATCCACAGCTTGGATTCAAGATCACATATCATGTCGGATCACACTTTCTTTAATAATTGCAATGTTTTTGTAAAAGTTTTTAGTGCAATTGAAAAAAACGGTATTTGCAGAGGCTAGCAAATCACATTTGTTTACTTTAGCATTACACTTAGCTTAGCTAGACACTTATTGAGTTCCAATTGAATACTGTGCCAAGCGGCTGTTGAATTCCAGCCGCAGAGGTCACTTTCACTGAGTAGCCGAAAGTGTTGCAACCAAATGTCATGTGTGTGTGGTATATATACTATATAAATGTAGCTGTGTGTGCGTGTGTGTGTGTGTTAACGAGGCGCTTTCCCGACCACAATCGCAATCAGTTGGGCGGTCGCCGCATTTAGTTAATGCTAGCTTCTTGTCGAGTGCGTCTCGCAGAGCAATGGAGAAGTGCAAAAATATATTCCCTTATGACATTCGCGATGTGGAGGCGTCCGTTAATGCGGAGCTGCTGCAGTACTTCACAGGTGGGCGATAACTGAAAGCTCTTAAATGGAATTCATGCAAAATATATATACTTACCAGGTGAGCGTACGGGCTTTGTGCAAGTTGGACCCGAGGGCTATTTCTTTCCATACAAGTTCAAGACCCATGCGGCACAATATTACAATTTCGAGGCGCGTCCCGATGACATATGGATAGCAACGGTTCCGCGATCGGGCACCACTTGGACCCAAGAGCTCATTTGGCTGCTAGCCAATAGGCTGGACTTTGAGCAAGCCCAGCGACGTCCTCTCACTGAACGCTTTCCCTTTCTGGAGTAAGTGCAGAATCTAAACTTATCGGATTTTCTTTTTATCATCAATTGAAAACTTTTTCGACAGATTTCCTTTATTTGTTCACGATGAAATCAAGGCAGAGCTTCAAGCAGAGAATAGTCATTCTCCAGCTGCTCTCGAATTTATTGAAAAAATATCGCGACCGGGATACGAGACACTGGGCGAACTACCTCGTGGTCAGCGGCGTTTTATTAAAACACATTTTCCCTTTTCCTTAATACCACCAAGTGTCCTAGAGAATAAATGCAAGGTAACTAAATATCGAAATTTAAAAACATTTGATTTTATTTTATATATATATATATATATATATATATATATATATATATATATATATATATATATATATTATTTTTTTTTTTTTTTTTTTTTTTTTTTTTCAGATCATCTACGTGTCTCGCAATCCCAAGGATGTAGCCGTATCATATTATTATCTGAATCGTTTGTTCCGTACACAGGGCTATGTGGGAGATTTCGAACGCTATTGGCGCTACTTCCAGCAAGGATTAAGTATGAATCTCATATGTTGTGATCATTACATATATTTAATATTTTTTTTCTCAGATCCCTGGCTACCTTATTACAGTCACATAAAGGAGGCCAAGGCGCATAGTCAACTGCCAAATGTGCTCTATCTTAACTATGAGGACATGCTTGTAGATTTACCAGGAACTGTATCGAAAGTGGGCAAATTCTTAGAGTACACGCCTGATGCAGTGGGAATGGAAAAATTACTTAATCACTTAAGCATTAAGAACTTTCGTGAAAATAAGTCTGTCAATATGAATGAAATGGCAGAAGTTGGGATTCTCCGCAGGGGCGAAGCCGCATTTGTACGTAAAGGTGGCAAAGACACTGACGCCAAGCAGCACGATCAAAAGGAATTTGTGGATAATCCAAAATTATTAAAACTGGCTAATGAATGGATCCAACAAAATATTGAGTGTGCTACTTCACGATGAAATGTTGCTGTAAATATTGAATATTAAAAGGTTTTTAGTCTTAATAAGTGCTTGGAAACTCGTTTTTATGTTACGTTTATTCCGATTATTTAATAACAAAATATATATTATTCGTTTTTATTATACGGAATCTACGTTAAGGTTTAGGTTTGCCAATGATTAAAAACAGAAAATATTCAAATCAGTGAGTCTATGTCTAACTTCTAAACTTTAAATAATGCAACGGTATCGATTGCTATCGATATTTGCATCGAGGTGAAACTTTTGAAGTTGGTATGAAGCACACATGTTTAAGTTAAGGTGCAATTTATTAGTAGTCCGTATGGATTGTGATTTTTAAAGTGTGTAGAAATATTAGACTTAAATCTTTCATGAGTTTGTGTCTCTTCAAATGTACAATCATCGAATTGTTATGCTCAAAAATTGTATCACAATTTGTCCGGCCACATTCAATCAGCAGCCGGCATTTGAATCAGCGTATTAGCCTTTATTCAAACCAGCTGATTGGCAGACTAAGAAATGAGAGTGACATGTTTTTATTTAGAAGATATTATAACAGTGTTCCACGCATTGCCCAAATAGGTGTCGCAAATAAACCAGGTGACACGCTCCAAGTACAGGTGAAAAGAAAAGATTGGATAACTATTAATATTATCAGATTTTAGAGTTTTTTTTTTTTTTTTTGTAATTGTAGGGGTGGATTAAGAATGTGCGACGTTTGAAAAACAATATATTTCTTGACATCAACGATGGTTCCACTAGCGACAAATTTCAGTTGGTTGTACCACGAACTCTGGATACACAGCAGCTGACAGCCGGTAGCGTAGTCAGCGCTGTAGGTCGTATACAATTGGCACCCAATGGACATTACGAATTGCACGCTGAAGATGTACAATCTATAGGTATATATATAGCTTATATAATGCACTCGACTAATATTTTACATGCGTGCAGCGGAGGGGCATCTGCAGGAGGGCTATCCCTTCTCACCCAAACAGCAGCATGCGCCGGAATACGTGCGGGAGCATCTGCATTTGCGGGCACGCATCGACTACATTGCTGCCCAGATGAGAGTCAGGCACAAGGCACAGAAGGCCATACACGATTACATGGACGAACTGAATTTTGTGCAGATAAACACGCCCATTTTAACTACAAACGACTGCGAAGGAGCTGGCGAGGTATGCCTGTGAAGAGTAGAATTGGGACATTTAATTTAGCCCTTAATTAACTTATAGGTCTTTCGCGTTCAACCCGATTCGGAGCATCTACTTAAACAGATGTCACGACCTAATGTGCCCGTGGATCAGAGCTATTTCGATCAGAAGGTCTTTCTGAGTGTATCCGGTCAACTGCATCTGGAAGCCATGTCCTACGGTTTAGGCAACACTTACACGTTTGCGCCCGCCTTTCGTGCGGAAAATTCCAAATCACCGCTGCATTTAGCCGAGTTCTACATGTTCGAGGCGGAACTGGTTTATATGGAGGAGCTAGATACACTAGCGGTATTTATAGAGAACATGCTAAAAGAGATTTCCAATCGCCTGCTTCAGAGCAATGCGTCCGATTTGCATTTCTGTCAGCGTAGAGCCAATGCTAGCTCAGACTTGGCCTGGCTGCAGGTGCCTTGGAAAGTTATGAGCTATGATGAGGCTTTGACGGTGGTTGTGGCTAATAAAGATAAATTCAAGACTGCTGTTAGTGCAGATGATGGTTTCAGCAAGGAGCAGGAACTATTTCTGGTTGCACATTGTGGAGCACCCGTCTTTGTGCTGAACTGGCCTACAAAACAGAAACCCTTCTATATGAAGGTCTCACGCAGCGATCCGCAACGTGTTCATGCCCTGGATTTACTAATGCCTTCGGTTGGCGAGCTGTGCGGTGGCAGTCTACGTGAATCTGATGCTGAGCTACTGAGCAAGCATCCACAATTACCTAAAGACCTCGCCTGGTATGTGGAGCTGCGCAAATATGGTGGCTTGCCCACTGGAGGCTTTGGCATGGGCTTTGAGCGTTACCTGCAACTGCTGACGGGAGTAAAGAATATAAGGGATGTCATACCATATCCACGCTACCCACACAGCTGTAAAATGTAGCCATGAAATTTCGTTTTCTCTTTTTTTTTCATAAAAATTGTTATCGAACTACAAATAGGAGAAATTTGTCATCAAGCAAGACGCCGGGGAGATTCCAATTTGGAATATTGCATACTACTTTGGATAGAGTTATCCAAGATTATGGGACAGGGTCTACAATTGCCCCAGCATGGGCTTGCGTCCGGGCCATGCCTCCTTGGCATATTTCTTCTTCTGCGGACACATTGAGTCGCCCTCGCCACTTGTTTCATGCACGTCATCCACAAAGCGACGCACTGAAAATTATGTTTTAATTTTTGTTCAAATTCTTATTCAATTTTACGCACCGTTGGCATTGGCCATAGCCAACTTTTGGGCTATAGACGAGCTGGGAATCAGCGGCTCCTCGAATGTAGGGGTTACATCTGGTGCTGGGTTCGGTAACATAAGACCCAGCTTGGAGCCAATAGCCAATGGAGAAATTGGTTCGAATTCGCTGTTGCCTTTGTGCTCAAAGCTGCTCGCCGGTAATCCTTGATATAACGAATTGACGGGCGATTGGCTAGTGGCTTGGGGTGTTGTAGGCAACTGTTGCTGCTGCTGCTGTTGCTGTTGTTGCTTCATCTCGACTATGCTCTGCTGAAATATCTGATGGTTTGCATGGGCATTGGCAGCACTGCTGCTGCCAGTGTGCAGACCCATATGATTTGGTTCATTACGCGAACGTTTCGCTGGCACCACTGTCGTTTGGACCAGATTGCGGAACCGTCCTACATTGGGATCCACATCTTCAGGATTTATGATGATCTCCTCGTCATTGAAGGTAACATTGCGTCTCTTGCGTCCCTGCTTCAAAGCATTTTGTTTGCGTAAATTGTCATCGGCAATGCCCAGCATTGAGATACGGCGATTGTGGGCCGTATTATATTCGGTCAAGTTCTGTGGGAAAGAATTGTTCACCATTAATAAATTAACACTTGACTGCACTTTTCTGACATACATCCAGTTCAGTTTGGCTCTCGGGTAGACCCAGCAAAGCCCCGTCGCTCGTCTCACTCATTGGCAAATCTTCCATAATATTGCTATGCTGACCACCCGCTGAAGGACGTTCCCGTAGTATATAATTACGTGTAGAGGCCCCAAAGTGAAAGGTACTGTTGATCTGCAGCTGTGTTGGTTTATGTGCTTCCAGGCGAAGGGTGCCAATAAATGTCCCGTGAGCTAAAATGACAACAATCTATAGTGAGCGGAGATGAATTTTTATATTAAATGCTTATCCTACTGGATCCGAGATCAACGAGAAAGGCAATGTTCAGGTGTTTGTGGTAGACAAAGGCTGCATGCACACGCGAGCAGGAGGCGTGATCTATGCAGAAATCATTCATTTGACTATTTCGGCCAAACAAATAGCAACGTTTCTCATCAACCATAAGTTTTTGAACCAGCTTGTCATCCTTGAGCACATCCAAATGTAGTCCAGTGGGCGGTTTGCCGGCCCAACTGGGTATATCGTAACTGTTTGCCATTTATGCAGGCTATACAAATTTTATAACGTTAATAACTTTTATTAAATGTTAAGTGTACACAATTTGTGTACCGGCGATAATTTATAATAATACACTAAAAAATGCCAAGGGAATAGAACGGGTGAATGGCAAAGAAATTTGATATATTAACAAGTTGGCATGCTTTATTAGTAAACAATGAACATCGACTATATAAACAAAAATTATATAGAAAGTGCAAAAGTTTATTTAAAACTAGATGAACCCGGTGAAATTATTATCAAATGTTGTCTGTGCGACATAACAGGACTAACGGATTGGGGACCTTTTCTCAGGCATTTGAGAACACGTCATGTGACGAAACAAAGGGAGAAAGAAAAGGCGCAGAGCTTGAATATGGAAATTGAAGCTGAAGTTGAGCTGGAGCTACAAAATCTTCAACGAATAAATGGAGATGATAATTCAGATGCAGACGCAAAAACAGATTCTGATGAATCAGTTTCGGATGAAGTGTCCTTGAACGAGCAGCTGAAAGAGGAAGCTCAGACAGTGCTGACCTCTAAGGAGCCGCTTGAGGTAGATGAGGTGAAATTAATGTGATTTCAACTATTATTAATTAAGTTGTCCTCCAGGAGTCCAACAAGCCATTCTATAACTTGCTGCATACCAACCGCGAACTTATGCTAGAATTTATTGATCAAATACGACAACATGAATATCTCTGGCAAGAAAACTACAGAAACGAGGATTTTACAGCAGAGCGCATGGAAAGCGCTGAACATTTAGGTCAACAGTTGGCGGAATGTTTTAATGTCTCACTCACTCCACAAGTGGTTAGCATTAGTGTCTGTGCGCTTCTTAAATGGTTCCAAAAGCAGCATGCGATGCGTAAAGTTAATACTCGCTTTCGTTGTCGCTACCAAACTTACTACGACAAGCTACTCGAGTTTCTTCCCACCCAGGATATCCGAATGTTAAGCTGCGATGAGTGCCATCTACGTTTCTACAATGAGGAACAGCTACGACGGCACAAATATCGTACACACAATGGTAGCTATCCGTATGTCTGTGATGTCTGTCAAATGGGCTTTTCGTATGCCAGCAAATTTCGTTTACACAAAATTCGCCACCATGAAGATAAGTCAAAGCGCTGGCAGTGTAGTCTTTGCAGCTACTGTGCTCCAAATAAGTGGGATTTGCTCTCACATTTACCCACCCACAGTGGAGAGCGCAAATATACATGTGAAGTATGTGGCGTTTCAACCAAATCCAGCTCTTCTTTGGCTGTGCATCGGCGGACACATTTAGCGCCCTCAGTTAGTTGTCCTTATTGTCCAAAGAAATATCGTGAAAACTATTTGCTAAAATGCCATATTAGAAAAACTCATGAAGAGGAGCTTGAACAGGAACTGGAATTGATGTGATTACCTGCAAAACGTATTAATTATAAGTTTAAAAGTGTTTTAGAAGCTAATAAAGAAAATTTGCCCATTACTTTGTTTTCTAATTCCTTATCAAAACGGGCTGTTGTGTTATCGATAACATTTATTTTGTCATTCACATGAAATACAAATAGACTTGCAGCCCTGACTCGACGGCGTCACATTGTTAATGCTTTTTTAATGTCTGCGCTTCTAGAACGGCTATGGGAACAATATTTTAGCGTTAGTGCGCGACATAATAAAATAATTTCTCTTTTTGTTTATATGCTGTCAAAAAAAGCAATACTCACAGCCGTTGCGTTACGCCGAACCGTGTTAGATGTGCCAACATGGCGAACAAACGAGTAAAAACAGAGGGCATGGAAACAAATTATAAATTTTCGTGTCGCTGTTGCCTCAAATCCGAGGCAGAATTCTACAAACTGGACTCATTAATCGAGTGCGGCAGTGGCGAAAATGACGCGTCCTCTACAAAAATACCCCTTCTACGATTACTGCTGTTCTGCATGCGCATCGAAAATCGGCCCGAGTTGCCGCAATACATATGTGTGGAGTGTAGTAAAAGTTTACAAATAGCCTACTATTTCATACAGAACGGTCTGCGAGCCCACGAAATTCTCTGTCGGAAATTGTGCCCCGGCAAACAAAAGCTGAAATCAACGCGTTCCAATGGCCAGCAGACAACGAAATGGCTTGAGGTGGGTGTAGAAACCAACAGCCCTATTTCTGTGAGTGTTTATGTGTGTCTTTAAGCATTGTTTTGATTTTGATTGCAGTCGAATGAGAGTGAGGATGCGACGCAGCCTAGACTCTGGGATCAAAAGTCAGAGAAACCCGTGGCGCGGCACGAATGCAAAGTGTGCGGAGCAATTATTTACAATCGAATGGAGCTCAAGCAACATATACGAATGCATGCAGGTAAAAATGTGATGACTCAGGGGTATTTTGACAGTTTGTTATTATGTGAATATTGAATACTCTTTAGTCATGGAATGCGGGACTAAATTGAATTCCTGATTAATGTTATAGTCCGATTGCTCAGTTATAGTCCAATTGCTAAACATTGCTGACGACATTGTGTCATGAATTGTGTAATATGGTCAATTTTAGAAAGTATAGCAAAGCATCGACTCTTATATACGAGGGTAGACCATAAAGTTTTCAATATATTTGTTAATTTTTTGGTAATTGTATGTTGAGCTCTATATTTATGTGCTTTCTATAATCTATATATAGAAATGTATGGTACATTATCTATATAGCTATAACTCGTAATTGGTAATGAATGTCGTTAGGTTGAAATTGAATTAAAACTAATTTTCAATTCTGTGGACTTTCCACATACACACACGCGTACTCACACATTAACTCGCACGCACATACAGATTCATCCAGCCATCAGTGCAAATTATGCAGCTTTGTCACGTACAAGCATCGTCAGCTGCCGGAGCATTATCGCAAAGTACACGGCTTGACAGCTGCCCAAATCGAGCATCAGCTCAAGATCCGCAGATCCATGCAGGCTGCCGCAAACGCAATAATAGCACCGATTAAACCACCAATAGGTGACGATGAGCAAGTGAAGGTTTGTACTTTGGAGGACATGGAACTGCTAATACCCACAGTCCTGACCCCGGAAGATTTTTCGCATCCCCAACTTGATGCGGACCAGCTGCGTGATATAGAGCAACAATTGGCTAATTCGATGCCCGCTGCACAGTCTAGTAACCAGTTGGCCGACCAAACAATTGGCAGTGTTAATAACACCAATGTTAGCATAGGCGCCGAGTTTCTGGTCATGCCCGATGGCTCCTTGCAGCAAGTGAATGACGGCGGTGTGGTTTTCGAGTACATTGACGATAGCAAAAACGGAAATCCGACAAGTAATATGACATTGCAGAGTCTATTGGATGACTCCAAGGCCGATTTAACATATAATGCAATGGATATCGACTTAAGTCATATGGTTGTGGACAAAACATTGCCACAAATAAGAGGTGTGTGTCACTTGAAACTCGTTTTTAACTGCCAACTTAGATTTACTCTCTACTTGTAGTTAAGCCGAAGTCGCGTCCAGCACCCGCGTCTACTGGCGCTCTGAAACATAAATGTAAACTGTGTCCGAAAGCTTTTCCCACGGTGGCACGTCTGAAATCTCATCAATTAACGCATAGTCGTGAGTCAATGGTGATTAAAATAACAGATTTCGTTTATCTAAGCAATTCTTCCTTTTTAGATTTGCCAAAATTCTATTGCGATCAGTGCTCCTATTATTCGCTGCGCAGCGCAGATCTCATCCAACATTATACGACGGAGCACAAGTCTTGCGTTAACGAGAGTCGTTCGAATCATTTGGATAGATCACAATTAATTTTGTCGGCAGATAGAAGTCGCATTTATTCCTGCGATATGTGTTTGTTCGAAGCACCAACCAGTGGGCAATTGCGAGTACATTACAGCGATAAGCATCTTATAGTACCCAGTGAGGTGCAACTGCGACCAAGTTGGACGCATGAGCCGAAGCAGGGAAGCGCTACCATGCTAAACAGTGGTAATACTTCCACACAACCCGATATACCACTAGGCATCAAATGTAAGATTTATAATTTTTCAATTTCTAATTTAGTTCTATTTATATAAACAATGGTTTATTTTAAGATCCTCCCATGACGGCAATGACATCAATGGCAAACACTGCAGCAACTACATCTTCAGTAGCGTTGGCGCCGCCAGCTTTGGAATCAACACCGTCAACATCAGCGCCAGCAACAACGGTGGAAACACCTATGAATGAGCTTAATGTGGTGGTTGATACCACATCATTGTTCTATGCAGCAACTGCAGAGCAGTTACCGAATGCTACTGCGACAACATCAGTAACAAAGGCAGCAACAGAATCAAATACATTTTCAATATTCCCCGAGCAATCTTTTGCTAACAGTCTAACAACACAAACAACAACACCGCAAACAATATCAGTAGACACAAACGGTGCGGCACCTACCACATCGGCTACAACATGCATATTTGGTGATATGCAGGACTTTATAGATAATACCGATGTCGCTGCCATTTGTACTATTCCCGCCGATGATATGCCTGTCGTTGATGGCGATGATATTGTTATAGATAATAATAATATCAGTTTGGACTTTGATGCAGAGAATCTATTTGAGGACTTCGAAGATGTCGAAGTTGGCGAAGAGGACGAAGAGGATGAAGAGGATGCTGAAAACGAGGATGAAAATGATAATAACGATGCGGCTGCTGATCAAAATCTGTTACTCACCAGTGACGATGACGATGTGGATGATTTTGATGATGAACAATCGAAGCATCTACAGAAACCGTATTGCATCCATTGTAATAAAAAATTCACCAGCCAATATAAGTTCGAGAATCACATGTTTGTTCATCGCGGTGAGTGTGTAATCTCCAATTGTTTAAATTTGTTGAACTTAATTTATTTCTTGATTTGCAGGTTTGGCGCCTTATCGTTGTGAGCTCTGCACCAATCTATACAATATGAAACGTCTGCTCATCAGGCATTATAAGACGGTGCACAAACGCATGCCAACTCGGGACATGGTACAGGCAAAGGGCGACAAGGTGTCTGTGGCCCGGACAGCTATTGAAAAGATAAATGTTCATGTTGACAAAAGTAAGTACTTGAAGAAGACTCTAAGGAATGTGATATTATTAATATATATATAGTGAACTAGATTAAAGATTAGCGTGTCATTAATATGGGAAACCAAAACTCTTGGCATCCTTAAATTGATAAGGTCAAATCAGATGTGAAGAGCATATTGTATTTATTAATATTTTTAAAAGGAGCCTGTAAAAATCTATATATAAGTTAAATACTTTTCTAAGAGTTATGTGCAGTCGTTGCGACGAGTGATGGATTGTTAGACTGGCAGTGGATGAACAAAGATAAGAAAATATAATAAATAATAAAAACGTTAGCCTTTGCTTATGTTACCATGCTGAGGCAATCACAAATGATCAAATTTACATTTTCTCTTATTGAATTGATTTAAATTTCATTACTCTTGTTAAGCCCTTATAACTTGTTATTTTTCAGATCCCATGGTAATGTGTGCTAAATGTCCATTTGAATGTGAATTAGAGAGTGAAATGTGCAAGCATTTAAATGCTCATCATGGCATTAACGATGGTGGTAAATATTATATTTATATTCTATTTAAATAAAATGTACATTTAAATAAATATTCTTCCCCTCAAATATGCACAGGCTCTACGCATGCTAATGAGGTGTTTATCATACGCAGTAAGTTTTAACATTGTGCATAACTTATGAGTTTTGAAACAGTATCTGTAATCTATGTAGAACTGCCTTACGACTGTCCGCGCTGCATTCGGTCCTTTGCGGCTAAACGCACGCTTACGAGGCATCTGCAACGTAGTCATTTAGTGGACACAATTATTGAGATGCAGGCGCCTCAATTGACAACTAGTTCAGCGGCCACCACAACCACATCGACGGCAACAACCACATTGCCACTGAACGCCAGTGATGGCAATAAAATAACAACAGCAACAACCATATCCGGAGCAACTACTGAACTGGATTCGAACATATTGGCGCAGCATTTCTCAGACTCAGTGGGTAGTGAAGTCATTGGTGGAGGCGAAGGCGATGGAGATGGCGATGGCGATGGCAATGGCGATGGAAAATGCGGTAAGAGGGTCAATAGCGTAGCAACAATGAATTCAAACTCAAATTCCAAATATGCCCAAAACATGCGGGACCAACAACAACAATTGCATCAACTTAACGTTTCAAATGCCAATTTAAAAATGTTATTTAACTACGCTGATGCGCAATGATCCTTGTTTATCGTCGCTAGACAGGGACACCGGATGCGCAACGGAAAATGTAACCACAGATACACAAACCGAAGCTCCACAAGACACACATGATGCACCAACAACTGAAACTACAGAACCAACAGCAATACCAAACACTGAAGCCACAGAAGCTGGAACACCATCCATAACAACAACAAAGAGAACAACTGAAGAAGGACCAGCAACAAAGACAACAGCTAGTTCAACACTCTTTCCAACGCCCACGCCATTTGACTTTGATCTAGACTTTATGGCCGATGGTCACCATGCCACGACCCCTAAGAACAACGATAGCATCAGCATTGCACCGAATCCCAGTCATCTATTGAATGGAACCGATAAGTTACTGACTGCTGCATTGGAACCATCACCAGTTAAAGATCTTCGCACGCGCCTGCCCCGTACACCCATATTTGTGTGCAAACAATGTAATCAGACCTTCGATGAGCTTGGCAAGCTGTTGCAACACGAATTGGAGCAACATTCCAGCGGTATTGTATCACCGCGTCTCAGTTACCAGCATCAGTGCAACATCTGCAATACAACATACCGAACCGTAACGCTACTTAACTATCATATGAAACGGCATACGCCAGTAAAAGTTTCATGCAAACAATGTCCCAAAGAGTTTGCGCATATGTCCGATTTGGAGCAGCATTTAGTGACGGATCACAGCGTCGGAGCACAGACACCGCTCAAATGTGGTATGGATGGCTGCACTAAGACATTTAATTATAAACATCATCTGAAACGGCATCAGACAGCATCCCACACTGCCGTGCAGTATATCTGTCCTGAATGCGGACGTGATATGCTTACCAGTTTGCATCTCCGGAATCATATGTCCAGTCATAAGAGCACGCATTCTTATAAGTGTCCTAGATGTGTACGCACCTATATGAGACGAAATCCGTGAGTTTTTGTATTCATATCATTATATATTTAAAACGAATTGTATTCTAATAAATATTATTTTCTTGCTTTTTAGCTTTCGCAGACATGCGCTACGTGAGCACAAGTGGGAGCTGACCGAGCAGGAGATTGATCAAATTTATTGCATTAATGATATACCAACTTTGACAAAATATCGCGAACGTAGATCGTTGAAAGTTGAGATCGCCCATTCTGATTAGCCAACCATCTGACGCATCAACTTCAAAGAAAAAAAAAAATGACAAGAATTGTATAATTTAATGGCAACATACGCTGTTGCAATCTGTACAAAGATACATATTTGTAGTATAAGCATACAGTGACACACTCATCCTCAAACTCTTTAATGCATACCTTACTTATGCCAATCAAGTATGCTTATATTTTAGATATATCTATATCTAAGATATACATATCTAAATTGTAAATCGAGTGTTGTTTGTTCATAGCTTTCTATAAAGATATGACTTATCGTTAAATAGCGACATTATAATATTTGAACATTTTTGTTAAGCGCATTATTAAATATATCCACATCATTACTTAAATGCATCTTATGTTAATAGTAATAAAGTTTAATAATTTACTAATGCATCTATATCAATTTGAAGTGTGTTGTTTGTCATCAACGCGTTAATTAGTATCTATCTAGTTTTAGAAATGTACATATATTGTATAAATATAGAGTACTTAGATATTAGCCAGTTCCAACTAAGTTTTAAAGACAATTTTTTTTCGAAATAAAAGTGTATTTGTTTAAATAGCTGATTAAATGGAACTTGTGAGCCCATCATAATCTAAGTAATATATACAACAAATGTTTAGTACTATTTATTCATTCTGAGCTCCATTCGATATTTTGCTTGGGCTTAAGAAAGACATTGCAAAAATAAATTACATTTTATTTAAATAGACATCCAGTATTTTCTTTTGAATTTTGAATTTTATATATGCGCGGGCAGTGGGCAATTTGTCTTTATATATCGTAGTGTAATCGATAAATAACATTGACTTATCGAATGAAATTTATGTACTTTGTGGTTTCTGATTCTAGATACAATAACTAACCATGCGTTGAAAAAATTTATTATAGTTGTCCAGCTTTTGTCTGGTTAGGGATATAATTATCATGATTTTTTGTTTGTCATTAGAAAAGCGTAAAAAACCTATTGATAACAGAGAAATACTAATTTTTGAGTATGATAGTATATTTGATTTTATAGTATAGTATATATTATGATATTTTCAATGAGTTCAAACAATATGACTAAATTAAGTAAAATCTATAATTTATTCATATAATAAGTTTAATAAAATTGAAATGAAATTAATGAACGCAATCAGGTATTCCATGATTCGTTCCGTAGAACTTGTTCGTAAATAATCGATTCAGTTCACAGGCAACTCTCTTGTTCGAGATTCTCTAACAACATTTCGCGAGTGGGGAAAAAACAAGCAAAAAGCCAATGCGGCATTGTTAAATTCTTATCCAAAAAACAATCGTTGTTTAAACAAATAAATACAGAAGAAACAGACTTTACGTACGTATATACATCAAGAACGAGAATTGAATTGCATACGAATGGCTGCCGCAGCGGATGCTGCCAAATCCAACGCGTTGCTTGCTATGAACAAAGTGAACAATACAAAATGCCGCGCGTGCCTCTCAGTGAGTCGTCAGACCGTCAAACTGGATGCTAAAATACCGGATCTGAAAAATGCGCGGACTTACGGCCAAGGTCTACGTCAGTGCACCAATTTACCATTAACGGCTCGCTCGCCCGGCGGCTACAGGTGGCCCATGCAAATTTGTGTTCGCTGTTGCCGAGCCCTCGAAGTCACGATGCATTTTGTAGAGCTTGCCCTGGAATCCAATCGTAAGCTATTCACCGAGTCACAAAACCTTAAGCTGCTGCCGCCGGCACAAGCGACTTCGACGACAACGACAACAAGTGAACTGAAGCGGAAAGCTAGCAGCGAGCTGTTGCATTGGAATCAATTCAGCCAAGAATTTCAGCAATTTGTGGAGAGCTACGATGGTGTGCCCGCTCCCATAGAGGAAAACGTGCTTTATATGCGCGGTGCGAAAGTGCCACGTCTAGACACCGATGTTGCGTTTGACAACGAACCGCCCAAGGAGGATGAAGGCAAGTATATTTAACTAATGGATATGAAAAATGTATCTACAATTTATCTGTTTCACAGTTATCCTTTTTGATGTCAAGTATGATAGCAATGATCAAGATGAGGAGGAAGAGAACGATGGATCTGATGCGAAGAACAGTGAAACCTTCTATGACAATAGTATTAATATCAATGAAACTAAAAGCAGCGAGAACAACAATAATTATAATTTTAATAACAAAAATGGTGATTTATCCGGTATGGCCGACGCTGAGGGCGATCTCATACAACGCGCGCTCTACATGACTCTGAACGATGATAATAACAGCGGCCAAAGCCACCAGGAGCTGCAATCCATTGATTCCATTAAAGCAAATCTTTTAATATGTAAGCACCATGTATGCTGTAAATAAGTAGATGATTAAAATTAAAATTGTTTATTTACAGCAACGGAAGAAATGAGTGGCTCAAGTACCAGCTCCATGGCCACCAATTCAAAAGTCACTACCAGTAAGGAAGTTAATGTGAACATACCGCTGCTCAGTTGTAGCATATGCAAGCACACGCACACGGATGCCAAACATATGCGCACGCATTATATGAGAATACACAATTGTGATGTGCCCGAGGATGATATCATTGGACTGACGAAGAGTAATGCTTGGCTTAACTGAAAGTGTTTTCGATCAATATAATAATAATAATGATATATTTATAGATCAAAGCTTTAAGTGTCGGCCCTGTAACAGCTATGTAACTAATAGCCGCACGGATATGCAGCAGCATCTAATAGAGCATCACAAAATTGATGGCGATTTCGGTGTGAACTTGATTATTGGACACTTTGGAACAAATTCTTAAGCTTTATCTTCATCCTTTTCAGAAATGTATTGCTACGTGCAACAGAATTGTCCAGCTTGTGGGCGCATTTTCAAGGATCAGCGGTCGGCTCGCACGCACTATACACGCATTCATACGCCTCAACAGCAACAGCAGCAGCAATTTGGTGCCGATATTGGTGAACAACAATTTGTATGCACCGCCTGCGATAAGGTCTTTAATTTGAAGAGCAGTCTGCAGGCGCATCAGCGCTTTTGCCAGGTGAAGCAGCCCGTGCACTGCACTTTTTGTGAGCAACAATTTAGCAGCATGCGCAAATATGAACTGCATTTGCAGCAGCTACATGCAGTGGATACCTTGCACGAATGTGAAATATGCATGAAGAGCTTTAAGAACAGTGAATCGTTGTCGGTGCATCGCAAGCGTCATTCAGAGCGGCATTTTCAGTGTACGAAGTGTTCGCTTAATTACATTAATGCGGCCGAGCTGCGAGTTCACTATGAGCGTGCCCACGTACAGGAGGAGGATGTGGTCAGTTGTCGGATTTGTGACAGTAAATTTCAGAATTTTGCCTTGTTGCGCGAGCACGAGCAACGTAATCATCAGAAATCAAAGATATGGCGCTGCGACAATTGCAATTTTGAGACCAATTCACGGGCGCGTCTGCGACAACATCAATACGAGCATACGGACTATCCTTACAAGTGCCAGCTTTGTCCCGAAGAGTTTGCTGATCGCGGCAAGTAAGTATGCCGATTATACATGCAAATAAAAGATATGTTTAACAGTTTTATGTTTCAGGATACGTCAACATTCCAAGAAGGTTCATGCGGTGGAGCTGACGGATGAGCAGCTGGCTGAAATGTTTAGGGAACGCATTGGCTATGTCAATCGTCATGATGCATTCAGCAAGAGCAACAACTTATTGGAAATACCGGGCTTTAGTGATGAATGTTTTACGGAACTGAAAAGCATGGGCTTGGACTATGATGATATTACAACCGATCTCTTTTCGAATTCCATTAACGCGTTGGACAATCTGCTTGAGTTGGTGCCATGAAGCATGGATGGCAACGAATACATTTACCTGCATAGAATTTTAAGGATCAACAATGAATAGCTAACGAGAGCTAGAAGACTGTTTGCACCTATCAATCAATCAATCCATTCATCAATCAGTAACAATCAACAGCCGTCATTAGAAAGCTTACCTAGCAAAATTTTACTTTGATTTTAAATTGTATTTTGTTTAACCAAGACCAGACCACCATGTTTACATACCCTCGTGTGTAGGGTATGCAGCACACAATAGTTCATTCGCACAGATTTTTCCCTTTTGAAGTAATTTAATAAACAACAACAGATCAAGTGCTTCAAAAGCGCGCGCAAAAAAAAAAAAAAAAAAAAAAACGAGATTGTTTTTCTTTTCGTGCCAAATATTTAATCTTTGTATTTAAACTATTTCAATTTTTTTAAGCATTTGCACGTTGCTTGTTCATTTATTTACAGCTAATTAACGCCCTGAATAAACTTTGAGAGAAAATCTGTTGGTTTCGGGTCCTGCGATTCCTTCCAATAGCGCATTATGTGCCCCTTTTGTTTCCAGATCTCCACAGTCTCCTTTAGCTCCATTTGACCCTGTATTTGATAAGGTAGAGAAGCATAAGTTAAGGACTTGCCGTAATTATAGCAAGACTCACCTTGATGACCAGCATGTCGATCACACGAATGTCTGTCACTTGGCGATGCTTGACAAACTCCTCGCGCAATTTCGATCGGCATTGTTCAATGCTCATTGGAATATCATAATCCATAACTGTTTGCAAAAGGAATATTGTTTATATTTGTGGCCGCCGGGACAGTTTGATGACATAACAAATGGACTCACCAATATAGGGAATTTGACGATACCAGGCCTTGTACAGATTTAGAGCACGCTTGCGTGCTTCTTCTCTGTCCACGGACAATATGGGACGCACCTGTTGCACGGCACGTTTGACGGCTTCACGTCCAGCCATGATCTCGACGCGTATTTCTGATTTTGTTAGCAAAAACTTCGTTGCAAAAGGTTTCTGCTGCTTCTTCAAAACAGCTGAGAAAGGTGCCAGTTTCGATTAAATTCGATAGCTGTTTATGTGCACTAAAAACAAGAGCTGTTAAGCCCTGTAGAATGGTTATCGATAGTTTTGTATGTGAGCAGCGCGCTTTTATTTAAAAACTATGCTTATTGTGCCTTACGAGCGTATGTAATATATGTTGATTTTAGTCATGCTTTTGCTTATTGTTTGTACCGAGGCATTGTGAGAATGTAAAGGACAGTTATTGTAAGCCCCGTGCTATGCATAAAAACTGCACATTGTCATTGTAACAATAATAGAGACAGCTGAGTAAAAAAAAAAAAAATACACTTTCATTCACTAAAACTACCTATTGTTGCTTTTGTGTCGCTGGTGTTGTTGTTATTGTTATTAAAGCTGTTGGCGCTGAGTGCGCGTGATGTTGACCGATCGACTCCGACTTTGCGCTCAGTTTAAAACACGTTATGCGCCTGTGCAGAGCGTTTTTGCGCTTTAACAATTTAAAAGCCGTGTGTATTTCGAAAGTTATTCTGTCCTCTATTGAACAAAACGCGTGTGATTTGCAGTAACAACTACGCCGACGAAATACGTTGTGACGTTTTCGGTGTTAGTTTGGAAAAACATTTGTAGTAATTTATTATGCAAATGCAGTAAGCGAGCTATAAACATTTTTGGTAGGTCAACAATTTCTATTTTAATTGGCAGCGCCCAACAATTTACCATATGAGAAAAGAAAGCTGCAAAATATGATATTGGACATAACATATCTCACACACACATACGTATGGCCGAACAGTATTTATTGTGCATAATTAAGCCAATCAAAAAAGTTTTCTTCTGTCGGCATTTCTTCACATATAGAATTAGACAGAATTGCGTGCGTGTTTATGTGGTTTGGTTTAGTTTGGTTCTTCGTTTGCCTCTTGCCATAAATTGATACAATTTCCAAAGTTGAAGCGACGTGTCGCTATATGGACCAATATAAATTCCAGATATGATAAAAATACACTTCGTCTGCCCCTAAGCAAATTGAAATTTCTTTGTCAAGGTTGAGTGCAATGCCGGCTTAACATCCAGCACGATCCATTTCGGCGCCTCTTTTTTTCTTTTCTCTGTGTTTTTCCACTGCCAATTAGTCGAATTCAACTGGGCTAATATCTATGTATGCATACAGATAGTTTGAAAGTCAGAGCATATTAGCAAATTCCAGCTGTAACGATGTGCAAATATTGAATTAACCGCAAATATTCAACAAGCCACCTATTAACACATAACATACAAAACTGGCTTAGTTCTGAGCGAAAAAAGAGAGAAAAAAAACGAACTTATTATTATTATTAGGAAAACGGCTTACACATACCAGTTTACCTCCGTGAGAGATATGAGTACCGTTTATCGTAGACAAACTATAGTGGGCCACGCCTTCACCTCTGCCTCCTCCAGTTTGCACTTGGCAAACCAAGTTAAACGGCTTTTATTTGTACCCTACCCAGCGCCTTGGTTACAATTTCATGGCCAACGCGTTAAGTGTTGCTTGTAAATTATTATTATTATATTTATTTGTATTTATATTGGCAGCAGCGGAAGCCGCCGCCCGCATTGAGAGCCGTCAAAAATCGTAACGTGAAAAAGGCAAACACTCTCTCGCTTGCACGGCCCATATCATTTGAAACAATCAAAGTATAAAAACACGAAGCACCAGCCCAAAATTGCTGCTGCCAAAAGCAAAAATAAATAAAAAAAAAAAGATGAAAAACACTTATCAAATCGATACGAGAAGCGCCTGTTAACAATATTTTTGTTGCTGTTGCTGTCGGTGTTGCTGGTGTGCACCAATTGCTTGGGCATGTTCATGCGGGCAATGGGAACGTGATGAAACTGCTATTCCACGAAATAAAAAGACAGCAACAACAACAACAAGAACAGAAATACCGGATTAGCAACGTTCTTAGCGGGGAATTTCGTGCGGTAATAGCTGGCTCACATTGCTCTTGGCTTTTTCGTTGTTCAATTACGCTTTGCATAAGGTTCCTGCAATAGAAGTTTTTCGGGGAGTTTATTATGAGTCTTATCTTTCTTATACATATATTGTTGATTCCTACTTGTTCTTGTTGAATTATTTTAATTGGCTTATCGTGCCAATATATGAAGTGGTTAGACATCAATATTCCATTTTATTCTTTTTTTTTATTATTCAAATATTGGAATTTTAAAGCATAACTGTTTTTATCAATCAGTTTGACTTCATTTATTTTATTGTATACTAATAGCTTTATTTGACAAGTTTTTTGCCTTTTCAACAATATTGTTACATTTATAATTTATTTTAATATTTGAATTTGCATGCATAATCATTTTCGGGTAACCTATGTTTTATTTATCTTAGGTATACCCGTAAACTTAGTCAAATGTATTTTGGTGTTAAAAATAGTTTTTATAAATTTGTGATGAGTTTTGGAATTTTGAAAGACTAGATACTTAAACTTTTTTCTAAAATATATTTGTGTAAGAGGTCTAAATAATCTAGAATACTTATTTTCCGCGCTTTAAGTATCTGACCTAATCCTGTCGCTATATGGACTTTCTAATTTCATATTCGAATTCGGCAAAGTTGAATTATTAATTTGATATGAGTATAATGTTGCATGTAATTAATTAGCTTAGCTTTGTTTTTTTTTTTTTTTTTTTTTTTTTTTTGCATTTCCTCTTCTTACACAATTTATAGTTTTTCTAGCGAATTCCATTTAATCATAACAAATACTGGTTGGTTGTTTATTGATTATTCGCTAAAATGTCTCATGGAAATACTCGTTTTATTGGGAACATTATACTTCCCATAATAGGTTATGTTCATGGATAGAGTACACTACACAAAAGTTAAACTTATGCTTAGTGCCAAATTTTGTTGTGCATTCAGTGTATAGATGCACTTTTATTGTCACGTATACTCAGTCTTGGTGTATGTGCGTATAGATATAAGTTTTGGGCTCTATTTCCAGTTTTGGGTATTTCCTTCTTTTTTAAAAAGATATTCCGTTTGTGAAATGTCCGTTGTACTGTTTGTTCATCTGTTCGTATGAACGCAGACAATTTCACCTCTATTGATGGTAGCAATATGTAAAATTTATTCGCTGGTACTCTCGTCTTATAAAGATGATCCGATTATCCAGATACGCTCGGCGTGATAAATCGGGTGATACAAAATCCATCTGTAAATCGACATAACAGAAATGCTATTATTTTACGTACGCGAGACTTAAAGTTTTACACGTGCGTAACCTTTGAGACACTTAAGCACTTAAAATTCTAAATATATATTCATATAGACAACAGTTACAGCTCTGGCAGTGCCGTATACTGTATTGAATGTCCGCTCTTATTGCTGAATGACCTTCTCTATTGATTACCAAAAATTATACATATAATGTGTGGTACGTGACAAATCAGAAAATAACTTTATTATCTTCTAATAGTTTAGAGTTAAAGTTCCAAAATTTAATTATTGAATTAAGTTACTATTCCTGCTTGAGATTGACAACAAATAATGTGATGAATCGCAAAAAATAACTATATATGCCAGAAGATTGGAGTAAAACTGAAGTCAAGTCTCAGCATTTGCATGCATTTAACTGGATTGTTTCGAATATTCCCCAATTGGAATACTTACAGTCCTATGATGTTTTCCAACAAATTAATATATTTTATTTTGTTAAAAATTTTAAAATATTTAATTTTTTGAAGACAGTCTATTTCTCATCACTTCTTATCATCATATACAATTTGCTAACGTAAAGTAACTGACGTACTTCTTGAGACTTGTCATATCATTTATTATATTATTTGTATTTTCTCTAATTGTATTCATCATGTGAGTGACTAATATAGATACATACATATATGCGTTATCTCAGGCCTTAGACAATTTAAGCTAGAATATTTTTCGCTTCTCTGAAGTTTTTCTAGTTTTTTATTTTTAATGATAAGCAATTCTTACCCGTAAATGTTATTGTTTATTAACAAAACTCTTTAAATATTTACAAGTAGATACCTTTTGTTTGGAATGCTTGAGGCATATTTATAAATCTATATAGTCATATGAACTGTAATTGCAGCGTTTGAAAACAATTGAGAGCTGCAATATCTCTGACCCATATTACGGTACACGTCTGTATATATGATTATATCACTAAGTTGAAAGGCTTACTAAACCGAGAGTGACTCAGACGGGGTTGTATAATAAGATAAAGGTCTGTCTATATGAACAAATACAGTTATTACAGTTAATACGCATTTGCAACAGGGTCTGTAGACGAGATCACTGATCAGCTGATCACGTTGCTCAGCACACGTGTAAACCAGCTGTGTTGTGTTGAGTTCTTCGATATTTGCTTAACTTTTCCATTTTGGCTAACAACAAGTGTCGGAAATGCCAGTCATTTTGGCCCCCCTAAGAAATTATGCATAATTTGTGCAACAATTAAAAGTGAAAAACGAAAAACGAAAAAGCTACTTCGTTTTTCGGCTAGAGGGAAATGTCTTTGATTTTTGGTTTACCTTTCACGTTGTTGTGGGTCGCGCCTGCAGGGCATTTGTTTAGCTATTAACAGCGTCAACTTTACACGTTTGCTGCTCAGGCATTTTATTTTCTTTTATTTTGCGCTGCTTTTTTTTTTTTGTTTTTATACACACATATTTATTTTGCGGCAGCTATGCGCACGAGCACTTTGCGCGATAACCGACACAGTAAACACAGCAACAATAGTAAGTAAAAGTGCTCCAGTCGGAAGTGACCGACTAGGAAATACCCTGTATATCCTGAGGGCATTTGAAATTATTAACAAAAATTAAAATCGATGTTTTTATTCCATGATTTGAACTCCTGAGAACTCTGAGATTGCCTCATTTAGCTGCTTCTGATAATACCAATAATAACTGTAGTTTTAGTGATATGGACAAGGTTTGTTCAGAGTATGATATTCGAGAATATTCATAGGTTATGAAATAGTCATAGAACTGACAGACAGATGGGGCTACTATAGACTTGGCAATCAGTCCTGATTCCATCATCTCCTCCTTTTGCAGGCTACATGTTTATAAATATAATCATTATACCCTCTTTGCTCCGTTTCAATGGGTGCTGGGTATTATAAAAGCGACAACAAAGTCGACGTCGGCGTCGACAGCCGGACGACTTCAGAGGTGCTCGTCAGTGTTGAAGTTGGTTCAGGTTCAGTTTCAGTTACGTTTTGGCGTTTTACGGTAACGCAGCGGACAAACGACAACAAACAAGAATAACAACAACAAGAAAAGCAAGTATCGCTTTCGAGGTGCGTCTGTTGCCAAAAAAAAATAAATGACAATAATATTAATAATAATAACTATAATAATAAAAATAATAACAATAAAATAATTTTGCCAACGTGTAAATCATATCTGAGCGCATTCTCTGCGATTACAATTGCGCATACGACGTGTTGGCTGCTACAGAATGAAAATAAATGAAAATAAGTGCCAGAAAAAGCCGCTTAGCATCTGTGCGTGACTTGGTCCGTTAAATTCCTAGTCAAGTGTAGCCAATTGTGGACAAATCTGTTCAAGTGTCGCGTAGCCCAATCTTAAGTTATACATTCTACTAAAGTCTTTTATGCATACATATATAAATATATATAGATAATATATAATATAATTTATTATTCGTATGCAGACACGCTATATAACGTTAAACGGCAAATGGTTTTCACTTTTTGGCTTGCAACTCGATTGCATGCAAAACTTTGTTTTATGAGCTCAAAAACGTATATATATTATATATCCATAGTCAAGTATTTACCGTTATGCATTGGGTTCGTACCTTGAACCCAGTTTTGTGCGCTTTTACATCTTTTTATTTCTGAGCACTTTATGCTGTTGGTTTTAATGCAGCGAGTTTTCACTTTCTTGCAGATGGGGGCCGTTAATAATTTGATTAGATAATAAATTATTACAGCGCACACAAGTTCTTGGGGTTTTCGCGTTTTTGGATTATGCTCTTTATCAGTTGTACAATACATTTTGTTTCGATTCGTTCTTTTTTTTCGTGGTTTTTGCGACAAATTGTTGCTTGTTGCCTTTTTGGCCTTTTATGACTGTTGATTAGATTGGCGTCTGCGTGACGTTACAATTTTGAAGGTATAATACCTTCAACGGGTTTATAGAATGCTGAAGCTTTTTATATTTTTATACCTACATATACATATGTAAGTTAAATTCTTCACTAAAGAAATGTAGAGGCGGTTTACATAGTACTGTAGCTTTAATATAAATCAAATTAAAATCGGCCTAAGTTTGATGAGGTTTGCCTTAAGCTTAGATGTTGATATGACTCCTAAAATGAGCTTAATGCACAGGGCGTCTGTAGGCATCTTTTACATAGAGAAAAAGTGCGAAATTCCCAGCAAGATGAGTTGTGCTCGCGCATAACATTCATAACATCATAATAACAACTCAATGCAATTGTTGTAGCAATAGAGCAGCGAGCGACGTGTTCACACACATGGCCAGACGAGTTGGCAACACACCTACTTCTCCGGCTTCTTCTTTTGCTTCATCTGGGGCCAGAAAGGGGGCCAAGTAACCAATTTTGATTTACCAATGATAGACGCACCAAACGCACGCAACAACAGCTAAATGCGAAGAAATGTATAGATATAACCCAAAAACTTGAACAAATGTGAACGGCCTGGGCTTTTATTTTGGGGTTTGGGTTCTGCGTAGCCAATAACTGGGACTGGGCAGGGTCTTTTATAGCATTAGTTTTTTTTTTTAGGTTATTTATTTTTATTGTCTTGGGGCATTTGTCACAGCAGCAATTCACACCTAACAGCTTTTGCTCACCACCAGAACTTTTTGGCCAAATGCGAACTTGAGTGCCAGTTGGGCTCATAAATAACTGAGAGTTTCGGAAATAGAGAGCTGCCTTGATATTATTATCAAATGCTATACAGAAAGTTGACAATCTATAAATATGTGTATCTTTGTATTATTGTTTTTGCATATATGTAAAGGAAAGGCAACTTTTTAAATCATAAATCAGACTACAATGTAAATACTTTCGCTTTCTTTGGTGCTCAGCCAAGGTCTTAGGTTAAAAGCCGGTTTTCATTTTATTTTGCTTATTGCTATCGTTTGGCTCGGCAGCAAAAATTTTGGAGATAAATCATAAGCCTTGTACAACATTTGCTTTTATGCATACATTTTGCCAATTAATCAATAACTATTTATATATGTATATAAATGTATTCATTTAGAGATGTATAAATAGAGTTCCGTTCTCATGAAGTGTATGCAAATATTTTGCATATAATATATTCATATGTATATATAGAATATAAAATATATCTTCAATGAGCATGTCTGACCAGCAGTCAGTATGGAACATATGTATGTACATATATTTCTTGTGAAAATAGAAAAAAAAATGTATCTTATTTACTTATTTATTTCAATTAAATGTTATTGACGCGAAAATTCTCTGAATACAATATTAGATATCAATATATAACTGACTATAATAATAATATTATATATATTCATATATGAATGCATAATTTGTGTATTATCCGATGGCAGTAGATTTATTTATAGTATCAACATAATTAGTTTATTTTTAAAATCTCATAGACACACCCATACAAATTTGTGTGACGTTAGCTTTAATATCAACAGACTGGGATAAATTCATAAACATGATAATTAGTTTATGACGAGCATCAACGGTTTCTTTAAAAACTCAACATTTTATTGTGGGTTTTGATCAAATTAGTTTTTTTATTTTTTTATTATATCACGCTTTGGCATAGAGATTTCTTTGATATTTTTAGATTTGATCTATATTCTCTTGCAGAATTCATAAAACTATATTGTTAACGTTCCAGATAGTCTTCAGGTTTATCTATCCCATTTGCTTAGTGCGAGGGTATTCAAAATGTATAAATCTTAGAGTATTCCACACAAGTCGTCAAAGCACAAGGTCAACTCGAATTTTCAAGTGCTCCGAGCCCCAGGCAATAAACAGATCATGTGCAACTTTTTTGTGTGTTTCTTTCAAGTTAAATTATAAAAAAAAGAAACAACACGGAAAAATGTACAAAAAAGCTTAAATTATTTGCTGTAAACAGCTGTCGCTTGGTTGGACATTTGCACTTAATTAGGCGAACCGCCAACCGCCAACCAACAGGCCACATCCACATCCACCCACCGACCCACCCAACCACCACTCGCTGCACACAATTCTACAACGTTAAGAAAAAAAGAAAATAAATAAAGAAATAAAAAACTGCCTCTGGCGGCAAAATACAAACAGTGAAAAGATTTAAGCGCAGTTTATTGAAGTTCTGTAATTGGCATTTTGTTATTATGGTTTCTAATTTATTTATTTATTTTTTTTTGTTATCATTATATAAACAGTTACTTATATGTACATGTATATATATACATATATTATATATATTTTAACATAGGTATATATGAATGCACATTATTTAATTGTTTGTCATGGGTTTCTGTGCGTAGGTCGAAAGACAAATACAAATTAATACGGGTTGTTCGGCACGTTCGGCTACTTAATGGAATAAATAATTAAGTCAGAATGTCAGTCAATGCAATGTATGTGCACAGTTCTGATATACTTCAGCTTCAATAGAATGGAGTACAGTGAACATTGCCTATAAACATGACAAAACAAAGAATGTATTAAATAAAATATTTATATTTATATTTATTGGTTGTTTATTGTTGTTGTTGTTTCCTTATTATCAAAGTTTATTTTTAGAACAGTTATTTATAATTTTGTGAATGTAACTAGTTTCGATTCGCTTAACTTTTAGATGTTTGCTTGGCAAACTTTATCTGCATAGAGCGTATTCACCTAATTTAGATGCGTCGCAATTGCCAGACACTCAGCCAGACGCCATAAAACAAACAACAACAACAACAACAGCAGGGGCTATAAACAACAAAAATAAGTTCAATTACAGCTGAACAATAAAATTGAAAATGAAATCAAATAAACTGAGAGTCTGACCTTTGGCTAAGTAATTGAATGTGCATAGAATTTATGAGAGTAACTGCAATGCAGGCCCATAAATTGCAGCTACTAATTAAATTAGCCATTGACATTGAAGATGGAGAGGGGCTGACAGGGTCTGACAATGAAAATTCTACTCGTATCAGCTATGAGTGTATATATACGTGTACGTGTACGTGTACGTGTACGTGTACTGGTTTATTGATAAGATTCTAGTCCAGTTGGGTCACATGCAGTTGATCGATCTGTGTCGCGGCCCGAAGTGTATATGGTTTGAACGATTCCAGCTAATTGTTATTTGAGCAGTTCACACAGCTCAATAAACAATCAATGGCATTTGTTTATTTTTTTTTTTTATTTTTTGTGGGGAGCCCAGACAATGACCACTTGATGGCCCTGGCCGTGCATTGTCCGTCACCATTACGTAATTACGCATACGCCATGTGAAAAACACAAAAAATGCTGTTGGAAAAACAGAAACACACAAACACACAGCGCAAATTGCTAGCGAAAGTAAATACACGGTATGCAAAAGTTTTGCATTTGTTTTTCATTGATGAGGTCTGAACATGTGATTGATAGCACGAGGCTGTGTACGGCAAGTCGGATAGATAGATATAGCCACAAATTGCGAGGAAATGTGTCGCTATTATATAACATAGTTGATAAAGAGCCAAAGAATGAACCAAATCATAGATCGATAGATCGACGTCCATAAAGATACATATGTTGCCAAGACACTCTAAACGAGCTGCCGTCGGGGGCATATTTATAATAAATAGTATTTATTTACTATAAGAGTTTGAACTCCTTTGGAATGGTATTATATTTGATTAATTTCATAATCAACATAATACATAATCATAATTTATTATGGAATCGAATTTCTTATCTCTGCCAAATTGAGTTGATGTTGAGTTGCTAATGCTTATTGAATGTATTTATTAGTATTAATATTATAAATGGGGGAATATACTTGCTGAGTCTTTATTATATATTATTGCCTCAACAGCAGGGACTAGTCTACACATACTGTGTCAGACTGTGTAATTAGTTAAATGTATATTATAGACCTAAGTCCGCTAAAGATTTGTAGTTTGACTGTGTCATTTAACGTCTATTCGTGCTATATCACGATACCTTCACAAACTTTAATGATTAGCTGATCTGTCTTAGCTACATTATTCGCATTAAGATCTCAACATATGTGGCTCTCAGGCAAAATAATTATTTTTGTTTTATATGACATATATTTTATTTAAAATTCGTTTCAATCTAAATTTAACTTTAAATCCACTGACTTTGAAAAATACTGTTCAGTGTCTCTAATTTAATTTACACAGAAATTAGGGTCTTGACTTGTAATTTTGACAACAGAAACTTGACAGAATTAGTAACGCTAGCTAATGGACCCCGTGTGCATGACTGAGTGTTCTGACACTCTTCCAGTTTAAAAGTTCAGAAACTTGAGTATCCAACGACTCCAACTTGATGGGAGCTGTTGCTGTGTTGGGGTTATTATCGGTTAGAGAATAAGAGCTTTGATTAGGGAGATCAAAAGTTAGATGAATTATAGCTAATTGATAACAGTTAAAAGATAATTTATATAAAGCAAGGCACGATATAAATATATGAACATGTATAACTATATATACATATATATATACTTGACCAATTGCCAAGTGCTCATCAATTAAATTTCTAGCTTGTGGCATTTGTGGACTTTGGGCATACTTAACAACGTTTAAACAGTTTTATAAATAAGTTATAAATTAGCTACAACTATAAGGAAAATTTAATTGGCTTATTTATGATTAATAAAAACGAATTACATATATTTATAATTGTTCAAGTGGGTAACGCCAATGTGAATTGATTAAAACAAATATTTGTGCCACAAACAAAGAATGAGTAATTAATTTTGCTTAGATTAAAAAGCAGTTACTAAAAAGTAACTTATCAAAATCAAGTGACTCACCTGCCTTGGGAGAAATATAAAAATGCTTTAAACTGGGCTGAGTGGCCATCAAATCAAATAGTTTATAGAAAGCAGTCGCCGCATTCTCAAGGTGCTGTCCCAAAAAAAAGAAAAAAAGAAAAGAAAGAAAGAAAGAAAATAAAATAACATATATAAAATTAAAATTTAATTTCAATAAAAATCTAACAATAATTTGCTAACCGAAGTTTGATTTTGGTTTTCACCACAAATTAAACATGATTATGATTGGGCAAAAAGTGGCAAAAAAAAAAAAGAAAAAGAAAAATGAATTTGCATTTGACTAATTTTTTGTTGCTTCTTCTCCTATTTTTTGGTAACATCTTTTACAGCTAAACACAGGCGAAGCACCGTTAACAGACGGAAAGTAAAAGCGCATATCAGATACAAACGAGCCACACACTCTCTCACGCACATACACATCCATCCACCTAGCCGCACATATACACTCACAGTTGCAACATGGCCGATACCATCAACAAGCCGAGCATACAAATTCGCAGCGGCCTGCCCTCGCCACTCAGCGACAAGAGCCCCTCGCCTGCCACGAAGCTGCTGATCAGCCATGGCAAGCCGAACTTTACCATCGCCCGTTCACCCAAGCTGGAAGACAATGATGGCCAGCAGCCGTTGTCGCCGCAACCGAATGCCAACAACAACTACAATCCCTACAAGTGCGCTGGCTACAACAACAGCAGCAGCAGCAGCAACAAATTTGTGGTCGGCACCAAGTTCAATGGCGTCTTCAAGCCATCCACACAAGCCGCCAGCTGGGCGAGCAGCAATGGCAACGGCACTGCGGAACAGAATGAAGCCGCCAAGGTGGTGCTGCGACGTCCGAAGTTGGCCAATGTGGAAGCCCCAGCAGCGGCAGCTGGCGAAGATGAGAATGTGCCGGAGTTTATACTGCGGCAGCGACGCATTCAGGAGCGTTTGGCCAAGGAGAATGTCCTGGACTTTGAGAATCGTCGCAGCGGATACTTCACCCACGTCATGATCTCGCCAGACTCACCTAATCGTACCTCTTTTGTTGAGACTATGGCCAGTCCGGCAATAGTTCCTTCACTAGAGATGCCTCTGCCGGCCAAGATTGAGGAGGAGCAGCAGGTGGAGAAGCGGGAACTACAGCAGGAGGAAGTTGTTCCCATTGCGAATGGACATAGCCCAGAGGTGGACCATTCGGCGGTGCTCTCTAATGGTCACAATGGCGAGGTAGAGAAGGAGAATGAGAAGGAGGATGAGAAGAAACAGGAGGAGCAGGAGCAGCCTCTTAGTAATGGGCATGCACATGAGGATGTGGCACCCGAAGAGGTGGCCAAGGCCATTGAGGAGGTCAACAAGGCAGTGGCTGGCGAGGATGATGATGGCAAATCAGAATTGGAACAAGTGGAGGTCAAAGCTGAGGAGGAACCACTAGCCGTTGCTGAGTCCACAGTTGCAGTTGTTGAAGTGACACCGACTGCTGTAGAGGCCCAGGTCGAGGTGGTCACACCAGCGGTGCGCGCAGAAAAGAGCGTTGCCCATGACGATGCAGGTATCACCATCTCGCACACGAACGGCCATGCCAGTGAGCAGCCCACCGTTGCCACGCCCGATCCAAGCGGCGCGCTAGGCGTCAACTATGAGCCCAAGACGGTGGTCAGCTTTTCACAGGAGCTGGGGAGCGGCGAAAACAATTATCCCGATACTGTGCAGGTGACCAAGGAGGTGCTCGCCTCACCTGAAGATGCGCAACTCCAGGAGTTGAGCAAACTGAAGTTTGATATACAAAGTGATGAGAAGAACGAGGTGCAGGTGACACCCGTTCTGCGTGCGGACTAGGCAGCCGATCCTCCCTCTCTCGTCCAACACCCAAATCCCTTAGAGGGTTCTTAGTGCAATTTGTTATTAATCAAATGGAAAGATAGAAAACAAAGCGGAAAACGAAAACTTAATGTATTTGTGTATTTTGTGTTAGAGATTAAGTTCATTATGAGAAATGTTGCCAAATTTAATTTTATGCTTTTGCGCATCAGTCAGTATCCGTGTACGCACGAATACACACACACATGCACACACACACACACGCACACACACGCACACACACATACACACACACACACTACGCGCCAGCTGTTGAGGCAGTTGCCAAGCCCGGGGCTTGGTCTACGAGCGTAACGCCCCTTGTGCCTGGCCACCAGCTACACTTAACTATGTTTACTTCAAAAACAATTTGCTTTATTTAAATAAATTATTATTACAAAAAAAAAAAAAAAAATAAAATAAATAAATAAATAAAAATTACAAAACTTTGTTGTTCAAAATTATTAGCTGGAGCTTTAGCCGGCTTATTTTGTACTAGACAACTCAATCTGGCCAAGTATTTATTTCTTTTATTTCAATTTTAAAATTAATATTGCAAATTTTTGTAATTTCTGAATTAATTTTATACTTATAGACGAAGTGTACTAAATATGGGTCATGACAAAAAAAAATCTCTGAAATTTGATAATTCTAGAGTTGCCTAGTCTCCTTAAAGTTGTTAAAATAGGTCTTATAATTATTTATAGCTGACTTAGCTCAGCTACAAAACGCAATACTTGCTATGATAAATTACGGACGTAGATTTATTTATACGTAAATAACTAAGGTCTTTTGCAATTTTTAGCGATGCAATTATCAATAGCATATCATTGGAACTTGACCTTGAAAATGGAAGGTAGTTCGATATCGACTGCTCGAAACGTCATGAATAGATAGAAAAGTATTATTAAGTATTTGTGCTTAAGCAATTGAACTTTGACATTCGGGAGATAAAAATAAGCTGACCTTCGGCTGTGATAATTATGTATATGAATTTTTTCAATATATTTCAAATGATGAATGGGTATGTTAGATTGCTGAATGGGTGTGGAGAGGAGGTACATATATCGATACTTGCTTTAAAATAGATATCAGTTTGAGGGTTTTGAACGTGTCCGAAGCATGCACATGTGCTATCTTATTCTTCATTTGGTTGGGCGTTCGTCGAGCGTGACGCTTGTGACCCATGGTAACCATGTCCAGGTTAGCCTCGCTTCGGGGGTTGCATTGCTGACCAACATCTGGTGGGCACATGTCCTGACCGGCGACAGCGTTTAATCGATATTTTGGCCAGGGGCTGTTTTTTTCTTCTTCCTATATATATAGTTTGGCCAAAACAAAAGCGACCATGGGCCAAACAAGTTTTCAAATGGAAATCAGTTGGCTGTGGCGCAGCCGTCAGTTCGGCTCAAAGAAGCAAACAGAGAGAAAAGAGGTAACCCTATCTGAATGAAAAGTGAAAAGCGAGTGTCTTAGGTGCGTCGCGTGCGAAATTTGTGTATTATTATGGATTTATGTCTTAGGGGCTCACAGGTAAGTAGGCGCTCTGAGTTTGGCTCTGGGTACTCAATTAATTGTCCACTCCTAGATAAACCTCGCTACTAGACAAAAAACGAAGCCCAAGTACAATAGCCGCTCCCTGACCGCACTGCACAGCTCGACTCCACATTTTCGTCCACGCTCGGCCAACTTTCTGCAGCAACGCAGTCGCTCCTCGCCCTTCCTGGGACGACCACAGTCGGCGGATCCCAAGTTCGGTCGCAAGCTAAGCGTTTACTTTGGCGACAAGGAGCTGCGGCATAACAAGCACGTGAGTACCAGTTGTCAGGCAATGACATTTGTCACTTCTATTTTCGAGCACAGAATTTACCGCAAAAAGAAAATCAGAGAATTACGTAAAATTTAAATTAAATCTTTCATCAAGGTATTTAATTGGGTTTTTAGTTTTATGGAAATCCTAATCGATTAATTATTATAATATTTAACTAATTGCAAACTGTTTTATGCCTGAAAGCCATTGAAATGATATTGCAGTACAATTTACAATATATTTAGGAAAATATGTGCAACTAGCAGTGAGATAGCTGGCAGAGCAGAACCCATAAAGAAGATATAATCGATGTAGTCATGTCTGTCTGTACAGTGTAAAGCATTTGAAATTCCCAACTTGAGCATACGTGCTTAAATTCAAGCCGAACTCTGATTCTTAGTTAAATGAATACAATTATATTAATGTATTAATGTCAATAGTCCCTAATGTTATTAAATTTCTCGTTTTGGTGGCTTCTCTGAGTAATTAATTGCTTCTACTTTCTATTTGTCAGGCCCTAGTCTCCTCTACGGATCTGCTCAAATCGCTGCTTGAGGAGCCCATCAAGCGCAGCTGGCTGTGCCGCAGCACCTGCAATTCTTCCACCGACGAGCAGTCGGATTTCTCACAGAAGTCTCCGCACAGCAGTGAAGGTGAGCAGTTAGAACGTTTCCTGATCAGCATGCCGGGCACAGGCAAAGGCACAGGCACAGGCACAGGCACAGGCACGGGCACGGGCGCTGGTACGGACAAAGCCAAATCCTATGCTTCCAATTGGTCACCCGGTAACAGTCAGGGACTGAGCAATGCGACGCTATTGCAGAAGACTGCTAAACCGGATCTGCCGGGTCGCGTATCGTTCAGCAAGCCGAACAGCAGTCAGCACAATGATGTGGATTCTAGTGACTGTGACAATGATAAGCAGGAGATTCGCGCCGGTGTTAGCACCAGCATCAGCATCTCCGCACCGGGACCTCTAACACTGCCCAACTTTAGTTATAATGGAAATGTCAATAAGCTGGAGGCTGGTGATGCCAGCGCACAAAAGAAATCGGTACACTTTGGCACTCCAGCTGCGGGCAGCGGCAATGCCGAGGTGTTGGCTGAGACCTATGAGTATCCCAAATGTCCTTCGGAGAACTGCACCTGTAGCACCCACTCGTCCTCCACGGCCAGCACCAATGAAGCCACAGTTGACATCAAATGCGCATGCGATGCGCCCAGTTGTCGCTTTGCGGAGACCAAGACGCAGTTGCCTTCGTCCGTGCTGCCAATGCCCACGCCCAAGTCATGTACGCCGGAGCTGAATGTCATCAGGGAGTATAAGCAGGCGGTGGGCGTGGCACTGGATAAAACTCAGAAGCCGCTGGAGCCACTAAATAACATGGAATTGCCCAACTATTTGGATAAATATGCCACGCCTGCCAAAAACAAGCAGAACAATTTATCTGAGAAGAATCTTAGCCCGGTAAACGGCAGCAGCAACAACAACAATAACCACACTCAGAGTAACAGTGGCGCCACCTACCGCTCGTCCGGGCAACGCAATTTTGGCGCTGAGAATAATTTTCTTCCCATTGTCCAGGAGGATCGCAGAAATTTCGGCAACAGTAGCGCCGATTCCGTCATTAGCAATTATTTGAAAATCGCTGCCACGCCACCATTTGTGGGCAAGAAGAAGGAGAATGTGAAGCCAGCCAGTGCAGAGGTTGGCAGCAGGAATAAGTCTAAATTTCTGGCCAAAAACTCGACAATCGGCTCCGCTGGCAAGCTAAAGAAAGCCGTCAGTGTGGGCAGCCTGCGGGAGGAGCGCAAACTGAGCGAGTATAACCTGGACAAAGTGGACAGCTGGATGAGCATCCACGAGCAGAAGCAGGCACTGGCACAATTCGAGGAGCTGCACAAACAGGGTGTGGACGAGCTAGACGAGGGCAATGACAATGACAGTGTTTCGCAATTGTCGCTCAAATCAAACGAGGACTCCAGAGGATCCACCTACGATGAGATTGTGTCAGTTATCAAGGAGATCGAGGAGGATAAGAAGCGGGGTATAGTTGGATAACAATTTGTTAGTTTATGAATAGATGAACTATTGATGTACGGTTTCAGACAATTTTGCCGAACGTTTGCCCAGCGACCTGAACCTGAAGTTGTCCAGCTCGAGAGCCGAGACAGCGGATTCGGTTAGCCAAAACGGAGACAAGATGCCCGAAAGTGGCGACAAGTACAAGTGAGTTGCAACACAATGGATTAAATGTTGTGTATAATGAAGCAAGTTAAAAATGTTTGTCATTTAATCGGACTTTCATCAAAGAGAACAAGCTAGTGTTTATCAGAGATCATTTCCTGCCTAATATATAATATATAATTATATATCCAGACGATCTTAACATAGCATAGATTGCGTATAATTTTCATTAATTATACCCTGAACCCATTGAAAATGGGAATTCAGGATATAATGGTTTTGTGAAAATGTATGTAACAGCAGAAGGAGACGTCGCAGACCCCATAAAGTATATATATTCTTGATCAGCACAACAAAATAAGTTGATATAGCCCTGTCCGTCTGTCCGTCCGTATGAACGTCGAGATTTTGGAAACTTCAAAAGCTACAGTGCTGAAATTTTACATAAATACTCGTATCTTACGAGTTTAAAATTTATATTTTAAAAAATTTATATATTTAGATAGTTATTATAAATACGCAGATTATGTAATTTTCTGATTCTGGACCACCACCACCTTCGCGCGTTGTTTGTTGATCCAGCGATCAGACTTGTAATGCAACAGGAATGATATTGTTCGTTATTCAAAACAATTTATAATTATTATTATTATAATTACTATTATTTATAATTTAAATTTATAATCATTATATTATTATAATGACTTCAGCTTACCTATATAGGAAGAAAACCAATAGACGTAGAGCTCGACCTGAATTTGAAAGTTAGCGGCAATGCTTGACAAGCCTCATTGTCATGTCATAAGTTGAATTCTTATATTTTACAAACTTTTTTTTAAATAATTTTCAGAGACATTTTGACTTATCTGAATAATGTGGAGAGCAGTTGTGACAAAACCTTGATGGAAACCCGTCGTTCTATGCCGGACAGCAATCGTTCCGAAGTAGAGTTTGTCGTTGAACCCGACGTGACCGATGAGGTGCCCAAGTGAGTTGAAGATCTATATGTTTATAGATAGCACACACTTTAGGGTTTCTTTTTTTTCAGACTCTCCGAGCTGTTGATGCTGCCCAACCATCAGCTTGCTAGACGTGTAATTGCGCTTAGCTTGCGAGCCAACGAGTTGGCCAATGCCATTCATCTGTCCAAAGAGCATGTCATTCAGCTGCGTGGCGAGAAGCAGAAGTCGCTGCGAGCTGAGAAGTCAAACAGTGCTACGAAAATGCGTGACCAGAAGAAACATTACGAGGAGGTGGTGACGCGCCATCAGGGTTTCATTGAACAGCTGCTCAAGGATAAGGGCTCCCTCTGCGAGAAGGTAGCTGCGTTAACGCGTCGCCTGGAGAGTCAGAATCAAGCTTGGGAGCATCGACTCGAAACAGAACTAGCTCGCACTAAGGAGACAACGCTAGCGGGGGAAAAGATACGACGAGAGCGTTGGGTGCGAGAGAATACCAAGAAGATTAAGGTGGGTGTACGTCGGGTTAACTACCTAGTGGTGTTTATGTGAATATACATATATGTACATATGTGTGTATATTGATTAAGTATATCGATGAATTTAGCAAAAATAACTACACATCTCTAGTAAAATTATTAATGATGCTAATGGTTTTACTTCTAATTTGGTTTGCGTTTTTGCACATTAAAACTAATCGAATTTTAGAGTAGGGAATGTTCAGCTTCGGAACGTTTTTGATCAAGGCTATTTAGGAAGCTCGGATCGGTTTGCCGTGGTATGTAGTAGATCCTTGATGGGTAGAGTTTTCGAAATCAAAACATTTTTTCTAATAACTAAAATAAATTTTTCTATAGCTAAAATTTTGTTAATTAAAACACTTTAGATTAATTCTTCTGACACAAGGTAAAATTGTTCTTCAACAGGAACTCACAGTCAAAGGTCTGGAGGCGGAGATTAATAAAATGAATTGTGATCATCAGCGCGAAGTGACGGAGTTGAAGCGTGCACATCAGATGCAATTGTTAGATGCACTGGAGGAGGCACGGCTGAAGCACGAACAAATCGAGCATGGGATACGCGAAAGTTGCGCTCAGGATCGTGAGAGCATAATTGAGAAGGAACGCACTGCCATACGAGAGCGTTTCGAGCGTCAGCTGGAGGAGGACCAGAAAACCCAGGCCGAGCTGCGACAGAAGCTAGCCGATGATTTTGCTGCAGAGCGCGAACGTCTGCAGGCGGAACTGCGGCAAAAGGAAGCCGAGTACCTAGCTAAGCGACAGGAGGCACAGCGGGACCACGAAAATGAGCTGGAACAGGTCAAGTTCGAAATGCAGGAGAAGATGGCTAAACAGGAAGAGAAGTATCAGAATCGCATCAACACTGTCGAACAGCAATATTTAGCTGATTTTGAGCTGTGGAAAACAGAATACGAGAATAAGTCCAAGCTAGCACAGGCTGAGAAGGAGAATGCCATAAGGCAGCACTACAGAGCCGAGCGAGATCGGCAGCTGGACGAGTTGGTGGTGCGAATGGAGGCGGATGCACTGCAAAGCAACGAGGAGCACGAGCAAAAGATACTGTAAGTATAGAAAGTAGCCAAAAAAGTTACCAACTAATGCTCCATTACAGACGTCTCAAGGAGAAGTTCGAGAAGGATTTGCAGTTGGCTGAGAATGTGGAAAAGTCGCTGAGGGAAAAGTATGCGGAGACCCGTGAAAAGCTAGCCGAGGCTGATGCTCAGGTGCGCAATAGCCAGGCGGAGGTCAAGCAGCTGCAGATGGAGCTTAGCCATAGTAAAAAAATGTGCGGCGACTTTATCAACGAGCGGGACAAGCTGCGGGACAATCTCAATGCAGACATTCAAAGCGAGCTGAATGCGCTCAACGAGCGCCACAAACAGGAAATGGAACAGTTGCAGAAGAGGTAAATCGTTGATAATATAACAAAAATATAGATCAAATTTTTGTATTTTTGTTGATTCTTTTGTTTTATAGAGTACATCAGACAATACAGCGACAAGAGGAAACCATCGAGGTGCTGAAGGGTGACAATGATCAACTACGCCAACAGTGCCTCAAATTGAATGCGGTCATACGACAACAGCGGAAAGATTATTGCGTTAAGTAGTTGGGACATATTGAAATGAGTAATAAATATATAGAAATATATATATGAACTACACTCCACATGTTTTCCCAATCCGTTTATATAATAAAGCTAAGATTATACGGAATCGAACGTCACGCTACTGCTTGGAAGGGAATGGGCGTATAGCATAGATGGGAGTAGGCGATTATTTATTCGGTTAAAAACCAGACATGTTTAGTCAATTGTTGATAAATAAATGAGCGGGTTTCTCGAGATTCCAATAAAGATTTCATACTTCAAAAAAGTGTATGAGTATGTAGTTTGTTAGTCTTTAAATATATCCAGAAACAAATGTAAATTAATCCTATGAATGATGAATAACAATTTAATGAAGCTGGATTTTATCATAAATCTCTAAACGGTCAGAAGTATTATTAAATCATCGTATTTGAATTACGCTTATTCAATCATCGTAAGAAAACAATTTCATAACTGACCAAAACGAAAGCAATTATGTTTATTAAATATGTTATCCGATTCGTTCATGAGCTGCTAAATTGCAAGTCTCTAGTATTTGAATTACGTTTTTTCCAAATTTGGGGGATGAGGTCGAATTTGGGACCGGTATCCAAAATTGAACAAAAACCGAAATTGTATTAAATTAATATCTATATATATGCAGAAGACTAACATCGATAACTCTGAAACGAAAAAAGTTATCGATTTTCTGAAGTATACTCGTATACCGTGTGCAATACACGGACCAAACAAAAAAAAGAATGAAGTATCTAGCTTTTATAATTGCTGAGATCGACGCGGTCATACATACGGACGGACAGATGGACAGGGCTATATCGACTTTTCTCGTCACCCTGATCAATAATATATACACTTTGTGGGGTCTGCTTTTGTCTGGTACATACTTTAAACAAAACCATTATACCCTGATTTCCCATTTTCAATGGGCTCAGGGTATAAAAAAAAAAGCTATTACTATTTAAGTTAATATTCAAATTGATATATATTTCGATATTTTCATTTTCAAAATAATTCAATGAGTTTGATGAGTTTAAAATATTGATGTTATTTCTTAAAGTTCACCGAAATATTTTCTATCTAAATCCAGTTCTTTTCGAAACATGGGCTTTATTACGCATGGCATAATTCCAGGCACTTCGTCTGGCTCCTGGTCCCGCATATTTGACATTTCGTCTTCATTGCAATTGACGGTTTCCTTGCATATAAATGGGTTTTTTCTTTCACAATTGGCCCTTGAAATAGTAGCTTTACCTTTTTTGTCGATTCTTACATAGCCACAGGCATTTTCTTTATCGTTGAGCGATAGATCTCTCGAAGCGAAGTTGTGCTTGTAGGCAACCCAATATTCACCTTCCAATACGCCCATTGCTTTATTCGCCACTGCGTTCAATTCTTCTTCCGATTGGAATTTAGCCAAACAGAGCTCGTGTCTCTTACATACCTCCATGGCGTCCGCCCAAGTGGCCTACATTGTATAATTAACAAAATTATAATCGTTATCGTCAAATTGGATACAGCAGAACCATTACCGTTTCTTTGTTAAAGTAGAAACACTGATTAGCGTTTGCACTTCCTTGAAAGTACTCCATGAAACATATCAGTGCCAACAGTTGTAGCTTCATTATGTCTGCTTTTCGAAATGGTTGAAGCAAACTAATATCTTTATCTTTTATACAACTTTGAGCAAAAAGGGAAGTTAATTATATAAACCGTGTCCGATTCGTGCAAATCAAAGTGCAAAATCCGTTTGTTAGACCAATTAGTTTCTAGCACTTGAAAAGGCTTTTCTTAAGCAATAGATTTTATTTTGAGTAGATATTTCCTAGAATCAATGCACAGTAATTGTTTCATACTGGACTGTTGAAATTCAAATTGTGTTATGGAATATCCTTAAAAATTCATGATAAAGTCAAATATTATTATTATATTTTCAATTGTCAATTGCAAAGTGAAAAATTATTGCTATTCAATAAATGATTTCATAGTTTTTATCAGATATGTATTTATGCTAAATGTTTTTATTTTAAAGATTCTTTTTTTACTTTGTTAGTTTTTTATGACATTTTTTTTTATGTTTTGCTTCAAAAGCTCAGAAAGATTTTTAAATTTGAAATTGTTTAATGTTACTCAATTGGTCTGGCAACGCTAAAGCATTTGAGATAATCAAACTTAAATTTATTATAGTTTCTTTGGCATTATTCGAAGTCTCTTTTATTCATAAATTCAATTAACCCAACAAATTAAGTGTACAATATTTATTGACTTAAAACATTCCTAGAACTTGATGAGAAGCTGAATATTAACATGTGGCAGCACTAATGCTAAGCTAACATCGACAACATCGACAACATATGCAGCGATTGTAGTCGTTGCTAGAATCCACAAGCAGTAAATACGATCCACAAAGCAGAAGCAGAACCAGCAGCCAAAAACAACAACGCCGCAAACAACAAAAACAGTGGCAGCGACAACAATTCCAATAAGATACTTTCGCTTGGAATTTATTCGTAATTGTGCCGTCGATTCATTCGGAACGTTTTCAAATCAAACGCGCAACTTACAAAAAAATTAACCCACAATAAAATTAGTCTAAAGTGACGCTATAGTTCAAATTGAAATTCAAATCCAAAACTACGCAAATTTTTCAACATGTTCAGCTCGTTTACAGGTAAAATTAAAAAACCAAAAAAAAAAAAAAAAACTTTAATAAAATATATAGTAAAGAAAATAATAGACAAAAGTCAGTTAAAGCTGTTTGTGAAAATAATAGACAAAAGTCAGTTAAAACTGTTTGTGAAAGTTTACGAATTAGAAAATACAGACACATGTACAATTAAATATGCAGACTGTGGTATGTGCTATGTGGTATATAGTATGTGGCATGATATTTCAAACAACATCAGAATCGAACAATAATATACTAGAGAAATTAGACAAAAACAACAACAACAAAGGCAACTGAAACTGTATTGCGAGACCTTGCTGTTAGGACTCATTCAAGCTATGACCGCATTGCAGGATTACAGTAGAATTACATCATCGTCACAGGCAACACGAAAAAAGGAGTAGTAGCGCGTAGATAGAATTAATTGTCTGCTACAGTTACAATTACTTATAGAGCTTGACGATGATCACGATGATGATGATAATGACGATACGTCAGCGTGAACCAATTATGGCGCAGTATTCGCCTCAATATATATATATATATATATATATATATATATATATATATATATATATATATATATGTATAATCGTCTCAGTACCATAAATTGTTCTTCTCGGTGGCACAACCCACACCCAAATTGATGCCATTTATATATAGTTATATATATACATATATATGTTTGTATATAATTATAGTAGCGTGTGTGCATAAATATATATGTTGTATGAGATCTATAAATGTTTAATATATGCTTTAACTTTTTATGTCATATTGCGTGTTGCTCCCTGAAATTAAAAATATTTCTGCGAAATATTTGTTGTTTAAATTATTATCCGTCTTTGATGTATTTCAGAGTGTGTTTGTACACATACATATACAAACTGACATACACAAACAGAACGGCGAATTAAAAATAAATGACTCTATTTCCGTTAACTTAAAATTGGTTCACTCTCAGTTTTCCCGTTTTCCTGCTTTCGGGTTCAGTTCAAAATAGAAACAAAGAAAACTGAATTTGAAAATATTTCCTATTATTTTTTGTAGACTATGTTGAAATATACTTTTGATTATTATTCTCTGTTTCCACTTAATGCAAACAGATGCTTCGAAATGTAAGTAAAATCCAATATGTCAATATAATATTGCAACATTATAATTTGTACACTCCAACAAAGAAAAGACGCTAATGAAAATGTAATACAAAACTATTCAGAAAATGTGGAACAAAGCTTTCTAGCTGAATCAAAATAGAAATAATTTCATTATTAATCATTGTTTGGTTTTAATTTAAGATTACGCAAAGAATTTATCACATGAAAACTTCACATTAACAGTTAGCATTTCAAACTTAAAGAATTCTATATTGAAAGTGGCCATATTTATTTACGGACTAGTTTTACTCACTATAAATAGCATGCATTCACATTCACATTATCAGTAGCTTTCCAGACAGAATGTTTCCGTATACTCAAATATTACCGTTAGTGATGCCACCTTTAGCACCGTCACTTCTTCACTCTACCATGATAGTCCACATTATGAGCCCCTTCCCGATGTTGTGCAATCCCGTAGTAAATTGGCATTATAAAATTGACTTATTTATATAGAGGCCAAACGAAATCTCTGGCATTTTATTTATTCAAGTGAATACCGCATTTATACAAATTCATTGGGATTTGGGGTTATTTGACGAGCTGGCCCTTGGGGGAATACAGTTGCTGTCGATATACCGATTGGATTAGGGGCACGCGCATTATGTGTCTCGACAGGGGCATCATCCGTGGCAGCTGCCCTTCCATTGGGTTGTTGCGTTGTTGCTGGCACTGTCGCTCCCGCTGGATCTGGTGCTCCCACTGGTGCAGGTGTTTGCCCATTATTCACTGTTGTTCCTGGTGCTGCCCCATGTTCTGTTGCTCCTGGTGCTGCCCCATGTTGTGTTGTTCCTGGTGCTGCCCCATGATCTGTTCCTGGTGTTGTCACTACTTCCGGTGCTCCCGTTGGTTGTGTTTCTCCCGGGATGACTGGAGTTACTACAGGATTACTAGTTGTCTGTTGGGGAGGATTTACTCCATCAGGTTTCACTGTAGTTTCTACGTTGCCGGTGCTGCCAGTGGTTTCCTGGGTTGGTTTTTCTGTTTCCGTCGTATCACCCGTCGCTGTCGTAGTTCCATCCGGTTTCGGAGATGTAGTGACTTTGTGCGCCCCAATTTCTCCCGATGCCGTTTCCTCCGTAAGCGAATTATCAAGTGGCCGCGAATCGCTTTCCAGACTTTCTGTTTGTGTTGCATTCCCATTTTCGTTCTTGCCCGCATCGTGGTGGAAATGATGCAAATGCTCATGGCTATGATGCTCATTTCCGGCCGGCTCTGCAACTGGCTGAGCACACTTCACTTCATTCACCTGGCATACAAAATACTGCTTCTCTTCGCAATTGTCGTCGGTGATCGTGGTACCATTGCTCCTCAGCCTAACCTCCAAGCAGTCATCCAAGTTGGCCCGGTGTGTCGGCTCAATGGAATCCAAGCCCCCGAAATACCGAACAGGACGACCTGTGCTAATATATGTGAACCGACCGTCCGTCTGCAGATCATTGCCGCCGAACCAATAGTCCTCCATGTTGCCACGCGTGCGCAGGAACTTAATAACCGCGTTGAAGTCATCCTCGTTGGCCAAATCAGCCAAATTGAGGCTCTTGCGTAGGCAATTGTTCTGTGCGCCAAACCAGCTCATCTACAAGGGACTCTACCATAAAATATCTGCCAGTCATGGATTATGAAGTTACGACGAGTACAAACCTTTTTGCCGGGAAAGTAATAGCATTTGCCGTTAATCTGGCGCAAATAGCGCCTGCCACAAGGACCTAAATCTTGCTTCTTGTTCGGCTTCTGCTTTGAGCCTTTTCCCGAAAGGACATCATCTGGGTATACAATGATTAGGGTCAATATCACAATTTGCAGTAACCTCATGGCTGCAGGTGCCGTTCTCCACAAACTGTGCCCATTTTGCTTGTTCCTTCTATATATAACCGTCCAGTGGGCGTGACAACTGCATTATCTATGCCAATTGTATTATTTAAGTCGCATTTTTTTACTATTTCAATTGCTCTCTATGTTCTGCAAATCAATTAATTTCATTGCGTTGCGGTCAAGCCTAGCTTCAATATGACTGAATAATCAGTAAAAAACTAAATCGTTTACAAGTTTCAAGCGTCAATAATAATTATACGCATTGAAATGTTCCAGAAAATGTTAATGTTGTTTACCTTTGAGCATTTTCATCATATCATTTTTTGGTAGGACATCCCATTTTTCAATTTTCGATATAAATCGATAAATCGGTAATATGAGTTTGTTCTTAAAGTAACTTGTATAAAGTAAGAGCTAAAGATATTAAGTTTACTGATTTTTTTCAATGGAATGCTAGCAGTGTTCAGGATAAAAACTGGAATATTATTAATTTCTATAAGTTAAGTCATTGCAGCCTTAGCTAATTTTAGTGAATTATTTTAGGCACCTAATAATTAATATATAAAAACAAGTAAGAAAGCTCTAGTCGAGATTGCTCGAATACGAGATACTCTGAGCCCTGTAAAAATATATGATAATTTTCTTCTTTAAGCGTGCGCTCTGCTAACTGCACCGCTGCTGTCGTGGCTTGGGGGTGGGTTGGGCTGAACTTTGGACGCTTATAACTCCATTTTTAGATGGACTATCGTCATGAAACTTTCAGAATATAATAATATCACTAAAATGTGTTTATTTGCCAAATTGCAAGTCTCTAGTATTTGTATTGTTTTTTCCAAATGTGGGGGATGGGGGCGAACTTGGGGCCGGTATCCAAAATCTAACAAAAACCGAAATTGTATTAAATTAACATCTCTATATATTAATATCTATATATATGTGGAGACTAACTCTAAAGATGAACGAGATAAAATTTTATAACTGATTCTCGATAAATGCTAAAATCGATAACTCTGAAACGAAAAAAGTTAAGCTAACCGCGAAGTTGCTGATATTGCTTGGGGGTGAGTTGGGCTGAACTTTGGACGATTCTAACTTCCTTTTTAGATGGACGATCATCATGAAACTTTCGTAATATATTAATAGCATTCAAATCTGTCTTTTATCGATTTTTCGATTTTTTTATCAATAATTAGGAAATGGGATGAGTTATCGAAAAATAACAAAATAAACTCGTACTGCGCAACTAATATACAAGTATTCATGTGAAATTTCAGCTCTCTAGCTTTTGTAGTTTCCTAAATCTTGACTTTTATACGGACGGACTGACGGACGGACAGACGGACATAGCAATATTAACTTATTTTTGTGCTGATCAAGAATATATATATATATCCTTCTTGAATTCTCCCTGAATTCCCATTTTAAATGGGTTAAGGGTATAAAAACATCTTGGAATGGCGATGTTTCAAAGTGTTGCAAGGTTGATGATAAGGATAAATTAAACATATGTGCAGTCGGTAATTATATGCACTGTAAAACCTTTGACCAAGTGCCCTCAATACCATTTGCTTATTGTATTTATTTGGTTCATTATTTAGTATACATAAGATTTGTTTCAATTTATGAATCATCCATTACTCCGTGTCATCCTGCAACAGTTGGATCGGTTACCGTTGTTAATGTCCTCAATGTCCAACAGTTGTTACTTGATTTTCATTTCCTGCATGTCCCACAGTTGTTACATGATTTTCATTTCCTCCTTGTCCTCCTCCAGCAGTTGTTACATGATTTTCAATTCCTCCAGTTGTTGCCTGTACTTCAGGTGGTGGATGTTTGTTAGTTGTTGCATGTTCAGTTATTGCCGGTGGCCCATGTGGCTCAGGTGTTACTGTTGGACGTCCCCCAGTTTCTGGAGTGTTATCTGTATTATGTTCTCCATTACGCTCGGTCGTAGTCGCTTCAGGTGACGGGATTTCTCCCACTGGTGGCGGATTTACTGTCTCTTGTGATGTCGGCTTAGTATTATTATTAATATTATTATTATCGATACCACCTTGACCAGTTTGGACTGTCTCTGTTACTGGATGTGGCTCTGGATCTGGTTCTAGTATCTCAGGCTCAGGCGCTGACTCTACCCCAGCTTCAACTTCGTCGCTGGGCTCTCCGATGTCGTGATGGAAGTGATGCAAATGCTCATGACTGTGATGCCGCTTCTTAGCGACATCGACGAAATCGCAGTACCGCTCGGAGCAGATGAAATACTGCTTCTCTTGACAATTTTCATCGGCCACAACAGTCATATTGTTGCGTATACGCACCTCTAGACAATCATCGCACGGCGAGTGTTCCGTCAGGTCCACAATGCTGTAATTGCTGAAGTAGCGTACTAAGCGACCATTGCTGATATATTGGTAACGGCCCTCGGTTTGCAGATCGTTGGCACCAAACCAGAAGTCTTCCGTGTTGCCTTTGGAGCTCAGAAATTCGACGGCACCGTAGAAATCTCGTGGATTGCTCAAGTCGGCCAATGTCAGGCCCTTGCGCAGGCAATTGTTCAGGGCACCAAACCAGTTCAGCTGAAAATAGAAAGTGATAGATAAGAGGGAGTGTTAATGGGTCTGTTAATTGATAAAAGGATTTGCTCACCTTTTTTACTGAGAAATAGTAGCACTTGCCATTGATGCGTCGCAGATAGCGCCGAGGACAGCCGGTGTCTTTTGAGCAGAGTACATCCCTGTGCAGGACACTCAGCACAGCAATGATCACAACTATGATGTGCTTCATCTCGCCTGACCAATGCACCATTGTGTGCTCTGGCCTTGCTCGCTCCTGTACTTATATCCTCTCCTAGCGTGCAATTGTCAATCCATTTGACATGGCTCTCAATTGTTTGATCGCGCCGATGCCCTTATCAATCGTTCCAGTTGCCATGCCCAATGATCGACTAAGTCAATTAGTTGAGCTCACTTGGTCGGGCATTCCGGAAGAATACCAGAAACACTTCTCTCCAGACGGTGTGCTGTCATCGAAAGTCGGTTCTGCTGATGGAATAACTGGCGGTGTCTCTGGGTCAGCTTTGGGGTTATGCGTTTAATTGAATTCTTCATTGTCTGAGGGCCATTGATAACTAAACTGAGCGAAGAAGTGCTTCAGATTCTACAATTTTTGTTGAAATATAAAAGTGCTGAATTGTACATATCATAGACAAAGTAAATTTTTAAGAATACTAAATTTTAAGGTAATCAATTTTAATTTAGTTCTTAAGTTTTTTTTTTTTTTCTTTTTGATAGCGTTTTTCGAATTCTATTCAAAATTTATTATAAATATTTTATTCTATAAAAATTATATTTATTTTTTCATAAAATTAGGCATAGTATCTACTTTGAAGCCCACAATTTGAAAGATATTCTTCAATTTTTTACAAAAAACTCAATCCGAACAGACACCGATTAAATTCTATTTTATTTTATGACATATGTATATTGTGCTGGTTCAAGATCATGAGTTGATAATTATTATACATAAGCAAACATATATACAAATATATGCATTAAAATTTTATTATAACTATATTTAAAAGGTAATCAAAAATATTACCTCATTTTATTTACCATTAAACCAGACTCTACTACCTCCAGTTTCGATTTAATTGTATTATATTTAGTGAAAAGCCTTACCCTTGGTCAGAGTCGTGAGTACATCATTTATTGATTTACCTTTAGGGTGCATATGACATCATTCGGTATTCGGTGTTCGACATTTGCAGCTGTGTCCTTTGCCAGGACACAATGAAGCAGGTCCGTTGCCAAGCTGATAAATTTTTGTTGCTGGTTGTGTCTGGTATTGACCTTCGACAACGAGTTAACATAGAGCCACACGAATTGCGGGCTGTGCGAAATATTCATTATTCAACTAGGCATGTGGTGAGCGATTACGATTTCTATGACATCATCAACAACTGAGAAGCACCAGCACTAACACCAGCACCACCAGCACCAGCAGCAGTAGCAGCAGCGGCGGCAGTACAACAGCAGCATCTAAGGTTCGGTTCATCGATTCAGAGCTATAGGCGTTGAGTTATCAATGTGTGTGTGTGTTGACCGGCTTTTTTGTTTGTGTGTGTGTGAGGTCTGTGAAAACCTGGTGTGGAACGTAAGTTTCTCAACTGAGCTGGCAGTTACTCATAGAGCGAGATACGCAGACATATGCGTAAAAGATACAAATGTATCTGCATATGTATATGTATTTGTAATGTTGGTGTGGCTTTAGATGTGTCTTTAGCCTGTTTGTGTTTGTTGCGCTTGAGTTCTGTTGGTCTTGAGTACAGGTTTTATTTATTATTTTTTTTGTTTTTATTTTTTTTATTTTTTTGTATTCTTATAATATATTTTGTTTGTGCTTAGCTCTTTTGCGCATTATCTGCGACTACGATGAGAGTAGAAGCAAAAATAAAAAACAAAACATCGGAGATTCTCAACGCTTGCTCTCAACTGTGGCTTATTGTGTTACTTTATGGCCATGTTATGACATTCTAGCCGGTTTTTTCTTCTGTTTTTTTATTCTTATTATTGACCACAGCATGGCAGCATATCTGAGAATCTGCGTCGTACTATTACGAAAATACTAAGAGAGCACTTGATTCATTTTGATAAATGAGTATGTTGCTTGGTATTTTAATAGGGACTTAGTGTTTTTTAGTCGTTTTCGCCACATGGCTTCGAAATTTCTATTCTTAGTCGCATGCAATCTGAATGCAAATTTGTTTTTCTATCGACTGTAAGAAAGTCAATTTGTTTTGTTTATTTACAAATTTTTTAATTTGTGAGTGAAATCAGCTTTTGTTTTCAAATGCAAATATAGATTAGCTTCTTGATGTTTACCAAACAGCAAATTTGCTTCGACTTTCGCCACAATATATATTTGGTTAAATGTTTTTCTTATTTCCATACGAGCGGGCAGCTTCTGTTTTTTGTTAACTAAATTTTTTTGTTACGCTCATATAAAAAATGTTTCTTGAATATGCAAACATTTTTAAAATTTTGAAGTTATTGAATTATGTAAAAATAACCCTATTCATTTCTTATGCATAAAATTCATACATCTTACACCTTAAGTGCTCTCTGCATTTTTTATTGAAGTAAATTGGACTTTAGTTTCAGAAATTTGAACAATTAAATATCATTAAGGTTAACTTTTATTTTTATATTTATTATTGTGGTAAAAGTAATTATAATATTATATATATATATGTAGATTATCTGACATATCTTTCATAAGTATATATTTAAATGATATTTTAAATACATATGTACTTATTACTTATTTAATCTGCATTTGTATATTTTCCTGACATATTTTCCAAACACTGCAGACTCTGTGTGACTTCGTCATAAATTTCACTTTTCTTTTCTTCTGACGATTGTTTATCAATTGTTCACACTTTCTTGCTTCTAACTATTATCACATTTTGCATTCCAATAGAATTCCACAAAATTTCCAGTTTTCGGTTTTCTAGCACTATCGCTATATCGCACCATCGGCGCGTGGTCCAATCAAAATGCTGATTAACATTGCCATAAATATAAAACAAACGAAATAAAAATGTTTTTTTTTTTTTGAAAACTGCTTTTGTAGTGCTTTTAGTATTACTATTCAGTATTTTATATCTACATATATATGCCCATTGTTGCGAAATTTGAAAGGCCATTTACTTTTAGTATGTAAACATTATGCTTTCCCACTGCGCAACAAGAAAGCATGAATAAAGTGCTGAAAACTATTGGAATAAAATACCACGAGTCGCCATTATGACATCACATACTGTAAATTATTCAAATATTTGCGCATTGTTTACAGTATATGCACACACACACACACACACACACACACACACACAGAGTAACACTCGGCATGCCTTTTTAGAATAGTTCTATATACATAGCTCGAAAATTGGCGATTCGAGCGGATTGCCGTTGTGGCAGCTTTTAATGGCACAATGTTTCTATTTGAGTGAGCGCACACGTCACTTTATGGGAATGCAGCAGCTGAGCAGTCTCTCTGGGCTGGCACATTGCTTCCGACGCGCTCAATTCCTATCCAATTAAAATAAAAAATTATATTATTTTTTGCTTCAAGTCTGTACCCTGTATATAAAGACAAATTGTTATTTGCAAGCTTGGAAGACTTGGATATTTAGGAATATACATATATTATATTTATATTAGTCAGCATTCGATTAACAAAGTCTTATTTTTTAGTTAGTTCATCTGCGTGACCTCATCGAACTCGGGTATGAAATCTACGCAGTATTGCCACACCTACATATTTACACAAGTCTGTTGCTCTAGCTGTAGATATACATATGTATTCATTTCCCCTATATAAGAACCAAAGATTTTCAAATTTGAATGTTGTATTTTATATGTAATGCTGTCAATATTAGACAAGCAAATATATATATGTAGCTAATCTGAAGGAACTCGGGATTGATAAGAGCCAGTGCTATAGGAATTGGCATGCAAATGCAATCCATCAAGCACAGTTCCATTTTACTTTCATATACAATTTTTCTTTTTCAAATAATATTGTTATATGCATGCATAGAGCATTCAGTAGTGGTCCACTCGAGCATTAATCACCTTACGTGTTTAGTTTTTGTACACGTAGTATTTGATGCGTTTCGAATTTGTTGTTGCCGCCTCCAAATTGGGCGCCACGAATTGCGCAGCAGCGAGCTGAGTGTCAATTGCCTAATCAGGGTGAGAATCAGGCATGACATGTAATTACGATCTGATTAGTTCATGCTCGGTGAAATGCCAGGCCGTGTCCAGGTATTTTTGCTTATGCTTTGCCAATTAACATCGTCTGGGCACAGTTTTCACAATTTTCATCGATAAGCGCGGCCAAAAGCTCCGCTGATTGCAATGCATTTAAATCTATAAATCATGATCGCCAACTGGCATATCATTTAGTTGAATTTCAAAAGCTTAGCAAAGATGTATCCCAGTCGCCAACAGCCGAAATGTGAGAAAAGCGAGAATTTGAGTTGAATTGGAATTTTGTGGTAACTGATTTCTGATTTTCATTTCTATTCCGACAGCCTCCCTGAAGAGCTTTGGCGACAAGACCGCCAACTTGTTCAGCAAGAAGAAGGATGAGGCCGAGAAGCTGGCCAACGATAAGGCTGCCGAGGCACAGAAACTTGCCGAGGAGCAGGCCAAGAAGGTAGGCCAGTCCGTGCAGCAGACCAAGAACGAGGCCGAGCAGCTGGCAACCAGCACAGGTAAGATTGAAGAGAGAGAGTGAAAGTGAAAGTTAGATGTTGGGGAGAGATTGAAGACTCTATAAATTAACTTTCTAGCCAAGGATGCTGCTGCTTTGGCCGCTGCCGAGGCACAGAAGGCTGGCCAGGTGATTGACCAGGGGGTCAATCGTGCCGCCGGCGCAGTCAATCAAACCAAACAGGCTGTGGACAACACCGTCAACCAGGCCAGCGCCGCCGTCCAGAACTCCAAGCAGGTGGCCGCCAATGTGGCGGAGGCCTCTCAGCGTGCCGCTGCCAATGCAGTGGACCAGACCAAGAAGGCGGCCAACGAGGCGATCAACAAGAGCGTCAAAGCCGCTGAGTCCGTGGCCGACCAGAAACTGAAGCAGGCCGAGACTGCCATCGATGGCGCCATGAAGCAGACCAGCCAGGCAGTCGACCAGAAGCTGCACGAGGCCAACCAGTATGTGGACCAGAAGCGCGAAGGACTCGAGAAGAACATCCAGGAGGTGTCCAGCCAGGCACAGGAGAGCGCCGGCCAGCAGGCAACCCAGCTGCTGGGCAAGCTGCACCTCGGCCCCAAGTAGACGTTGCCCCATCCCTCCATCAAAAAGCAAGCAAAGGAAAATAACGTAAATAACCAAGAAAATGCTTTAAACAAAAAATAAATAAATAATAATAATAATAAATAAATAATAATAATAATAAAAAAAAAAAATAAATAAACAAAAGAAAAACAAAACAAAATGAAAAAGTAAAATGAAAATTGAAAGAAAATTTGCTTCAACGTAACAAGTGCCAGTAATGTGATTGCTAAAGATTTATTCAGATATATATATATATACTATATGTATTTTTGGATTTCTATAAATATTTGTATTGAACTCTTTAGTTTTACATACTTCATGCAGCGCAGCTTTTGATACGCACTTAAAGAAAAATGAAAAGGTTTTTATTGAGTTTTCACTCTTTTTTTTTATAAAAATATATATTTGTTACTTTGAAGCATTTGATATTATATATAAGAATGTTTATATATGTATATGATTATATATGATAAAAGGAACGAGCTATGCTTTATTAAGTATCTATTCTGTTTTATGTAGAAATGTATAATTAAGTACTTTTAACTTTTTGCACAATAAATTACAAGAATGTGTTTTATCATGTAGCTAAAAATATGTTTGATAATATGTGCTGAATTGATTGATTTTATATTTAATGTTTATAAAATCGTTAATTTGCAACTTGAAATTTTAAAAAGATTTTATATTTAATGTTTATAAAATCGTTAACTTGCAACTTGAAATTTTAAAAATATTTGTTCTGTTTTAAAAGTGCTGTAAACCGTAAAATACACAACTCGCAGTTTCCAATACTGGTTTGTTTCTTCGCTAGAGCAGGTACATTGCAGTTATTACATATAGATGGCTCTATGTAGGTACAAGATTTCAGACGAAACTCAATTGGTATTTTGAGGGATATAAATATAAATTCTAATTGAAGTATAAATATGAATCATAGATGGCGCTTGTTTCAAAATGAAAATACATTGGTCATGTGTGATTCATAGGTGGCGCTCTATTACAAAATTTTTAAAATTAGGTCGGCAGTAAACTTAAGGTCAATTCGAATTTTAATTTAGATCTTAATTGTAATACCAAGTAGTATTTTCACCTGTATATGCATATATAATTTCCATACTGTGATTACTATGTAATTAATTTCTATACGCATAACAGCCAATATAGATAAAATTTCAACGTTGCAAAGCGAATGCCTAAAAGTTCGGGTTCACAAAACTTTCAAACAAAAGATTCAAAAGTTGAAACCTATATAACTGCAGCAGCAGCAGCAGCAACAACAAATCTGCTTTTATGTAGTTTCAGGTATTTTATTTGTTTCTTTTTTTTCAGCATGTTAACATTTTCGTGCTCTAAGTTGTTAGCCAGCTTTTAATTATGGTCAAATTTGTGCGTTGTTGACTGCAACTGACTTTTGCTCAGTTACAGTCCAATTGTTCAGGACATACCGTCACACAAAAACAAACAAACAAACACACATACACACACACACACACACACACAAATATTGTACATGTGTATGTACTCTTATATATACATAGATATTCGCATATTGGCAAAGTGCTGACAAAATTTATGTAAAAGGCGATTTTTAATTTCAGATAAAGTTCGCTTGGCTTTTGATTACCTGCGTTTGAGTGTGTGAGTGTGCTTGTGTGTGTCTGTGTGTGTAGTCGTAGCTGGTCCTTGGTCCAGCGTTTCTTTGTTTGATAAATGGCATTCGGCATTTGAGATTTATGCAGCTCCACCAAATGTGATTGCAATTAGTTATTATAGAAATATATACATACATATATTTAAACATACTTATATAAAGCACATCAAATGAAGAGTTGATTTAAATTTAAGTGTTGTTAAGCTGTGCAAAACAAAAACAAAAATAAAAACAAAAACCACAAAGAATTTATTCAAAATATGGCAGCAATATCACGCAAAAAGCGGCCCAGCAACGAGCGACACCTGGCGATTAATTAAAATAACTGTTTATCAACACGAATTAATCATGTTTAAACATGCTCAAAGCTCGTGCGACCGCATACAAAATGGCGTGCAGTTACCGTTAGGGTCATGTTAGTCGCGATTTGCGACCCCTCGACGGTCGTTGGCTAATATATGGGAAAGGTGAGGAAGGGAAAAGGTAGGGGAAGGCTGGTTGGGTTGGAGTCGGAGCTAAGCGGACGGCACACGCATGTGTTCCAAAAATAGATGTAAATTTTAAGTGTTGGTAACCGAATCGTTTATAATGTATGAGACAACATGTATGAGCTAACATAGCGATTTTTGTAGGTAAAATTCAATTTATATAAATAATATACTAATAAGTATGTTTCTCATAGATGTTGATGCGTATACTATGTGTTTACTAATTAGCGAATTCAAGCTAGCGACGTCTGTTTAGCTCTGCTACTTAATATATCCCGACATTATCTGCGTATGCTCGATTGTCTTAAGTCTTGGCTGACTCAATTCACTTTAAGTAATATATACACCATCTTTGGCAATCAGTTTAATATATTATATTATATTATATTATATTATATTATACTAACTCAACGACCGTCTTAAAGTCGGAAATAAATCATCAAGTATGTAAATTTGGAGTTTCCGTTAATCAGAACTCATGACTGCACGCCGCATGTTAAGTTAATTTCAAAAAATAGCCTTGGGCGTTACGTTAATCTGAAAACTTTAATGTCATTCACATGCGCCACATGCGAATGTGTGTAATTAAGAGTGCGTTCATTATCGTTGTATCAAGAATATGACCTAAACTTTAAAACGAGTTGTGATTGGGTCCGTTGCCGCAAGGCTCTGGTTCGACTAACATTTCCGAACATTTTGTCACGCTGCTGCCATTAGACAGGATCTCAATGGACGTTGACGCGCCTTGCCGGCAGTAAAGAGTGCAAAAAGAAGAGCCGGGTGTAATTGTCAGAGAGAACTATCTATGAAAAGATTGCACGAGTTAGAGACCCGTGGAGAGATACAATTCGAGCCATTGGTGCATGTCGAAAGACGCAATAAACCCGTGCAACAGGACATTGCAGAAGCAGCAGCTTTGTCTGCTTGATTCCAGGCCAATTTATTCGATACGTGTCATTCTAGTCTAAAGTTCATTGCAATTGTTGTCGCAGTAGCTGATGTATGGTGGAGACAAGGTGTATTTTCTTTGAAATATGAGAATTTTTTATTTTTTTTATTAAAGATGAATAAAACAAAAGACACGCACTATGGATTTTATCTAATTTAATGATTCCCAAATAAATTCCTATATATTTAATTTGTGCGGCAATGCGAAATTCTTATTAATATTATAAATGTATCACCATATTTTGAAAAATAAAATAAAAATGAAATAAAAACATATGTTTTCATATTTTTACTGGTCTGATTTCAATAAACTTTTTATTTTCAAATATTATAGTCGTACCTCAAGAGTTTAAAAATTGTATATAACAGCGTTATTATTGCATATATTTATTTGTAGATAGTTGCAATGATATTCAAGAGACATTTCAGGTTTTCTGATATCTAAGCAAAATACTTTTCCAATTATTGCAGATATAAAATGCATATTTTAACTTTAACCAGACTGAGTAAGGAGTGGAAGTTAAGGATCTCAAAAAGAGAAATTTGATAGAAAGAAATAAAATACGAAGTCTTAGAGACTGTGTTTATAATATTTTTCCATAGCCAAACTGTTTTTAAATTTATATATTTTATTTGATATATTAAATTGTCTTTTTAGATTAAACCCCCCGTTTTGGTTTTTTCGCTATAATGCCAAGCCAAGCCCTTAAGTAATTTATAAATGATTGCCCATTGTTACGACTTAGCTTCAGTTACGAGTAACTCAAGAAGTTGTATTGCATTGTAATTCATGAATCATTTTTAAACAGATCAAGAGCACTCAAAAAATATTCAAAAGACAATTCTTTGTTCGCGTTGATAAACCCATAGCTAGACAAAATTATCGACCAATTACCGCCGACCACTGATTTAGCTTATAGTCTGTTCTTGATTTCATAGGCTTTGATTTATGAGTCTGATGAATGTCAGGGCCCATTAATAAACCAAACTGCTGGCAGGACTAAGGGCGAAGATTGTTGTTGTTGGTCGTCTGCTTGGAGAAGGATGAAAAGCGACTTGGCCCCGCAGTGGAGACATTGTGGGTATATGGATAGTGTCATCAATAGGTAGTATAGGATTACCTGTCTCTCCCTTTCTCTCCGTCTCTCTGTCTATCTCTGTCTCTGGCGCGCTCTGTTGTCATGCAATTAGCGGCGCTTGGGCAGCTCCTTGACTGAGCGTGACAATTGGGCAGCTGGCGATTTATGGCTGACGAGCGTTTGATAAGTCGCCACCCAAGGACCTCAGGCACTGGCATCAAAGCCGCATTTAAAGCAGCTACGCTTAGCTGCTTAACCGTTAAACTCCTTTAGCCAGGAACAGCAACAACAACAACAACAGCAACAACAACAACGGGAATAACTGTAGAAATAGCAACAACAATGTTGCAAAATAAATTGAGTGCTGCGATTGTGCCGGCAAATCGTCCTTCAACTCGTTTGCACAAAATTCAATTACTTCCGTTGGCTATTACTGTGCACGGTTGCCAATATACATATACTTATACACATATACACTTATATATATATATATATATATATATATATCGTTTAGGTAGAGGGAATTGTGCTCATTGAAATTGCATTTAGGCAACTGCAGCGCCAACTGCGAACGCATTTTATGTAGCTTCTAGAATTGCCAAAGGGGCAACCAGCCAGAGATTGTGGCGATGCGAAAGAGAGGTTGGGCTGAGGTGAAGGCAAGCAAGGTGTGGCAGCAAGACACTTTGCTTTCTGATAGAGTTTACAGAAGAAATGCCAACACAAACTAATAAAAAAAAGTGAGAATAATGAACCTATTTTAAGCAATTTAAAATTATTTAAATTATTCTGAATGTTACAATTTGAGCGAAAGAAAGTTTTGTTACTTAAATATTTAGTCCAAAAAACATATACATACACTTAAATGAAAATAAAATAAACAAGTAAGAAGGCTCTAGTCGAGACAGGTCGACTACGAGATACCCTGAACCCTGCAAAAAAAATTAATATTCTTCTTCTTTACGCACGTATAAGCGCGCGCTCTGCTAACCGCGCAGTTGCTGTGGGATGTTTGGGGGTGGGATGGGCTGTACTTTGAACGCTTATAACTCCATTTCTAGATGGACTATCTTCATGAAACTTTCAAAATATATTAATTGCATTCAAATTTGTCCATTTTCCAAATAACAAGTCTCTAGTATTTAAAAAAACGCAGCTAAAATCTGAAAATTACAAAATCTGCGTATCTATAATATCTATATAAATATATAAATTCTCTCTAGCTAAAACGGTGTAGAAGTTATGCCCGAAAAACGTACAAAAAGGTAAACGAATTTTCGATTTTTTTATCGATAATTAAAGAATGGGATGAGTTATCGAAAAAACAAAATAAACTTGTACTGCCTAAGATACGAGTATTCATTTAAAATTTCAGCTCTCTAGCTTTTGTAGTTTCCGAAACCTCGACGTTCATACGGGCGGACGGACGGACGGACGGACAGACGGACAGGGCTATATCAACTTATTTTTTTGTGCTGATCAAGAATATATATACTTTATAGGGTCTGCGACATCTCCTTCTGCCTGTTACACACATTTTCACAAGACCTAACAAAAAAAGAATGAATTCTCTAGCTCTTATAGTTGCTAGAATATATATATACTTTGTTGAATATATATATACTTTGTGGGGTCTGCCACACCTCCTTCTGCCTGTTACATACGTTTAACAACACCATTATACCCTGATTTCCCATTTTCAATGGGCTCAGGGTATAAAAAAAACATTATACACCGATTTTCCATTTTAAATGGGTTCAGGGTATAATCATTCATTAATTCAATTGTGCGTTATTCATATTCAATCATAAGACATCATGTGGCGATCAGAATAAAATTCAACAAACTAAACGAAAACAGTGTTAGAAGCGCAAAATTCAACATGCACGGCGACATTCAGTCGGAATTGCTGTTTGCAAAATACAACGGTAATTCAACGACGAAAAGTTTCAGATTGCAATAGGGATTATATGAGGTTACGAAAGCAAAATTTCAATTTATAAGAGCCTTAATATTCTATGCGTTGTGAAACAGACTACGAATTAACGAAACGACGAAAAGTTTCAGATTGCAATAGGGATTATATGAGGTTACGAAAGCAAAATTTCAATTTATAAGAGCCTTAATATTCTATGCGTTGTGAAACAGACTACGAATTAACGAGGGGCGAAAATGTATGAATTATTTACAAATTAAGGTATTTTTTTCAAGGAGATGGAATTTTTTTTGATTTATCGCGACTTTCGATTTAGAGGGGTATAAATTATCGAGACTCTACTGTAATTTAAATAAAAGTTTTTCAGAACATCGCACAGGGTGTTTGCATATTGGCTACCCTTCTATTGGGTCTTTCAAGAAAATCTTAACAGATGACGATATTTCAAGACTTTTGTTTTAATAACGTCGAAATTTGCACAAATTCAATATTTCTTTATGCTCTTGAATGAGGATAAAAATTGCTAATAATATTTAAAAATAAATTCGATTGGTTTCATAGTTAAAATGATTTTATTTGTTGCAATAAAATCGTATTGAAGTCATATTGTGTGAAACTCTTCAATATACTACTCTTTGTTGCACACATACACATTTTATGCATGTGTGTGGCAGGCACATCTGCAACCTGCAGCTAATAGCACTTTGTTTACTTTATTTGCTGGCAACTAAATCCCTCTACAGCAAACGGATAAAAGAACAACTCGTTCAAAGCGATAGGAAGGAGCCAATGGCAACTGACTTCGGCTTAAGATGTATGCAGGGTGCACTGCCTGCCAATAAGCCCTTCTGTCACATCTGTGTGTTGTGCATAATTGAATGGCCGTATTCGTATTTCGATGAAGCGCCAAAAATCAAATGTTATTTGGTAACAAAGTTTCTTTTAAGCAGTGCCCCATTCAAAAAACTCGCAACAACAAGAAATAGAATAAAAATCAAACGTTTTTTAAATGACATCCACACGGCGCATGGCGCATGGCGCCTGCGCCTGGGTACATGTGGAACGTAATCTGGAACGCTTTCGGCTGTTGGCATTCTTAAGCGCTTGCTACACAACAAATCGCTTCAGTACGACGTTGGCTGGCTAAACAGACGCAGCTGGCGAAAACGCGTTGCACTGCCACCACCGAGCGAACGTCGCTGTGTTAACTATTTAACGGTATTTCGAATTGCAAGTGCAAGCAGAAAGCGCGTAGCGAATGAACTAACTGTAAACACGATTGCCAACAATTGATTGCGAAGGAAAAGTACAAAAAAGTTTTGCTATTGGCCAATTTTCGATTTGGTATATGTATGTGTGCCAGTGTTTGAGTGTTGGAGTGTGTGTGTCTGTCTGGCTTTGGCCGTGGATCTGGTCTGGTTTGATTAAAGCGCCGCGCGTGTGATTAGTTTTGTGAATTGTTTTTGTGTGCAATCAGCTAATTGACAGGCAACTCTTCCTCTTCTCCAATTTGAAATATCTAGCCCCGACTAATAGCTGGTAAGTGCACTGAGGCTCAAAAAGCCTAACACGAAATGTGTTGTATATTTTTTTGAACGCTTCCAAGTGTTAGGACCAATGCTTTCTTTGTTGACTTTTTAGCAGAATGCTTATTGGCTTCAGCCAAGCCTGCCCCCTCTGCTCTACTCACGTAGAAATCATTTAGCAATTGGCTGCCACAAGACTAGGCTCGCATCCTTTTGTCCGTGCTACTGTGACAGCCTTTCAGTAGCCTTTGTCATTTTGTGTTGCCTGTTTAATTTCACAATTCATTTCATGTCAAACGGCTTGTCAATGGCAACAATCCTCAGAGTCGTCAGCCCACCCGCAAGGCACAAAAAAAAAAAAAAAAAAAAAAACGAAAAAAAGTTGTTGCTGTCAAGACTTTCGCATTTGATGTATTAACTGTTTGCCTCAAATTGTGCGAGTGAACAGATTCCAAAGCGAAACCCTAAAATGCCCCGACGTGTGTGTGAGAGAGTGTGTGATTGTAAGTGGCAACCCTAGACGCATAATTTATTGCCTGTTGAAGTGCGGATTAACTTGATAGACAATGTTTCCATGGGATAACTTGATCGGTTTTACATAGAGGCTTATACGAAAATAATGTCATTTCATAAACATGGGAATTTATTTCATGCGAATTAACTATTTATGTGTGTAAAGTGGTTGTCATATGGGATATATGTATATATGATTGCACGGTTTTAAAAGTTGTTTTCCAATCAGTGTTAATATTTAATGTAATAAAAGGTTTTGTGTGTTCGCGGATAAATGTCAACAGGAAATGATTCTCTGTCCCCAAAAAACCAACAGTTAAGCGAAATTCGTTTATAAAATTAAAAAGTAGTTCAAATATTATCTATTCCGAATTAATTTATTAGTTCATAACTTTCATTAATGCTATATTTAAATGTTTCTGAAAAAGGAGTAACACAAATGAAAATAATCTTCATTCCTAATTAATATTTTTGACCTCTGATAATAGGCGCTTATATGTATATTATTACTAACTAATATTAATAAATAATAAATAAAAAATAGAATTATATTTAAATTTTTCTTTTCATTGATTAATCTTAAGTAACTCGATCAAGTTTAAAAAGAGCTGATATTTAATTTGAACCAGTTGATTTCTATATATCATTAATCAAGCCAACCATAAACAAACTTTTAGGCAAACTATCACAAATTGCGTTTAAATGCTTCATAAATCTGAACTAGTTCAATAACATTGTTGCTCCAATTAGCTATGTATAAATCAAGGTTTGCTATTAATCTTGACAAATTTGCAACAGTTGCAAATATCAAAGTGCAAATACAACTACCAAATAATTATCTATGATGCATATTGAGCTTATCAAACAAATAAATTTGTAGGTAAATGCAAATCTCTGTTGACAGTTGCGGCTAAAGACTGCTCATTTAATACAATTTGCAGCTGACGAGGCTCTGTGTAAGCGGAGAGCGAACTAGTTTAGATTTCAAATTTCAAATTCAAATGCTCACTAATTTAGCTTTCGCACTAAGCAATCCACCAATCCCGGCAGTTCGGTTGATCAATGGTGCTTAATTAATAATAATCTGATACAATTTGTGTGCCACCCATATACACATGGACACACACACACACACACACACATCGAGGCACACACACACATGAGGCTGGCTGGAAAATGGCAAATTAATTTGCCGGAAAGGCCATTTTGAACTATTTGAGCTATTTTTGTTAATATGCAAATGCGTTCGACAACTTTCCCGTAGTCTTTAACACCTCCAGCTGAAGTTGAGCTGCCCTTTCATTAGCCTGGCTAATTGAGCTTATGGCCCAAAGCCGACTTCATCGCTATAAACATACATCTAAGCATAAGCCAATGTGAAGTACTAACAATACTTCAAACAATTTGCTTACCTACCCAAAAAAAGAAGGAAAATTGGTCTGAGCATATCTAGAATTTCTCGCAAGTTTGCGCCGCAACGCCTTCAATTTTTGCTTTTTTTTTTTTTGGGCGGATTTTTCTGGCTTTACTTTTGCTGACTGCTATTTTATGGTAGCCATTAAAGGAAATTGAATATAATTTTGTTTGCTAAGCTCTTCCATAAACTTGCCAAGTGCCTGGCGTAGCTATATGATTTCTTTCTTTTTTCTTCCATTTGCCCCTCGCCGACTTCGCCGTTTCGGCGTTTCGGCGTTTCTACGACAAGGTTTTTCATATTTTATTAAGTTCACGCCATAAAAAGGTCGACCAGGGCCAACAGAGCCTAAGCGGCCTTAGTTTTAATGGTAGTGGGCGTACGTTTGGCTGCAGTTCCTATGAGAGTTGAGCGCGTGTCGCACGACACGCCGAAATTTCAAATACGATACGACAGAGACATGTCTATTTGTATATCGTATTCAGATTGTGCCCAACTATTGCTTTCTTATCTTGCAGGGCGATAAGGTAGATCGGTCGTTAGAGATATCCAGTACGTAATGCATTTCTTTTAACCTGAGAATTAAAGTTTTGAAATTAAAATTTTTGTTAGTGAACTGAATTGTTATTTGGACATTTAATAATAATAGTTCCGGTAATTATAATAAATAATAATTATAATAAATTAAAAAAAAAAAAAAATAATAAATTCTAATTTGTATATTTTAACAAAATTCAACTCAACATAAAATTAAGCATATGCAAGAAAATAATTATTCATCAATTGTTGTTTCCTTTTTAACTTTAGCTTTAAAGTTCGATTTAGTGCGTAACTTTCTAACAGTTCGCAAATTAGATTCAGATCTTTGCTTAAGTAGAATAATCGCATCTTTATCTTGATTACTGGCAAGCAGATAAAAATTTTTAAAAATAACTTTTATATTATATAGGACTTGAGCTGTCAGCTATGCAAACACGACACGCACCCAGCTCTGGGCTCTCGGCTATGCTCACTGCGTTTATCCTTTACACGTCACATAAATATGATTGAGAAATTTCCGATTTGCAGGTTTTGCAAAGTCTGAGTTCTGAGTTCACCCTTTGGGCTCGTAATGATCGACCCTTCCGCACACCCAAGCGACAGACAAATGACTGATGAACGCCCAAGTCAGTAAGGCTGACGCTTAGCTCCGACTTTATCTTGGGCATTTGGCATTTGGCAGTTGAGTTGAGGGGAGAAGGGACTCAAATCTAGATGGATTTGCTTGGCCGGCCGCAATGTAAGCTAACCTATTTCATCTGCATATGTATGTAGCCATTGACCACAATAACAGCAGCACCAGCAGCAGTAGCAGCAGAAGCTATAGCAACAAAAGACAGCGGCAAGAGAAGCATCTTGGCCCACATTGAATGCCAATTTCATTATTTATTTAAGTTCGTAAAAGCAAACTTGCATATTCTCACTTGCCGTCGGGTTTTCTGGCTAACTTAAGCAACTGCAAATGGGAATTTGAGAACGTGAACGGGAACGTGAACGCTTTTAGCTGAGAAATGGCCAAATAATAAATTGTTGTTAGGTTTCTGTTCTGTTTGCGTATTTGTTTTAGCATTTGGTTTGAACCACGTTTTCGCCTGTCGCCACATTGGACACTGTCTTGGCTTAACTGCACTTGTAGGGGCTTATCCAGTTATCCTGATAGGTTTCGCAATCAAAAGGAAAAGCATTGTTTTCATTTCATTAAATTGTTGATGGACTACTTTAGCAGCGCGGGTTGCTCTTGTTTGTGTTTTAAAATTACTTATTAAATTTTCATTATTGATAGTGAATCAGACTTCAAGTAAATAGTCAAAAACTTATTATCATTAAAGTTTTTATTATTTTTTTCCAAATACTTAAAGTGTTTAAAATTTCTTATAATTTTATTTTAACATTTTACATTTAGTTTAAATAGGATTTTGAAACTGGACCAAAATTCTAATTCTCCACAAAAATTTGAAAATTTTGGAACCGGAACTATAGCTTTTCTGATGAATATAATAACTAAATGGGATAGAAATAACAGTTTATCGAATTATTTGTAAGATTTTAATGTAAACTTATTATGTATACATATGAAAATACATTTAATAATACTTTCACAAATTTGTTTTAACATTATTTTATTGTTATTGCGCTAATAAAATACATTCTTCAGATGTTGTATTTAGCATGATTTGGATTACTTAAGATTCTTAGTATCAAATTCTATTCTACAAACTTCTTAAGATCTATTCAAATCTGCTGAGCCGCTAAGAGAACGTGAGTCCTTTTGTGTCCTGTCATGTTGATGTATCTTTGATAAGAAAACAGTCCTTATTGGCCATGACGTGAAGGAGCAGCTTAGGCAAATGATTTTTGTTGATTTTACTTGGCAAATGACTTGTCTACCTACGCAGATGCTTTTCATTTCGCATTTTCATTTGTATATGGGTCCTGCGAGGGAGATGCGTTAGCCAAAGCCATCAATCAATAGCCCAGATAATGTACAAAGACATTGTTGTAACTTCGTACCAAAAGGTTTGTGTGTGTGTGTGTGTGTGTGTGTGTGTGTGTATGTGCGTCTGCCAGGTGTTGTCATTCTTCTTCTTGTTGCTAATGGTTGTGGTGGCTCTGCTTTGCTTGTGACAGCAGGGCAGAGGTCAAAGGCTCTTCTCAAGTTTATAAATAAAACCCCAACAGCATTCACTCTTGCGGTTATGCTATAAGATTGACATAATTAAGACAGACTCGCGCTTAAATTGACAATTGCGACGGGAATTTGTTTCGCTGTGCTACATGTGTATTTATGGTATTTGAGGTAATTTATAAAACTATGTTGCATCAAAGGCGTGACTCTATTCAAAAAATAATATAATAAATTATTAAATTTCATGAAAATAATTTAATAATTATATGAATTATTAAATAAAAAGTATTTATTTAAACCAATTTCAAATGTTTCTTTATATTTGTTTATAGAAAATATATAAAATATTTTCAATTTAAAACATCCTAAACTTTATATTTATTTTCATTATTTAAAACTTTTTTTTTGAATAAAAGTATGCAGTATAAATAAGAGTGTAGAAATAATAATAAAAATGTATATAAGTTATAAAAGTTCATAATGAATTAATGCGATTAATAAAGAGGAAAATAAATGTGACCAATTAAAAAAAAAGAAAAAATCAAAAAGTATAATATATAATATCAAATATTCTGATAAACTTCTAGTCTGCAGACTGAAGTACTTCTAAAATAAGAAACATATACTCAAAAATAAAAGAATAGAAAACTAAGAATAACTTTTCATAGTGGAAATTTGGTTGAAGTGTAGCACATTGCGTATACGACATGTTGAGCACATTGGGGCTAAATGTTGAACAACATTTCCGGCTAGATGCACGCATGAATGTTAATGTTGATTGTTGTAATTTTTTGACGCGAAACAACAGTTTTTGAAGACGTTCAACGATGCTTTTAGTTGATGTCCCTGTTGCTGCTGTTGCTGCTGCTGTTGCTGCTTTTGCTGTTACTGATGTGTTATGTAGTAGAAATTATGCCGAAAAGCCCAAAAAGACGAAGCCAACAGGCGGAACATAAACATACAGACACATACATACATACACACACCCGTACAGAAATCTAGTGATGCTTGTTTATAACTAGGCATAGTTAAGGGCTGTGAGTGGGGTTCTGGATCTCTTGCTATGCGTGTGTGTGTGTGTGTGTGTGTGTGCTTGTATCTGTGGCTGTTTGGCTTTTATAGTTGGCGGGAACAATTTCGGGCGAGTTTATGTGCGCTGGCTGCCAGCAAGATGCACTGACGATAAATTTAACACGACTTGACTGGAAGTTTAGCCATTTAGATTGAAAGATCTTAACAGCTTGAGAGACTAGAAATATTTGTGACATTTCGTTTTATAGGCCAGCACCCGCTAGCAAAAAGGGCTACTAAACGGCGCTGGCTGAGCTACAGCAACAACTCAAACTGATAGCCAGAGGCTGCGAAGCATTTGATGGCTGTGCATATAATTTGATATGCCTTTTTCATAATTAACCCGTCGCATTTAAAGTTCTCGCCCTCAGCTCTTAGCCAACTACACGTGTTGAACAAGTTCATAAACCTCGGCGGAACTCAGCTATGTGGGCTGTCTGCCGGTTAGGCTTTACATACATTTTTTTCGGCTCATAGAACTGGATTCAAATTGGCGCGACATCCGAAGACATTTCTTTTGCCATGGTGGGCTTTTTGCTGCCTGGCTGGTTGCCACCCCTCCTTTTCCAAGCCCCTTCTCTGTGCGGCCTGTCTGTTTTGTGGCATGTCAGCTGCCACATCACGCGGCACTGTGGGCGTTGAGCTTATTAAAAGCAAATTGCTTGAGTGCTTGTTGATAGGCAGAGTCCTTAAAAATTTATTCATTTTGTATTTATTCAGGTAATCCTGACATTTATTGCAGGGCGCCCTCATGGTTGCAGAGCGTTTTGCGATGTGCGGGAATTATATAATAAACATATTAACGTATAATATAATATAATTGAAATACATCAATTAAGCCATGCTGAAGTTCGTGAACAGGTTTTTCTGACTCGTTCATGTGTATATAACGCATAGTATGAGAGATTTCCCGTAAATATTAACAAATGCACCGATTATTACACATGAAGACTAGTGAAGCTATCAACGTGAATATACATTTTTAAATATACATTATAATAAAAATACTTTATCTATGTTTTAGTAATTTTATACATAAAATATATATCATTTTAAAATAAGTTCAAAAACGATGAAAATTAGATTGTTTGTAGCTTACAAGTTATTAGATGTTGTTCACATAAGATTCTAAAGACGGATTCTATAAACGGATTACAAATAAGTTGCTTAATATTTATGATTGGAATATGAAACATGGCTATCAATTGTCCTCTAAAATGCTCTCACAGTTTTGCTTAAATTATTCTTATTAAGTTTAAAAAATTTTCAGAAATATTTTGATTACATTTGATTGAATTAAGGATATTTAAATTACTCTGAACTAGTCAAAAAAAAAAAAAAAAAGAAAAAATAGCTTATAATTCCTGCTTAATTGATTCAATAATGTTACGGAATGAGCTTTTGGACTAATCCTCCATTTTTATTAGTCTCAAATGCACGTCGATATAATAATGTGCTCCTCGCCAAGAAATACTTTTAATTGGTCTAAAATACGCGTAAGTTATGAATTCTCTAATATCACAATCATGAAATTCATAGTCATTAGAAAGTTTTCGGAAGTACTCGAACCACTGTGCACCTGGCAGACAGTAAACTATTCGGTTGTCCGCTTCTGCAGCGCTTGCTCTTTCATTGTGTCTGTGCGTCCACAGAACTGCTTCTACCCGATCCACCACTCGACAGCCCGCTCACAACTGTTGGCCTAATGTCTATTTGGTTTCTTGGCACGACAAAGCTTGTGGAAAAAAAGAAAGTAAAAAGGCAAAAACTTATCATAAAACTTTTGCAAAGTTGTCAAGGTTTTGTCGTTCGGTTCTGCTCGTCATTTCCAGCACCCGGCAAAAAATAATTATTTATAGCTTAAAAATATATAGATAAAGGAAAGTAGCAACAGCAGCCGGCGAAATTCTTCTAAATATAACAACAAGTTGCAAATCCGTAAAGTTGTTTGGACCAATGGCATGCAAAAAGCGATTTAATTGTTTGTGCTTTAATTGGCAGTTCATATAAATAGTTTAGTATATATATGTATGTATATTTATGTATTTTTTTGTATGGATAAAACATGGCAAATCGATGGCTCAAGTACGACGCTGGCCCACTTGATGGCGACAATAATAATTCTCGCTCCGGTGAAGTGTGCCAATCAACAGACACTAGCTGGATTCTATTTGTGTACTCTGTACGTCTATCTGTCTGTTTGTCTGTCTGGTCGTGCCTGTCATTGACAGACAGTCATAAATATGAAAAAAAAAAGAAATGTAGAGACAGTAAGAAGCCAGAACGCAAAACTATGTAGTACATATGCCAGGACAACAACTCAGACCAAACGCCCATCGACATAACAATCGTCAGGATCTGTTTTTGTGGCTGCCAGGTTTCTCTCTCTCTCTCTCTTATTTATTTTCTTTTTTGGCAGGCAACCTTTGATGAAATGTCATGCGAAATGCCAGAAATATCTGTTATGTCTGGCATTTTTGGTCGGTCTGCTCTCAGCCTTAGCCTGGCAACTTCATTGAAGCGTGCAACATGAGCAGCTGCCCAACTTTGGTTTTCATTTAATTAATTTTCTTTTCATTGGCATTTGTTTGAATATTTAAAAGTTCTGCAGCATATTTTATGGTTATCGTGCAAGCTTTGGGATTACATTTATTGTAAATTATTAATTATGTAAGAAATTTGCAATATATATAAAAATTTAGGCCTTAAATATATTACCTTATTAATGAGTTCGACTGACGCTTGCAAAAGTATTACCATTATTATTTATTGCTAAAAATAATAGAATGACATCCAGTTCTTTAATCATAATTTAATCAAAATAAGTTGATTAGGAATCTTTTTTGATATTTAGAATATTATTTTTATTTTGTAATATTACCATTTAATTGTGATCGATTATTTCTTACGTTTAAACAATGTGTTTTTAAAAGTATCCTCAATTGCAGATTATCTTTTGAAAATTCTTTTTTATTTCCTCAATTTTCCTACCATTTCTTTAGGCTCAAATGAAATGTAAATTTTCAAGCTATGTTAATAACATTAAATTGCAAATTGTTTTAGGAACACGTTTATGGGATTAGGCATTTGTTAGAAGTAATCTAATAGGTTGGCTGGCTGGTGCCTTTATACTTTATACTGTTATAGCCTGGGTACACAGTTGTGGCCTATAAAGTTTGTCAGTAAATTTTTACAACAATGCGCTTTCTGTTGGTTTTGCGGATTTAGGCAACGCGCGAATGCATCCCGCGGCTGTCGTTCTAAAAGCAGAATGGAAATTTCAGCTAAATGCTATTCAAATTAAATCACCTGCAATCTGTATGGACAGCAGGGACAGGCACAAAAAATGTGCGTTGATTTATTTAAATAATTCGAAAAAAAAAACAAAAGACAAACAATGTAAAGTAATGGCAGCTGTGTCTAGCCCTAAGATAACAATTGAGCAGCAGGGCAGACAAAGCGTTTGCCTCCACACAAAAGGCCAAAAGTTAATGTGTGCCTAAGTAGCAGCCATGCCGACCCCAAACACACATAGCAGCCCACTAACAAACGCACACACACACACACTCACACACACACACACACTCACTTAAACACTTGACTATCGCCCATTAAAGTTGGCCAACTGAATTTTAGGACTAGCTTGCTGTGGCAGCCATATGGCCCACATCCGACAACTGAGTTTTTGGCCTTTTGTTTGCGGCGACGGCGTTGATTACTTTGGGGAAATGTGCGTGAAAGGTAACGGTGCGTACCTGTCCTGTCATTTACCGCTTTTCGCAGCTGCTACGGCTGCTGCTGTTGTTGCCGCTGCCTCTGCCTCTGACGCTGCCCGCGTCCAGTGCTGATTTATTTGCTGAATGTTTTTGTGGCTCTGATTTTCTAGACCATAAACAGGTCGCTATGATTTTAAGTTATTATTACTTGGCCATAAATCTGCTATTCAATAATGCGCAGACATCACGTAAATCATAATATCATCTTTATTTGTCCTAAACTCAATTTGACGGCAAGCTTAAGTCATGCGCATAATATTGGATTAGATAAGCTGTGAAGTTGGTGTCAAGCTTCCACTGCACAGGAAGAGGAAGTTAGAAGAAGACAGCGCCTTTCTCTTTCTCACACAGATTTTCTTTTCGAAATCATGACAGTTCTGTAGAGTTGAAGTGTGCCAATTTGCTGAAAACTATCTGGACTCAATGAAAGCTAGAAACTAGTAAGTGAAATGAGAAAACAAATGGCTGGGAATAATGTACAAGGGTAAAGAGATATATGTATATGTAAATTGAGGATGAAAAATGTCCAGCAGCACTCTATAGAAAATATTTTATACGAAATAAAATGTAAAAGTATATGTATTAATATGATGTAATCCATAAGTCTAAGCGGCAGCCCACCTCAGATACTAAGTCATAAACCACTATTGTAATATAATAATTATAATTATAATATATAATATAGTTCCTTCAATTCCTTCCCATAGACCCCAACGAAACATAATGGCCATGCCATATTCAAGTCACTTTTAAAAGACAAAATCATATATTACATGGAGTAAGCTCACATAAATTTCTCTAGTCGAGACTGTTCGACTAGGAAATCCCCTAACAGCTTCAAAGAACTGACATTATGTTTCTTTTATACATATTTAACTAACAATATAACAGCTTGTAGTTTTGATTATGAATATATATATATATATATATATATATATATTTTTTTTTTTTTTTTTCTTGGGTCTGCCGCCCCTAATTTATACTACTATTATTTCAATTTCATTGTAATTACATTTTCTGATAACTTTTAAAATTCATAACAGGTACAAATTAAAATATGAGAATGACATTATTCGGATATTCATTAAAATTATGGAATTCGCCTATAGATTTTGTCTTCACATATTAATTAATGTTATATGAAATTGAATCAAATTTACGCGAACGCAACATATATAAATATACATACTTGAACGGTTTATTGGTTGATTTCAATTATATCGAAACATATCGAAAATGCATGATTAATGTTCGATTTAAAGGTAAAATCTTTGTGGCCACAGCAAGAGCTGCGATTGATACTGTCGAATGTGTGTAAATTGCATTCACTTTGATTCAATGATTGGTTTGTGTTTCAGCAATCGGTTATTTAATATATATTTTAATTAAGCATACGCAGCGTGGACGCGGTCATAATATCGCATTATGTTTGATTTACAGTGAATAACAATGAAATTAAGCGAGCATAGCAAAGGTTTGAGTAATGAGCGTCTGGCATGGCGGTGGCATTGGCGGCGTGTGCATGGGCCTGAGCATGGGCGTGGCACAGTGAAGTATCCACTCGTATGAAATGCACAAAGAATTGTGTTTTCAACATTTACCCATTAAAAACTCATTAACAAGACACAATGGCTTGACAAATAACTCGAAATGCATTCACTTCCGGTCACACTCACACACACACACAAACACTATTTATAAATAAATATATATCTGATAAAATCACACGTTTTGCATACGCCGCGTACCCTGGGCAGCGTTTTATTCACTCTTTTATCCATTTTATCAATGCAATTACATAGTGTCGTATACAAGCTGCTGACAAATACACTGAATCTGGCTGTCAGCCGTTGACAGTCACATTAATTTGACAACCAAAAAGTTAAAATAGCAAGGGAATGGAATATGCAGCTCCAGCTGAGGGCAGCCGGTGACAAATGAAAGCAAAAAAATAACTGAAAAATGTGAAAATTGTTAGGTACTATGGATGATGGAGTCACCAATACTCTTTAGGGAATTAAAAGTATGTTATAGTGAAAAATAAAATGTTATTTTTATATTGATAAATGTTGGTTTTTAGCCGCTTCAATGGTGTGTAGTCCTTGTTATCGGGACTTCGTATTTATTAAAACAAAAAAAATAAAAATAAATATAAATAAATAAATAAAAAAATAAATATATATATGATTTAAATTTTTTCTTGAAATTAAATGATTTTCTTGATAATTATCCATATATTTGTATTTTTTAGTAAAATTATCTTTTATTTGCCAATCTATATATATTGTCTATATTATATAGTATAGCTTATATGTTAAGAATATTTTGCTAAAATAAAGAAATCTATTAAATAAATGGAAATAGACAGTGAAGCTTAAATGAATACTATTCTAATTGATCAAAAGCGCTAACATTTTGTTTTATTAGTAGAAAAAATAAAAGTAAAATATTCTCTTAATTATTAACAATCAGTGCTTGCAAATATCTGCTCACTATGTCTCCTTATCGGTAAATGAATATCATTCCCTCACACATAGAAAAAAAGTCAGAGTGCAACAGATTGAGTCGGCTTTTCAAAGAGTTCGATTGTGAGCAGATATTGATTTATTATAGTTTGCATTCCAATTTTAAACAATGCTTTTTATCAACTTCCACTAATGACTACGGATATACCCTGCACTAAATACAACAAAATTTAAAGTTGTCAGTGCCAGAATTACCTCTGTTTGTCTTTCAGGCCTGTCAACCTGCCGATATGTTTGGCTAATGAATGCAGATTCTTGGATGCGTGTGTTTTACTTGCGAGCCGCGTGATTTATTAGGCTACTATTTGTTATATACATATATTGTATATTCTTTTAAGGCTCTTTTCACTTGGTATTTTTATATTGCATGCTTATAGGCGCCTCGTTTGTCATTTCGCTGCCAGTAACAACAACAAAAACAACAACAGCAACAGCAACAGCAACAGCAAACAAAACAACAAAGCACCATTTACGCTTATCTGCACAGCAGGCGTGCGAGAAACTGAGAGCGAGAGTGACGGAGAGAGGAGAAAGGGAAAGGGACAGGAGCTGTCTTTTTACTTACAAATTACTTGAATACTTTGCGCCTGCTGTTACGCGGAAACGGAAGTGGAAGTGTTTTACAGCACCCACACATACGCACACACACACACACGCATTTTGTGTGCTCGGAACAATTTTCTACTTGCAACTTTTTGCCTCAATCATAAAATCAGAACTTTTTACCCTTTACGGCATAATCAGTGCATGTGTGCGTGTGAGTATGGATCTGTGTGGGTGTATGTAAAGCGCCGCTGGCTGCAATTGTCTTGTCTTTTATAGTTGCGCCTGTTTGCGCTTTGGCTCTGCTCTTGCCACACGCGCTGAAGCTGAGCTCGTGAATGAACACGAAAGTCACGAGAGTTGACAGGAACTTAAGAGTGAGAGAAAGATAAGTTTTTGTTGGAGTATGCGGAAATGTTTGAGCTGTCAGAGTGTTGCGGCTTAGCTAATATATAAAGCTTTTTGGTATCAAATCTAAGGAATAGCTTACTTAGACCCCTACGCATATATTCTTTTGTTCGTATTATTAATTAAAAGATTTCAAAGTTGCAATTTGGCATGTTTAATTCAATAAATTAGAGTTTTCATTGCAAATATTTGCAAACATTTATGAAAGATATGTAGGACACTTTAAAATATCCTGGAGTTTGAAAATACTTGGTGTTCAGTTAATTCTTTTATATTTATTAATATTATTTTTAGATATATCGTGAATTTAATTTGACAGAATGAACAAAATTTGGGTATGATTTGATAATCGATTTGATCATTTGTTGTGAATTTCAATTTCTCAAAATGCAAAAATGTAATTTAGTGATTATAAGTAAACAGTTTAAAGATTTTAGCGTGGTTTCCATGGAAGTTTTGCTAGTAATGGAAATTTCCAAGGAATTAATCTGATTTTTTTAAAATTTTTATTGCATTTGGGGCTTAATTCCTAAATAATCCATTAACAAAATACTACTAAATCCAATGAAATTAAAATTCAATTTAAAGGTAAGTTAAATTATTTATTTTGCTATAGTTTTATAATAAATTATCGTGTTGTCGTTCTGCTCTGTGGTCCATTAGCTCATCTCTAGCCAAATTCCATTGTTTTAGAGGGTTCGCTGGAGGCCAACTGGCACTGCGACTACGTTTGGCACTTAAGCCAGGATTTTTATTATGAAAGGGTTACGCCATATATGTACATATATGAAGCTTTATATATATATATATATATGCCACACATAAAACGAGTAACTCCCCTACAGCAAATTTTTATTGCTAACCAAAGATATTGTCATAGATTTTGTGCCAGATACCGCTGCGCTGAAAAATGGAGCTAACATTCTCCTGTTCCACATGCAGCTGATAGCGCCTGAGGGTCTTGGGGTCGGCTGGCCCCCAATCGGGCTGCGGCTCAAAGGCTTTGCGTATGCGCATCCAAATACCCAACTCCACGGGTTGGCGCCGCACCGCGGGCACTGCCCAAATGAGTAGTTGACCCACGCCGAAGGCGCTCAGACACCAGCCAAAGACTGTGGGTAGAAAATTAAATTAGTTGTGGCTCTAATGGGGATTAGAGTAGAGCTTACTATAAACGCCCAGCTGATAGGTGTATCCCTTGTACTGTAGTGGCTCATACCGTGCCAGCATGTAGACCAGTATGATGAACATTAGCAGCGGCGTTATCACCGCCCAACAAATACGATAATAGATGGACGTCTTTATGCCCAGCATAAATTCTACATCGCGACAGACGCGCTTTACGCCGTACACCCAGCCAATGGCAACCAGTTCAAAGATAGCCAGGACGAGGGCCACGAACGTCGCACCAAAGAAGTCCAACAGATTTAGCACAAACTGGCCGCCGGGTGTGATGTATAACAGACCCAACAGATACCCTACAATCGATATGAAGGCCACAATGTGCCACTGCTTGAGCTGCGTAAACTGCTCCCTCAGCACGGTCGTCAGGCAAGACACCATGCCCACATTACTGCCAATGCCGAGGACGAAGAGCATGAGAAAGAACAGCACCGAAAACACTTGCGGCACCACCTTGAACTTGGCTATGGCATCCGGATAGGATATGAAGGCCAAGCCCGGACCACCATTGATCACACTCGATACGTCAGTGGTGTTGTTCTCATAGGCCAGATTGCCAAGAATGCCAAAGATGATGATGCCGGACAGCAGCGAAGTGAATGTGTCTAGTGTGGTCACAATGTTGGCATCTCTGCGAAATAGATTATTAGCTATTAGAAATGATTGGCAAACATAATATTTTATTTTTCAAGTAAAATGTAAAAGCTAAGAATTCTCTAATCGTCGGACTAACTAGCACGAATGCTCCGAGAAATAAGTGAAACTTATAAATTGACGCACTTTATAGAATATTTTTATTTTCTTATTCAATAAACTTTTACAAATATCCAAAATATAAGAAATATCAAAAATTATTGAAATTATGCATAAAACTGAATACAAAATTTGAGGACTCGATCTCCAAAGTTGTAAGAGGTATAATTTACTTATCGGTTTTTTAAACATTACTAATCTTAAATCAGATCAAGTATCCTTCCTTTGCCTTTTGCCATATGTTTTAATAAAATATACTTATACCCTGTTTTATATATTAATATCAGCTTAAAGACTTGCCAACTCACCTATATATATTGTGGCCAAATCGATTGTAGGACGCATACATGATTATGTTGCCAAAGCAAACGGCTAGCGAGAAGAACACCTGGGTAACAGCTGCATACCACACCTGGGGCTCGAGCAGCTTGTGCCACTGCGGCTTCAAGAAGTACAGGACGCCATCAGCGGCACCCGGCAGAGTTAGCGCACGCACCAGCAATATGATCATAACGACATAAGGGAACAGTGCAAGGAAGTATGACGCCTTGCCCGAGCTCTTGATGCCACGGAACATAATGCCAGCTATAATGAGCCAAGCGACAGCCAGAGTCAATGACAAACTCCAGCTGGGATAGCCGATGCCGTCGTCAATACTTTGCTTTTCACGCAGAATGATGTTGCTGAAGAAGAAGAAGCAGATAGAGGACACGCATTGACATCGCACATTTTGTGAACCGATTTACTTACGTAAAATAAAACTCAGCCGAGGTGGTGCGCACCGCTGACTGATTGCCGGCCACCACGCTGTCCTGCTGTGGTGCCGAGTCCAGACAGCTGGGACCCCATTCTTCGCGGCAATAGCTCCATGGCAATGTGGGATAAAATGATTCCACAAAGTAGCGCAGCGTGAGCGCCATTAGGGTGGCATAATAGGTCGTCACAATGCCTGTGGCCAGCACCTGGCCATAGCCGATGCCTGAGTGGAAGCTGTTATTATAGATACACACACACACACACACACACACAAGCACACTCACCTCTAAGTATGGGCACAAAATCGTAGACCTTGACGCTGCCGCGGCTCGAAAATTGTCCCAGCAGCATTTCCAAATAGTAGACGGGCTTGCCCACCAGTATGAGGACAATGAGGTAGGGAATCAGGAATGCACCACCCCCATTTTCCAGGGCGATGAAGGGGAAACGCCAAACGTTGCCCAGACCTACGCTCAGCGCAATGCAGGACATGAGAAACTCAATATCATTGTTCCAGCCATCACGTCGCTTGCCCTGTTCCGCATCCGCTGCAGTGGGTGGCTCCTGGGACTCGCTGGCTTTGTGGCCATTAGTGAGGTCTTTCGATGGGGCTGGGACGTCCGCTTGGGCTTTATAGGCACCTGGTATGGAAATGGTAGAGGCATTCGATGAACCGACATACGCGGGATTGAGGTAGCCATTGTTGTTGTTGTTGTTGTTGATGCTGCTTCGCTGATCCATTGTTATTGTTGTTGTTGGTGCTGCTGTAAAATCAATCAAAAGTGAGCCACAGCTGAAGGTTAACTCTTATGGTCAAGTTTTGTGGTTCAATACTAATTAAAAAACTGCAATGGAGCGGCAAGTGGAGCGAACAACCGGTTTGCAGACCCAATAAAGACAAGCAACAAATATATATAATTGCAGCAAAGTCAGTGACCCACTGACTCAAGCGTCGATTATATAACAATTGGCGGCATTCATTCACAACGAGAAACAACAAAGTGGCTCAAAATCAGCGACTGAGAGATACCCTGCAATGTACAGTTACAAATTGAGGACTATAGTGGTATCCGAGACACCTTATATACCTTTATTATATTGATTTTGTTAATTTGAATTTGACTTGATTGATTGATAGATTAAATTAAATTTGAATTACATAAATGTATAATAAAACTCATCATACCAAAAAATATAAAAATTTGTATTTATTCATTTTTTTAATTGCCTGTTAGACGAGCTAATGAGCTGAGACGCTTCAGATACGCAATGGTACTCGGAAACATTTATTATTTTTTACTTAACTCTCTTAATCATCATGCCCATTTTGACCAAATTTTAGCCGATACAGGGTATAAGAAAACTGCATTTAACCAAAACAAATGCAACGTTTGGTTGCCAGTTACGTGTTTGTAGGGCCAAACGAGTTTCTCAAGCGGGTTTCAGGTCGTCAAGTATTAGCCGCATTCTTTTTTTTACCAAACTTTGATTTGGTTTCTGTTTACATTTCCCTTTCTTACGCTTGTGGCATTTATGAGTATTATATGAATGTCATTGAGTTTGTAATGGATAACTGGAGTATTTAATTACCATAAGTTGGGATTGGTTTTTAAGTTTGCAATGCTAAGTTCAGCGCACTGCATTATTAAATATCAGTAATTTAATAGGCCTTTTGTATTTGCTTCACTGTTTGTATTATTTCCCTATTTGCATATTGATAAACAAACAATTGTGTTTTTTTAAACAGATTTGCCTCTATGGTCACAGTTTAAAATGCATAAAGTTTTTGTAATGAACAGCTTTTAATCTAAACAGTATGTGGTAAAATAATTAGACTAGTCACTTATACAAATTATTATGTGAATTGATGTGAAATTCTCAGTTGTATATCAAAATATAAAACGTTGCAAAAAAAAAAAACTTTAACAAGGTCTAAAACTAATCATGTTATGTCGTGCTTTTCCCAGTTTCTTCGAATTTTATTATTTGGCAAACCCCATTCTATAACAACTATTGTAAGCAATAATTTAAAATTTGACATTGTGCAATTATTGCATTAATAATTATTATCTCGATGCGTTGTCAATATCTCAAGTGCTTCTCATAAAAAACTTGAACTTGAAGAATTCTTTATCTTTTACATGCGCCATTAATAAATACGAAATTGTACGATTATGAATAAATTTAGTTTTTTTATTATTATTATTATATTCTACGCTTAACGTGAGATGAAAAAGATTTGTGTATTTAAATTGACTAGAAAGGGTATTCGTGTCAATCTCATAATCCTACAATTGTTTTCCATGTCGGTTTCTCTAAACTTTTCGTTTGCCTTTGTTGCTATTGTTGTTGCTGTTGTTATTGCAACATTGCATTGAATTTGCGCATGCGCAAAGCGCAACGCGCTGCAGCTGCGTGTCGTCAAAGTTATTGTAGCTGTTGCAATTGTTGGTGCTGGCTTTTTTGGCGTTGTTGCTGCTGCTCTTACTGCATTGTTGTTCTCGTAGTTAATGAAAAGTGAAGGTGCTTAAAGCCGTTGCCCTCATCGCGAAATGTCAGCGTTCCACGTTTGAACGGGGAACGTGAGACGTGCTGCTCGTAATTGCAGTTGGGAATCCAGCTTTATGTGTGTCAGCAATTGCTAAGCCGGAAGCACGTTTAATTCTATTCCTAAATCGCATTTAAATGACTATTGAAACAGCTATGTAATGATCAATTTAGTATCTATATTTTTGTGAGACGGACAAATGATTTGTTATTGTTTGGAGCTGAAGCAATTTATTATATCAACTTTTTTAATACGTTTGGCTAGTAATAAATTTGTTATTGTAGCGTGCTAGACTGCATTTTATTTTACGCAGACAAGACTATAACTAGATAAGGCTAGGTTTGTGTGTATTCCATGCAATAATAAAAGCAAGCAACATAGTAAACTTTTAGTTATCCGGGACAATTGCACTCAAAGCTTTCGCTGCTCAAAAAGAATTCTAACAAATATGGCACTAAAGATAAATATGTTCTTGGTTGACGATTCATAAAAGCCAGAAAGGCGGCTTTTTCAAACCTTGACCCATAAAAAGAGCGTATTTTTGTTTATTATACACGATGAATAGATGTTTCTTTAACGAGCAAAATTTCTACTTGTTTTAAACCAGTTAATAATCGGAAACAGGTTAATTTGCTCTCTGTTTTGTTTATCAATTTTTGTTTGGCTTACTTTTATTATATTATTATTCACGCGACTGGAATTCTGTTTAATTCTCATTACTTCGAGCTATTTGCTTAATGATTAAGCTTAAACTATTAGCAAACCAACTGTTGCTGGCGCCCAGTCTACAGATGAGTGAGTTTTTGAATTCTTTTTGTAAATTATGTGTTTATTTACTTTAAATTTTTGGTAAAAATGTATTCCATAAGCCAGATTTGGCTGTTTATGAGCGACGCGTTAATCACACACCAATTTGGCTTCGAGCCCCGACTGTGTAGTTGGCATTAAGCATATGGCAAACAATCTATCATAATTTTAGTCTCGCGCATAATGCCAGCTATTTAATTATTTAAATTATATAAGCCCGACCGCATATTAAATTGCAATTAAGCCACAAATACGAGACTGATTTACTATACAAAATTGTGAATCTTTTTTTCAGCGGAATTCACAAGTTGGTTTTTAACTCGATCTGAAAACAACGAACTTCACTCGACAAAAGCCCAGTGATCACTGAACGTAGTGTCTGGGCCTTATTGAAACGCTGTCTGTACCGTCGGCAACGGGCGACGCTACGCTGGCTGCGACGCCGACAGCAATTGTGACGTTTGGCGGCAACGGCGACAACTTGTAACGGAAGAAATTGTTCACAGCTTGACCTAACATAAGGTAAGCAAGGCGCAAAAAATCAAAAAACAAAAGCAAAAGCAAAAGCAAAAATACCTGTATCTAAAACGCAAATAGGTCAAAACTTTTCCACAGGCTTTGTCTGACGATTGATTTGGCAATGCTTAAGTAATTAATAATAAATTATATAAGCGAAACATTTTGTTTGATGTGTGCTTGACTTTATTTGATTATTAATATTCATGTAACAAATTCATATTTATTTTAAATGTTTCTTATGTATTTTTTGTCAATTTTTAAATTTATATTGCTACAGATATTAGTACCATGCATATTATTTCATTAACTTAATACTTTATTTTTATTAAACATATTATTGTATTTTAATTATTTTGTTTATTACTCAGTACTTATTGTATGTAAGTGCTTTATATAAAGAACTTCAAGAAGATTATTTATATATTATCTTCACCTTTTTATGTAGAAATGGTCGAATTATCGTATGGTTGATTTCGTACATCGTCTAGGCAATTAGATTAGAAAGGTTAATGCAAAAGAAACAACAGAAATAATTTATTATTAACACACAATTTTAACTGGAAAAAATTATCTAACCACAGTCGAAAAAATACAATATAATTTGACGTTTAATAAAAAACATTCCACACATTTAATTATATGTAGAACAAAAGGATGAATTTTTTCTGTTCCCCAGCCATGGCTAATTAACTTATCAATTAACTCAACTGCATATGTAAATTGTCCGGTGTGTGAGCTAAACGTTTGGGCATTCACTGCGATCTTTTTATACCCTGAACCCATTGAAAATGGGAATTCAGGGTATAATGTTTTTGTGAAAATGTATATAACAGGCAGAAGGAGACGTCGCAGACCCCATAAAGTATATATATTCAGCACAAAAAAATAAGTTGATATAGCCCTGTCCGTCTGTCCGTCCGTCCGTCCGTCCGTATGAACGTCGAGATTTCGGAAACTACAAAAGCTAGAGAGCAATTTTACATGAACACTCTATCTTATCTTAGTATCCTATCTTAGTTACGCAGTACAAGTTTATTTTGTTTTTTCGATAACTCATCCCATTCCTTAATTATCGATAAAATATCAAAAATTCGTTTACGTTTTTTAGGTTTTTGAGCATAACTTCTACACCGTTTTAGCTAGAGATATTATGGATACGCAGATTTTGTAATTTTCAGATTTTGGATGCCACGCCCCCTTCGCCCCCAAATTGAAAAAAAAACGTATTTCAAATACTAGAGACTTGTAATTTGGCAATCGGATAAGTTTGAATGCTATTAATATATTCTGAAAGTTTCATGAAGATAGTCCATCTAGAAATGGAGTTATAAGCGTTCAAAGTACAGCCCATCCCACCCCCAACCGTCGGCAGCAACTGCGCGGTTAGCAGAGCGCGCGCTATACGTTCGTAAAGAAGAAGAATATTAATTTTTTTGCAGGGTTCAGGGTATCTCGTAGTCGAGCCGTCTCGACTAGAGCCTTCTTACTTGTTATTTATGTTCAACATGTTTTCATAACAGAGCAAAAGTGATAAAAATATAGATAAACTCTTCAATATTATTAAAAATTAATTGCATATTAAATGGCGTTAAATAAAAAAAGGAAAAATGAAAATAAAATCAAGAACAAACCAGAGAGAAAGAGAAAAAAGTGAATGCACAATAAAAATAATTTATTGATGCGGGCACGATAAATGCAATTTAGTATGCTCTTCAAGCATTGATATATGTATGCATGTATGTATATAATGCGATTTTTAATTGAATTGTTTAACGTGTAATCAATGCATAACGCAACGTCGCTCTCAGCAAATGATGAAATGATTTCTGTTGCGGTCAATTTAGTGTAAATGGCCCAAAAAGCAAATTGTACTTAAAACAAAACTTTTCTGCGTGCATAAACTTTACTAGTTGATACCAATTTGCATCCAATTAAAATTTGAGTTGCCACAAACACACTCTTACCTTTTTATGTGGTTTCAGCCACATACTACATGTTTTGCACAATACTTGCAGATTTTATGCACTTATTGTTGTTATACCTTAATCATTCAACCACTATATTGAAGCTGTTAAGCGAATCATATAAACAAGCAAGTGAATATAGCTTGCCAGGAGATTCTTATCGGTCGTCGGTATCTGCATTTGCTTAAAAGAAAGAAGATAGCTGCTATTATATAAATGCTTAGAATATATTCAATTTAGCTTAAGCTTTCCGTTGCTGAGTGCAACAAACTCCAAACTCGAATTATATAATTTGTGTTTAAATAGTGTTGAATTAACTTAAGCTGATTTAGATGAAATTTATGCAATTCTCGTTTGCTTTTTTGATTTTATTTAAAAATATAAAATATATATATATATATATATATATATATATATATATATATATATATATATATATGAATATTTGGAAAATAACAATATATGTAAAGCAAACCATTTATTTAAAAATATTACTTAATTATTTAAGTATATTTACATTTTCTATTCTAATTTGGAGGCAAAATGCTTTTGCATTTGATTATGTTGATGTAAATCTAAATTAAATTTATTTGCAAAGATAAATATAAATTATTTTAAGATTGAACTTTAAATGCAAATTAATCGGAGGATAATGTTTTATCTGCAATAAATTGCATTTTTATAGTTAAAATTATAAAACAGACTTAGTTATGTATATACAATACATAAATGACAATTAATTTTGGAATCCATGTTTTTAAATTAATACAATACAAGAAAATAGTTAAATAAAATAATCTTTAGGATAAAATCTAAAAATTCTTATGACATTTCATAAATGTGAGCGCTTTTTAAACAACATTTGGAACAATGTATTCGTATGTATGACGATGCCCATTTGTTGCTTAAGCTTATATATTCTACCACTAAGAGATCATCTAATTAAGTTATCTGTTTTATTGCCGCAATAGCCCATTACATATTTAGCGCACACTCAAAATATCAACAATTACCTCAATGCTAATTTAGACATGCAGCCAACTGCGAATTTATGGCCTAGCTGAACGTAGAGAACGCTACTTGAGTTTAACTCGAAGTAAAAGCCACTTAGAAATGCGTCCAGTCATTTATCAAGCGCCAGTTGGGCATAAATCTTGGCTAAGCAAATCGCAATGACAACTGCTTAACTGCCAGCGACTGCCGACTGCCAACTGCCAAATGTCCCAAGTCAAAAACAAATATCTAAAGGTAAAAGTTAGAGGCTGCCGCCGCAATACTGTTGTCCTGCCGCACACAATTGTCGTTGTTGTTGTTGTTTTTGTTGATGATTGTGTGTTTTGGCAGTACATTAAATTTTATAGCATTTGGACATTAAAAACAAAAGAGACAAATGTCAGAGTGTAAAAGCGAAAACAGATGGTTAAAGATTTTCCGGTCAGCAGGCGTGCAGGCAGATTGTGTATACGCCGCGTTTGCCAGGTGGCAGCTTGTTGTCACTCTTGATTTATGCAGTGAAACAGCATTATGAATTGATGCTTTAAATTCCAAAAGGTTCGCTGAATGTGCTTTAGTTCCCATTAAGACAAAATAAATGCCTCCTTGGGGTGTTGTTGTAAGCGTACTGGACTAGTGAATTGTTCAGCGCTGATGTTAATTTAAATATAGAAATCTACTTTTGAGATACTTCAAAAAGATCATCAAATTAAAATTAAAAATAAACAGACATACCGTTAAATACTATAAATAAAATTAAAAATATTAATATTAAAGAAGTAAGAAAGCTCTAGTCGAGATTGCTCGACTACGAGATCCCCCGAATAGTATTAAAAAAAAAAATTATCGATTTTCTGAAACAAACTCGTACTTCGCGTGCAATATACGGACCTAACACAACAAGAATGAAGTCTTTAGCTCTTATATCTTCTGAAATCGACGCGTTCAGGCAGACAGAATATACAAACAAGAATATATATATATATATATATATATATATATATATATATATATATATATATATATATATATATTATGGGGTCGGACACGCCTCCTTCGGCCTGTTACATACATTCAACAAAAGCATTATACCCTGATTTCCCATTTTCAATGCGATCAAGCAATTATACATATACAATCTATATTTTTATTTTTATTTATTTATTTATGAAGCAGTATATTCATAGTTAACATGCTACATAACAGCTTGAACTACTGTTAGAGAGTTAAAAGAAAACAAGTCCACATTTGCTGAATTCAAAAATTGAACTGTTTATTTTTTAAAATCCTAGTGCTTATATACCTTAAAAATACTTCCAGGCACTGGAAGGGTAAAATTTATTCCATGCACACAAGTGCACAGATGTTTTGTCAAGTATACCTTTCGATCGTTAATCCGCTGTCGAGGCTCACGTTACATCTTTATTACTCGCTGCGTTTGTCGCTGCAACTAAGGGATGACATGTTTATTACTTGGTGTCAGATAGCGCGCAGGCTATCGACTATTGCCTATTTTTAATATTTATATTTATGTGGCATGTTCATGCTCAAAAACATTTCTTTTTAAAACTAAGATGACAAGGTTTTCATTTCAAAAACCAAAAGTAATAAAACCAAAATTACCATTTCCAATGACAAGTCACGTTAATAAAAGTTTCGGTGAATAACTTGGAGTTGTTTTGTTTTCTTCGCAGCTAATCTCGGCACTCATATCAAGCTAATTGAATTGGACAACTTAGAGCTTGCACACATCTTATCTTATTTAAAACAAATCTAACACAAACTAAGTTCAAGTTGATTGTAAAAGTTTTCGCCTGACAAATTAGTTTCAACTTGAGTAATCTCTCTGACTGCCTTGGCATGTGCCGAATTACGTGTGGGGGTCAAAGTTCACCTAAGCAATTTGTCAGAACCAGTTACAGATCTATTGCATTAGCTATGCAGTCGCAATTGTGGCAGCAACACATGTCCGTGTGAGTGTGTGCCACAAGTGTCGGATTGTTGGCAGTCTATTGTTGCATACTTTTCGGCTGGCATTTGAATATATATAGTACATTAATCATACGCCCCGTGCTCGACAGCTACACATAATTGAGCTGTTGCTGCTGCTGCTGAAATTGCCTGCTTTTTGGCTGCATGCTGTGGCCAAGGAACATCACGCATACGCCACATTGCACATATCGCAACTGCAATATATTAAGTCATTGTTAGGTGCCCTGTAAGCGACTGTTAAAGCCAAATTCTATAACTATGTAAGGCACGCAGTACTCGTCGCTGTTGTTGCTGCTGTTGTTGCACTGCCTGTTTTGTTCTATTTTTGCGCCAAGTGCCGCCGGCGGTGCCATAAAAATGACTGAAGCACACGCAGCACCAACAGCAACAGCAACAGCAACGAAACAACAACAGCAACCACAAAGAGAACTCAACTCAACTCTACTCGAGTTGACTCCAGTCGCATGCCAAGCGCAGCGCATTTCGTGCGTATAAAAATCTGCAATTCATGCAATTTTCATGGAAAATTTGCCACGCAAAAAGAAAAGCTAAAATAGAACAACAGCAACCTTTTGTATGTGTATGTATGCGTGTGTGTCTCTGTGTTTTGAATGTCAAAATATTTGTGTGTTTGGCATTTTAAGCGTTAAATTTTTGCTGTCAACATTTCCACTCGTGCCAGACAATGTCATTCACTTGTCGCTGTGGCTCGGGTAGTTCTCTGGAGGCTTTTGCACCACCTAAGGCTGTAGTCAGAAAATATAGCAACACCAGTTGTCATATTAATTTGCTTAGCACGTGTTGCTTAAATACTTTGGATTCGTCTTCTTCGTTTAGAGATTAGAGCAAACGTGGCATACGACCAAAGACTCGTCTACTGACTTATTTTCTAATGCCCTTACCTAAGTGGAATTAATTTTCTCTTTCTTGGTTTAGGATTTAATCTGAAATTCTTTAATTACGTTTTGTCTCCTTTAAAGACGAAGACTTATTCGAATGCTTTATCAATTTTTAAAGAACGAAGGCTACAAATAAACTCTGAATTATATAGATGATATAGGTAGTCTGTTTTTGTCAACGTCAAGTATTATTTACATACAAATATTATGATATGCAGGATGTGGAATAACGTTTATATTTATAATCATTTAAATTTTCGTACTAGAGTTGGTGCGTTCTCGCTTCCATAAACAAACAAACATGTGCAAATTTTAGAACATTTGTTTGTGTATGCAAGCATATTGTTTGCTGACTCATACCCAAAGAGCTGTTTGTGTTTACTTATTATAATTATTCTTGTATTTATATTGTAACTGAATTAAAGCTAACATAATGATACACATACACACAATCTGTAGGAGGCGACTCATCAGAAGTTGGCTTCAGCTTCAGTTATAGTGCCTCTCCTCTATACTATATCCAGTATGTTCCCCTCTTCATCTTACTCTCTTAAAATTTATCCCGCACTAGTCTATTGACATACAGTTAGATCAGGCGTAACAACTCTGTCAATATTTGTTCGCTCACACTTCTGTCCCTTTCGCTCGGTTTTACTTTTCATATTGATTGTCTCATTCCCACCTGTACAGATTAATTAACTTAATTGATCAAGACTATTCGTTATGTTCCGTTCTTCGAGTAATGAGTAACGCTGATACACATACAAATATTATGTTTCTTCGCTCATTGGTTTATCTACAGAAATAGAAAGTAGACTTAGTGTCGAGCTATCCCTGTAAAGCTGCGACATCTCCATATCAGTTATTCAGAGAAAGAATTATGCGTCGATCGTTAAGAGTGAAAAGTCGACGCTGTAAAAAAAAAAAAAAAAAAAAAAAAAAAAAATATATATATATATATATATATATTAATTTTTTTTTGTTCAGCAAATACAAAATTTTATATGCATATCCACAATAAAGAATTATTAATTTTTTTTAAATAAAAAGGAATATTTTATTTAGTTTAGGGATCACAGATTCGAAGGTACTTTACTGCTTTTTGTCATATGTGAAAGATACATAGAATGAAACTAGTTGAATGATAATATAACTCCAGTTCTGCATAGAAGTAGGCAACATGTATATTAATAAATATTTTATGTTTTTTAATCACTTACCTCTTCATCGTAGTTTTAAAAACCTTATTTTATCTAACATCCAACATACAGTTTGGCAGGTTTTTCACTCCACGCAGAGTTGATATTGATTGGAAGTGCTCACTGACATTAACTAGCTACGATGTTTTGGGGTAATGGTTAGTTTCATTGGTTTTAAATTCCGTCGGTTTATCAATGAAGTTCAGCTGCTGGTGAATCTGTGCCTGCTCTGAGGTGCTTGGGTATTTATCCTTGTTTTCGTCTAACGACACAATTCCCTCATGATTCATATCAGCGTGGTCAGCATCATCTCCAACATATACCTTCACTGTCTCGCCATTTGGAGTTATTACCAGTATATGCATCTTGTTTGCTATTATCTTTCAGTAATTCAAAGGTTATGCAAGCCGAAAGCGTAATTTAGTCGGAGAGAGCCAAATTGATATTTTTAGTTCTGTAACCGATTGTGTAATTTTTTAAAAACTAAATGCATATAAATGTTACTTCGGTCATCAGCTTGAACTTTTTTAATCGCAGCCTGCTTCGAATATCTCGATGAAAATTCATATATATGTATATTGTATTTTGTTCAAATTACCTTGAATATATAGTGACATACCCTGTTCATTTAGGATCTATTTCACATCTGGACTATCCGATTTTGAAGCTTCTAACTGCAGGGGTTAAACAGCTTTTCGGCTTTATGCGTCATTAAATCTACCATATATTTTAGATCTTGGGTTGTCAACCCGAGTTCCAAATCTCTAGTGCCAATAGTGTCCAAAAAATTTCAAAAATTGCTAAATATTCAGATATATTTTTCCAATGAGTGCAGATATATTCGCCATATTTTTTTTTAATTTTGCGTGATTATAGAAAGTATATATGATTTCTTGCAATCGAAAAATGCATTTTCCGATATGTCGCACCCGTAGGGGGCAGATCGGGAAAATTTGTACACTATAAGTATACACGAGTATTCGATCAAGTCCCTAGCTTTAATAGCTAACGGGCGGACGGGCGGACACGCAAATATATGGACGGACAGCATAACCAATATACTCATTTCACTTCGTTAATAAGTATAACAATCTTCAGGTCTTCAGAGTGGAAACATTTGTATTGCTTGTTCACTTTAAAATTATGAGTTATAATAAATAAAAGATACAAGTTATAATAAAAAAAAAATAAGAACATCACCGAATTTATCAAAATAAAACTTTAAGATTTCCTATTATAATAAAATGTAATAAAGCTGTAACAATACTTTGTTTTTAAAGAATTTCCACAGATATATTTGTGTGCGGCGCACAAAAGTAGACTGCGAAAAAGGACGAAAACTTTGGCAGCTGCTAGCGCAACCTAACCAAAAGCCGTTCTTTATCCCGCCGTTCTGCGGTGAATTTGTGGCTGTGTGTGTGTGCTTATGCTTTAGTATGCTTAAAACAAAAAATATGTCTCATTCGCCACGCCCACAGACATGTATATGTGTATGTGTGTGTGTGTGTTGTTTGCTGGCGACTGTTTGCTTTTGGCATGTGGAAGTAGAACATAATTAATTCAAATTAATTACAATTTGTGTGGAATTAGCGCTTGTGGCAAGCGGTCCGCCCACAGAACAAAAATTATGCTCATTATCACGATGATCATCAGTCAAGTGATAATAATGATGCTGCTGCTTATAATTATGCTGTCTATGCCCGCAAACATTTTGGAGCGATTTTTATTGGCTTACATGAACGTATGTGCGCCTCTCCTCCTTTCTCATTGCAAATTTTATCCTGTCAAGTTGCTTGAATTATGTCCTGGCGAGTGCAGCGACAACAGCAGCAAATAATTTGGGGCGTTTTAAGCTTCCCTCTTTGCCATTGTTTGACTGACCCAATTAACGCGGAATAGCGACAACGTCATAAACTCAAGAGCTCAACTCAATCGAGCAGAGTGTGGGATAGCGAAAGAGAAGGAGAAAGAGAGAGAGAGAGAGAGAGAGATGAACGGATGGGTAGACTGGTGCATTTATAAATCAATTATGTAACGATTGCACGCTCATTAGTGTCAAACTCAATTAACGGTATGACAGTTTTGCCAGCGCCGCAGGATGGCTGACGGTAAAAGGACAAAGGACATAGCGTTTAGCTTATGTCAAATGGTCAATGCATTAATTGCCCTTGGCAATTTAAGAAACTTGTGATTTGCAACATTAATGTAGAGTTGGGGAAATTACAGAGAAATTATCCTTGGGGGTAGAGTTGTAACTATAAATATACTCGTATTTTTTGTGTGAGGAGGAATGGAAGCAGACAAAAAAAAAATCACTTAAAATTTCGATTGATAGAAATATATGTACTTATACTGCAATTAAATATAAATTATGAAAAATATAAGTAAATGGCATTGAAAATACTGTTTATGTCAGATTCCATTAAGAGGAACTGCTCCTCCCTCACATCGTCATGCTATGCTATTAACAGTATTATGCGCTGTTAATAGCATAACTTCCAATCCAGAATAAAGACGAGGAATTAAAATCACGACTTTGTCTTCGCATCGAGGCTCCACTCCAAAAAATACAAAAGACAAATTTGATCAAATTAACTTGAATTATTTGATTGAATAAAATACAGTGACTAATAATGCACTTATAATATTTCAAGCTGCTTTCCCTTAAAACTCTTATCTAATACAATTTTTTTACCATTGCCCTGATTTTCCATGGCGTACGATTTGAGTATACGGCACAAGCTGTAACTAACACTTATTATTTTTAAAAATTTAGTGCTTTAATATATTCCAAAAATAAATTTAATATTAATAAATTATATTATTTTCAATTCGATATGAGGCACATTTAGCTTCTACAATGTATATTTCCCATTTGGAAATAATTGACATCTGCAAAAATTAATATCAATTTAGATTTGCCCACTTTTTCCATTTTTTCTATTTTAATCTAAATAAAAAAATATTTGTTAATTTAAACCTCAAATATTATCCAAATAATATTTGATCTCTCTATAGGGTCTTTCGCATATATTCGTATCTTAAATTTGTTTGCCTTTGTGCAGCATTTCAAATATTCTGCGACCTTGGTCGTTGGCTGCTGGCACATTAACATAAATATTCAAGTACGCTGGTTGGCCACAACTCAGCTTTAATGCACTCGAGCATTGGACTCACAATGCGGCAGTATAATCATTTTTCTCTTTTTTTACATTTTTTTTTTATACATTTCCTTGGAGCAGTTCGAGCCCAACAAGTATTTTATATCATAATTGCAATCTTGCATAAATACGTGTTGTCAGACGTTTCAAGCACAATTACAGTGCATATATAGGTGTGTGTGTGTGTGTGTGTGTGTGTGTGTGTGTGTGTGTGTGTGCGACTGTATATGTGCTTGCGGAGGGTGAGCATGTGTGTGTTTAGTGTGTTTGTTTGTCCTTCGTATTGCCATTTTAGCATGTGCCTTTTTTATGGGAACGGCCACAGTCACAGCATCAACTACTGCCAGCAGCCGTCGAAACACGTGTAAGTGTGTTGTACCGACACACAGACATACACACACACACACACACACTCACATCTATAATGCATACTGAGCAATGTCCGTGACACACTTGCCAGCTTGTTATTGTAGGGATGTGTGGGGCTATATGTGCCTTTCGTTGCATATCTCAATGTTTGCATCTGTACCCAGGCCTTACCCAACTCTGCAAACATGTTGGCCATGCCGCTCGCCTTTGTTGTTGTTGTTGTTGTTGTTGCTGCTGTTGCTGCTGCTGTTTGGTGTTCCTTAGCAGGCAACGCATTGACACGCGCTATGTTTGCTGCCGTACCACCCAAACACCCACCAGCCATACTACCTGCCACATCACCTACCTACCTACCAACACCCGCACCGATTCACCGATTTCAACGAGGTCAGATGATCCGCCATGTTATTTCACATGTACAGGCATGTTTTCTGAGCCGCTGTGATTCCTTTTCGGCCACGTTTACTCCATTAACACTCAATCATTAGCATTGGGTATCGCAAGGCACTCGTGCATCAAATTAAATGCTAACAAAAATATCATCAATAACAAACGCGACCAAATGCTAACCGAGGCGGCAGACGGTGACACGTCTTGCCTTCACGTGACTAATTAATTTTTGGCTATTCAGCGACAGAGCAATTAGCCAATGAAAACAGACCAATCACATCGAAAACAACTGCAACAGCAACAAAAATTGGCGTTGCTCTAGCAATAAACACAAAAGCCAATGATAATTAATAAATAATCAACTAATATTTAATTTTTTTAATAAAAAGGTTAATATCCACGAAATAACAATTAAATAAATTTAAACAAATTTATTAGAATTAATTATAATACAATATTTACAATAATAATACTAAAAAAAGAAATAATTAGAAAAATATATAAAAATATAATAAAATAAAAATAAAAAATAAATATAATTAAAAATTAAATTAATTAATTCATTTTATGTATTTAAATGAATTCATCCATTTGTCAGTAAATGATAGATTTAATGGTGTCTACACCAAATTCTATATAAAATGTTTATTAATATATTTATATTTTGAAATTTAATTTGATAAGAAAAAAAATATTTAACTCTATTAAAATTTAATTTGTAAATTTGTTCACGTAATAGAAATATTAGTAATAGTTAATACCTACATAACATAATAGTTGTATAATTTTTCAAGCTCAAATTGGAAAAATCTCTCAATTCCAATTGGAATTAATCCAAAATAGTTATATCTGAAATATATATAATTATATACATATATTCGTAAAACGAATATTCTTCCTTATCCCCATACTCATTATGCATTTAATATAATCTATAATATATTTTCGACATTTAAAATTTTAATTTGCACTATATTTACGTTTTCTCTAAATCGACAAGCTACGTTCATCTACTCGGCGTATACGTAATATCTCCATCTCACGTATCTGTTCGATAGGGGCTTAGCTTTAAAGTACTTAATACCCGATTGTTCTATATGCAAATCGGCGCAGTTGATATATCATGGGATTAGCTGCGCGATAGCTGTATGCTTTCAATGACATTCAGCTGAGACAAAGAGCGCATAAAGTGCATTTAAAATGGCATTATCAAGGACACACACGCTCACACAGACGACGCACTAGCAGAGGCAGTTAACGTTATGCAAATTCTTGTCCCAGTCCCACTTTCTGCATTTTATGCGTTTGAACTCGTTGTGACACTCAATTGGCCAACAATTCGATTTTATTTGATTAAAATTTTTGTGCTTGTGTTTTTTTTTCTTTGGTTAGGGTTAAACATTTTTTGCTGCTAACAATTAAACGCAAACATTTGTTTACATACACTCAAATAAATGCAGACACAAGCAAGTCTTTGTGATTCTCATGTATACAAAATGCCATGGGCTTAATTAGCATTAAATTTGTATATCAAAAAAGAAAAAAGAGGCAAATAAGAAAACTGCTAAGACAAAAGCAAATTGACACTAAATTGCCACTTAAGCAATATTGCTGAGCTGGCTTACGGGAAGGTCGTCATTGCTATGCGAGTCCTGCTTCAGTCCAGGCAGACTGTCTGCCAGCCATTTGCTTAACGGCTACACCGGTAGTCAATTAAAGTCCAACTGATGTTTAACAATTTAATTACGAGAGCTAACAAGTTTAAGTTGAACTGCCAGCGGCAGACAACTACAACCAACCAGTCAGCTCTCTCTCTATCTCCCTTACTCCATTTCTCTCTCTGTCTTTATGTCTGTGTCTCTGTCTGTCCGCCATTCAATTGGAAATGTTCAACGAAATATGCCAGAGGCAGTTTTAAATTTATAAAATTTAGCTAGCAAATTGTGTCGTTTAGGTGCAATGATAAAAGTAGGACATTCACTTGATTATATAAATTTTTACTTGTGTACTAAAAAAATGATTGGGGTTAGATCCGACTGTGGTCTAAAACATTTAAATAATGTAAGAAAGGTATATATTGAAATAATGTATAAAAAAGATTGAAATCGAGAAGATAATATGAGTTGAATACTAAAGAGTAATAAGATTTGAATAGATTATAAGAGAAGAGTATAGAAAATAAGAGAAGGGAAGTATAAATAGGAGGCAAGCGAGAGGCAAGGAGCAAAAAGTCAAAGAGCCAACGACAAAAAGAATGGTAGAATGGAGAAACGTAAGGAGAAGAATCAGAATAAAGAAGTTAGGTTGAGAAAGCAAAAGAAGATAAGCGCAAGAGGGAAGATGAGTACAGAAGTAAAGAAGGAAAAGAATTCAAAGAGTGGTGTGTAGGGAGTGTAGGGGAAGAGAAGAGGAGACATAATAATAATAATATTAGAAAAAAACTAGTGAGAGCATAAAAGAAAATCAAGAAAAGAACACAGATCAATAAATGAGGAATACAGTGGAATAGAATAGAAAGAAATAAAATAGAATGGAGCTCTTAATTTATAAACAGGTTGATTATTAAATATATATGCTTCCTAATTTAAATGTGAATGCTGCTTGGAAACACAAATTTATTATTCAGCTAAAGTATCGGTGGTGATTGATATGAACTATCAATTAAATGGTAGTTAAATTGTTCATTGGGCTGGTAAAGCTATTAATTATTAATTAACAATTTGCTATTCATAGACTGGTATCATTAAGGCCGCATTTGCTAATTTCTCTTCGTAATTATTCATTAATTGTGGCTCATCTTACGGCACAAAGGTAGCCCATTATAAACGTCTTCAAGAGGCTGCCGCTAATTATTGTGCATTTTGCATTTGGTTAAGTTTAGTTTGCTTCGCTTGTTGCTCACTTCCTCTTCTTCATCTTGGTCTTAAAATTTAGTTTTTTTCTTTGCATATTTACGTAGTAGCTGCATTTGCGCCATTTTTAATGAGTTTTTGTTGCAAAGAAAATGGCTAGGAAATGCTGTTGCTGTTCCCCGTTGTAGTTGTGGCTGTTGTCTGCCGGCTGTTTGGCAAAGTTTACACGCTCGACCAGCAGCGGCCGACTCACAAGCTGACAGACTAACTGACTGACTGAATGACTGACTAGCTAATGCTCGACCGACTGACTGCGCGAGTGCTTGACTTGCACTTGAGGCACTCCAAAAACTAATCAGCTTCGGTGAAGCGATGTCTTGTAAGTTTCAGCGCTGATTGTGTAGCATATACTCTTACGCTGTGGGGTATCCCGCTTAAGTTATGGATTAAGTAAAGTAACTTTGTCAGCAAGCTTTGATTAGATATTGATGTGCTTGTAATAGTCACCATTTGTAGCTTTTAAGCGGCATCTGCTCAAATGTCTCGAGATTAAACGAACGTATATTAAAATTAAGATAAAATTATTTCCATTTATATACATAGATATATATTTTATCTTAATGCTACTTTCCAAGAAGAGTATTTTATTTCTATGCTCCATCTCCCATATAGTTCTTATCTTAATACTTTTCTCCTCTCTGGCTTACCAGCCAAGACTTGGGCACATAATTAAGTCAGTTGCAGTCAAGCTGAGCGCGTTTAATGAGCATGGCCTGAGACCGGGCATCGTTTGTTTTGCGCCAGAAAGTTTTGTGGGGCTAAAATGGGGAAATTTTTGGTCAGCTTTTTGGGGGCTCGTTACTTATCTTGCTCATTTCCTTTCAGTGCACTTTTGTATTGCATTAACATGGTCATTATCCTGTGTTATCCTTTCGCTACTTGCACCGCTGCCGTCCTTTTTATTATAAATTATGGCCGAGCTGGTCTCTCAAGTGTTTTCCTTCCGCTGCGCTCAATTGCATAGTTATTAGGTATTGTTTTAGTATCCCTTGCTGTTCGTATCTATATTACACCTCTGCACTGCATTCGCCTCCAGTTGGCTAATGTGTAAAAAGTTCCGAGCACGCTTCGCTGCCTGCTTCCTGCCCGCTGGCATATATCCTTGTTCCAGCAAGTCCTTGCTGCCCAGCGCTCGCCTTTTCGCATTCAATTTTCATTATAGGCACTTGACTGCACAAAATAATGCCCTCCGTCCGTGTGTAGGTGAGAAATTTACAAATAAATGTTGCTTATTAGTCTGGTGTTTGCTTGGTTGTTTCCTAACGCACAGCTGAAGCAGGTTTTCAGCTTGTTCTTCGATTGTCTGCCACATAAAATTTTACAATTCATTTAACTTTTAAGGCATTTGAATCTAATTGCCTTTCATTTATATGCGAGCATTTATCTAGAAATTGTGAGCTGTGAACTGTTAGCATTTGACCAATCGAACTTCAATCTAGCATAACTATTAATTATATTTTCTGTTAATGCGTACATCAATAATTTAATTTCGTATTTGAAATATTTTGATAAATTATTACATATTAATCTATTATTTTTATTCTACTGACGCCGTAATCATGCCAGGGCTTTGAGTTCTATATTCATATAATTTTATTTATTTGAAACAAATTAGTCAAATGAAGAAATACAACTCGATTATAATGAATTTTAAAGAAAAATAAAATTTTTCTCTATTTTTTATATTACTCACTTATCTTTGGTAAGCTTCATTTGACAAGCTTTTTATCCTATACTCATCCCACTTCAATTACGTCTTTTATTTAAAGTGCGTTATACCAAATTTAGAATGCTCGTCTCTATACGTTTCTTTTCATTCATTGACTTGCTTATTGATTCGAATCTCAAAGCAGGGTATACTTTAGTCAAACATTCTCGCCCGCCCACACCTCTGTTGTTGCCTTTTATACTTCTCGCCTGCTTTCTTTCATTTTGTTGTCGTTAATGTAATTACATCAAAGAGCATTCGAGTTCACAAAAAAGAAAAACCAACAACAACAAAAGCCACCAACCAGCCAAGGGATGCCAGAATCCCCGAGCAAGAGAAAAGCTGCGAAGTGCAGTTGAACTGCGAGTTAAATCCTTTCAATTGAATGACATTTGGTTTGCACTTTGGCACCGAGCACCAACAAATTGGAAATGCGCGTATTGTGATATAGTTTAGACACGGCATGCGGCTATAGAACTGCATGGCTGCACGGCTGTACGGCTGTACAGCTGTACGGTTGCACGGGTGGCATGCCGTGAGTCAAGTTCAATTAAACAAGTGACTGGCAGAGACGCAGCTTAGTTTAACATGGCAAAGAGCCGTGGGACCAAAAACCAAAATCCTATTTAAGCTGGCGCTTCTCGCTGTTAGTTTGTTTTTTGTTTGCTTACTTTCTATGCTGGTGCTAAATGTCAGCGATGCAATTAAATTGGGAATAGGCAACGACCATGATGGCGACGTGGACAACGAGCCGGGGGGTCAGCGGGCGGATAGCGAAAAGGATGCGACCTATAGGGACCAGGGCTTACTGCTCTGGCGTGTTATAAAATTATGAAGGAAAATTGGATTTAAAAACAGCTCCAGAGCTGGCGAGAAATGAGGCTAGCGCCATTAGCGTCACATCGGACGTCGTTTACTGGATTCTGCTTCTTTTGCTTCTGCTTCTGCATCTGCTTCTGCTGTGGCTGCGGCTCGTGCGGCTGTTGCTGCTGTTGCTGCATTTGATGAGTTGGAAAAGAAAAGAAAAGAAAATGAGCGAGCAGAAGAAAATTGTAATTAAACTGCGTTTGTTGTCATTGCATTTATAAATAATAATAATTATTATTGCATAATAAGGCAGACGCTGGGCGCAAGAAAAGAGCACGCACAAAGGAAATGAATTAAAAGGCGAGCAGAGTGTCGAGGCTATGAATGAAGGGCAACGGCAGAGGAGCCAACCAAGTTGTTTTCATTTAACTACTACAAAACTTTAACGGCAAACTTCATAAAATGACGTGCGAAAAACAGCGCGCACTGAAATGAAAAATGTAAGAAAAATGCCATTGAAATCAAAGAAACTCCCCTTCGACTCAACACCCCTCTTCGACAGTGTGTCTTGCGCGTGCTAAAAAGGTTTTCTGTTTCTTTTTGCCATTTTTGGTCTGGGGCGAAAAACACTTTAATTAAAGTGAAATGCAAACATTTCAATTAAGAGCCGGAGCTAAGCTGATTCCAATCTGACTAAAAGGGATAACTTCCGCCAGACGCATTGCCTTTTGGCTGGCGCCTCAAGGGTTCTTCCCATTTAGTTTGCTTGATGCGTGCTCGAGCAAAGGTTCAAATGCTAGCTAAGTGACAATTAAAAGCGAGGGGCATGGCCATGTCAATGCTGACGATGGCCAAAAAGCGATTGACATTAATTTTGCATTAGTCCTCTTAGCCAGCCTGGAGTTGACTTTCGCCTTCGCCACGTTAGCCGCAAATTTAATTATGCGCGCTTGCTCATAAAAAAGGCCAAGAAAACAAATGTGAAGAGGGGAAAAATGGCTTTTGTTAAAGCGGCAAGTGGCTTGAACCCAAGCAGCCGCCAGCCTATTTTATATTCCAATTACCCCAAATTACTTAAGCCAGCTGCCTCTCGGCCAACAACTATATAAATCACGTCGAGTTAAGGTCCGTGCTCCGCAAGGGTCATCGATGATGCAAACGTCACACATCAATAAATGCAGACAGCTAGCTAATCGCCTCTCTGTGGGATTCTTAGGGAGTGTGCGTGTGTCAGACGATTGGAGGAACTCTCTCTTGTACAATTTCTCTTTAGCTTTAATTGATTCCATCGAAGCACTCTAAGCGCATTATTGGACGAGCCACAGCGTCAATAATGATTAGTGGGCTTTGTTGTGCTTGTAGGTGTGCCTGAATGCATGAGTGTGTGTGTGTGTGGGTGGGTGGATGTGGGTGTGTTGGTGTGACACAGTCATCGCCTTTTGCGTTTGTTATTTCACTTCAATTTGTATTACATGAGCTGGCATTGTTATCGCTTTTATGCCACTCTTTAATGGGCTTTATCGATAATGTCTGCCCCATTGTAAACGCGTTGTAATCTTAATGACCCCAGCTAAATGAGCCAAATAACATACATAAAATATATACAGATTATATGCTGTTAAGAGTGTGAAAAGCATGACACAAAAGCTCATCTTGATTGGAAACTATAGAGGCGGAAGAGTTTAGTTGCGGTCATAAAGATTATTTTAAATATGATGAATTTGAATAGAAATTTATGTGTCAATTGGAATATAAAGCTTAGAAAATGTTTAGTAAGTTAAGTTATGCAAAATGATTTGAAATTAATTGATAATATTAATTTCGATTCGATTTTGGGGTTACTCAGCTTACTAAATGCTCAAAAAAAGAAAAAAAAGATTATTATTAATTATTAATCCGAAATCTGAGTCTGGAATAATTTTTTATATTTTGATTATAATTTAAGCACGAAGAGTTTTTTTTGTCCGCTGCCATAAGCTATCCTATATCTTTATATTCTCTGTTACTTAATATCCTTTCACGTCTTGAAATTAATTTCATATCACAATAACAAACTTCAACTTTACTCACATTTAACCAAATTAAATGCTTTTAATTTGAGGATTCGGTTGAAATTAAATATAATTTTAACACTAATTAACCTTCACTTACTTAACATTTAAACATATTTCAACGACAGTCAGAAGACCTTTAGCTGAAGTCTACTTGCGAGTTAAATTTCTTGGCTGTCACATAATATAGTGGCATTTAAGTGTTGTTAATTAGATTAAGTTAAGTGTCAAATTTAGTGCATTTTCGCTTTTGTCAGCCCCGTGGGGTGTGCTTAACCTGTGCCCGAGTGCACTTCAGTAGCTGCAACAGCAGCAGCAGCAACGGCAGCAACAACTATTACAATACAACATTTGTTTTCAATTGCAGGCGGCAGACGGCTGGGCTGGGGGAGTGGCACATGCAAAGCTGGGGTAATAAACTGGGACAACAACTTTAAAAGTACAAACCAAGTGCACGGATTGAAGAGCACAGACCGGGAACAATGCAAAATGCGATGTCAGCAACAGAAGCAACTGCTGGAACAACAACAACAACAACAACAAGAACAAGAACACAAGCAAGAACAACAACTGGAAGCAAGTCAACAGCAGCTTAAAACATAATACGCTAACGGCAGGCAGCCAAAGAGGGGCGAAAAGCGAAAGAGACTCAGAGGAAAAACAAAGGAATGATGAGAAAACGTTGTTGTAATTAGTAAACGGATGGCTGACAAGCAGCAGCACAGCATGAATCATAAGTTGAGGCGGAAACGGAAGTGCACGCCCAATAAAACTGACAGCCAACAGCAATAACAACAAGCACAGCAACAACAGCTACAATAAGGAGCCAACGACGACTAAATGTTGCAGCAACAATTGCAAATGCCAAACAAATTGCGATCATGTGTGACGTTGAGCAGGCGTTTAAGAGCAATCAAATCGACGACAATGATGACGAGCAGCAGGAACTGGAACAGGAGCAGCAGGAGCAGCAGGAGCAGCAGGAGCTGGCCGAACAGCAGCTCAGTGAGGAGGCTGGCGGCGTAAAGTCCAATGTTCTGGTCAAACGTCACACCTCCAAACGCTTCTTGGGACAGCTGCTGAAGCTGCTGATCTCCACACCCGGTCTCGTTTTACTGGTTACAGGGTATTCGGTGTTGGGAGCACTTATTTTCCCTCTGCTAGAGGCACCGCAGGACCTGAGCAAGTCGGCGGCCATTGCCAAGAGCCGCGAGGATTGTTTGCGCGAATTGTGGATCATAACGGGTGAGTGAGCCAACAAAATTTGTTAAATTGTTTATTTGCCGCATACGCATAAATCAAGCGTAAATTATTTGCCGCATTGGCCATAAATATGAACCAAAAACGTTGTGTTGTATTTTACGCTTGATTTGCTCGGAATATACATACATAGTGTCTGCTTTAAGGTCCGTCTGCTAATGGCAATTAATGCTAAACAAATATCAATATTTTTATTGGAATTAACTTTTAGTTAGCCCGGAATGTAATTTGCGCCAAATTGAATAATAACAAAATATTTGCATAGCCAAATATTTGCCCACACAGAGAAAACAATTTCCACAAATTTTACGCAACGATTGCAAACTATTTGAGAGGCAAATGTCAAGCATATGAGTGTGGATGGGAACTCTATCTACCTTCTACTACGACCAGTTGATGTGATTTATTGGAAATTAATTACTTTGTCACCTAGATTGCAGCTGCCGCTGGCACTCAATTTACACGGCAATCTCCATTAAAGTGCACAAGCATTTCACTTTTATTTTCTGTTTTTTTTTTTTTTTTTTTTTTTTTTTACCAAGCAAAAGCAATAGATCGCTACAATGGGCTAGATTATTAGAGTCAACTAAATTTTGAATACTTTTTGCTTGAAATAGCTCAATGTAATTTTATTATTCTTTATTATACATATTTAAACAAAAATGTATTCATATATTAAGTTGTCCTGAAATATTCCAAATCTAATGGCTTCGTGGGTATTAAATAAGTATCTGCAGGAAAAACATTTGTTAAATAATTGAATGTATGAAAAGCATCATATGTTGAAATGTTTTTAATGTTGAGCTAATGCTTAGCTTTAATATTCTATTTTGAAATCTATCTTTAAAGAATTATTCATTTCATGTCCGAAAAAGTGTATTATTAGCATACAGTACTCTCTCTCTCTCTCTCTCTCTCTCTCTCTCTCTCTGTGGCACACTACTTCTTTCTCATTTACTTTCTTTCGCTTCCTCCTGCTCTCTGTCTCTCTCTGTCAGTCTATGTCGCTGGCACGTGCATTGGCGTGTGCTTATGTTGACTTAATGAAAATTTCACATCATAAATAAACTAATTAATTTACGCGCATTTTGCTTTTTGGAGTGGCGCACCTGGCGTATGATTAATATACAAGACTATGCATTTAATGATGCCGAGTATCTCGCTTGCTCAAACTTTGCATTTCGCTAGTCGCAATTCCTTTGACAAATTCCTGAATTTTGGGCAGGTAAGCTTTAAGCGCTTAAGGGCATATTTAATTAATAATTCTAATGACGAGATTAATTCAACTCTCTAGAGAGGTTTTATTGCAGATACTCATTATTTGATGGGCTAGCTTAATATGTAAATATTTTTGTATAGGTCGTGTAAAGCGCTTTTAATAGAAAATTTAATGGAATTTTATGCTTGAAAACATTTCTTGGCACGGCTTGTTTTCGAGGAGATTAGATTAAGGTGCTGAAATTTTATACAATTTTAAAAGCTGTCAGTGTCCTTAAAAATATATAATTTGCATAGGCAATAGATGAAAGCTCAAATTAAAAAAAAAAAAAAAACAAAAATAAATAAATTAAAAGAAATATTTCTATAATTTACAGTTTTTCTCAAAATTGTTGATTTAAACTCTCTCTTTTATTGCTTTACCAATATTCAGCTTTCAATCAAATATATTTATCTTTAACTTATCTGAAGCACTTAAATTAGCTATCGACTTGTTTGGTTTACATTAAATAAAGCTGAACGCCAAGCAATTCCTGCGGCTTCCTTCCACTTGGCAACGCAAAGGCAGCAGGGTAACAACTTTTATTACACAAATAGTCACGTAAAGTGCTTCCCGAGTTTTTTTCAGTATGAAACCAAAGGCTGAGAGCACTTGCGCATTCATTTGCTATTAAAATGAGTATATATTCACACATACATACATGCACACACACACATATGTGTATATGTATGTATGTATGTGTAGGAATTCTACTTGAACACGAAGCACATTTTCCGTGGTATTTACATCTGGCAAGGATCTCTAGCTGCCAATACAAGAACCCAGAGTATTGAGTGTTTCATTTCAGCTGAAATGGATGCAGTCGCTGGTGGGTCTCAATTGTGCCCCGAGGCGGCAATGTGGGCATAGCCAAGGCCAAATGGCGTCAAGTGGGCGTTGTTAACGATTGTTGTTGTTAACAAGCTCTGACAGCCAGCAACCTCTGCAATTTACTGTGGAGGCAAAATCAAATGCGAGCTGCGCCCTCAAGACAAGCCAAGCAAAATCGAAAGGTGGCCGCAGCCATGTCATAGACGTGGCTTGCGTTGCTGGGTGACACTTAGTAAAGGTTGCGCTGCTCGAGCTTAAAGGTTATCAGTGCACTTTACACGAGATTGCATAATTGCAAAGGTTGCACCTAAGTATTTTTCTGAGTGCAACTGGCCAGTTGCCAGACTTGATACTTGAGACTTGAGCGTCAAATGCTTTTGACCCAATTAGATACATTTGTGAATGGCCATTTATTTATGCTTTAATTGTTATGTATAATTGCAGAGAAGCTCAACGTGCTGTATGAGCGCAATTGGACGATGCTGGTGCACGAGCAGCTGCGTCGCTTCGAGGGCTCCATTGTGGCAGCCACGCGTCCCGGCGGCGCAGCTGGCGCTGTGGCGGGACCTGGTGCGAGTGCCAGTGCCAGTGCACTGGGTCACTTTGGCTATGACGCTGGCGACACGCAGAGCTGGACATTTAGCGAGGCTCTGCTCTACTCGGTGACTGTGATAACAACAATTGGTGAGTGGCAACATTTCCATTTGAAGTCGCTTATCTGTTTGCTGTTTATTCCGAGACACTCTGTTTTCTTGGTATTTACAATCATCTTCGAGGCATTTTGAATTTATCGCAGGGGCTGTAATAACTGCTAATATTTACATTGCAGTGGGGCCATCAGCAATAGCAACATCTGCGGCAGCCAAAGGCAAGGCAACATACATATTATGTATACGCCCAGTGGGATCTACCAAAATATTTGCATATGGTTAAAGCCTGTTGTCTGTGCTTGCTCTGCCAACAGAACTCATTCTATATATATTATGAAGTGTTATTGGACTGATAGTTAAGCTCTGCCTCAACAGAGGCTACAAATTCTCTGGCAAATTAAGAGCCGCTTAAGTGTTTTTGTTTAACTAAGTGCATCGTATACAAAACTTAATTTTGGCGGGGGAATCGCTAAGGATAAACTCGAAATAGGATTAATTTGCTCAAGCAAGCTGTTGCATAAATGAATTTTGTATTTAAATTTAAATTAAACTTTTTGAACGGACTTCAGCAAGTGTTACAGCTTAGCAAAATTATCAAAAAAAAAAAAAAAAAAGGATAAATAAAAACAATATATAGGCAAAGCTGAGATCGTAAGAATCTTCTGAAATTTATTAAATCGATTATTGTGGAAAAAGTTAAATTTAAATACTTGAAATTAATTATTTTTACGGCTGGTAATTTGATGATTTGGGGGAGGTTTTTATATATTTCATATAAATATTTGGTAGTTTAATTCGATTATTACTGATTACTTTAATTAAATATTATACGTCATATGGAAATTGATATGATATTTTTGGTGCATATAGACAAAAATTCGTCAAGTCAGAAAGGCAACCAACAAATATATGAGATATGATAAATAAAGTTCTTTAAAAGTTGGCTCTTGTGAGTAATTTTTATTCTGCTTCTGATAAATGGGGGAAATGTAGCTAGTATTATAATTATATGTACAAAATATGCATTATCATAAGCTTTAGCTTTATTTGATATTTTGTAATATTGAACATTAACTTGGCTTTTCATTTGAACCTCTGATTTATGGGTAATTCAATATATAATAGATTATTTCAACGCAAACATATTTACTCCCCTTCAATAGGCCATGGCAGCCTGACGCCACGCACAGCAGCTGGAAAGCTGGCGACCATTTTCTATGCGCTCATCGGGGTCCCTTTGATGCTGATGTGTTTGTCGAGCTTGGGAGCGCTGCTCGCTGAGGCGCTGCAGTGCACCTATATGCGGCTTTGCTGTCAGCTGCAGCGCAGGCGGGGCTCCGGAGTGGAGAAGAATGCAGCGCTTTCAGCAACTACGACGACGACTGGCACATTGACGAAGCGACGACATGGCGCTGGGAATGGGGTAAGTCAAACAGTGCGTATGATTGATATTGTTCAATTGCTGATGCAACAGATGCCCGGTGAAGCAAGAGCTCAACTTACTGCAACTTTATCGTGTTTACTTTTTTATGGATCTTAATTCGATTGCCACGACTGTCAAAGTTCTCGCACAGCTGCAATAACATTGTGAACTGTGTGTCTCAAAATCTTGGCTTAAGTGTTTGCTGTATAAAGTTCCACCCTCGCTTAACCATGCTGCCTCCCTCTACCACTCCCTCTAGCTAAAAAAAAAATATGAAAACAAACAAAACTTCTGCATTGATGCGTAGTCCGTTGATGGCCACAGTTTCGGCCACTGGCTAAAGGAAGCGCTTTTGTTGGCCGAAAACTTTCACTGGCTGCTCACATTTTTGCGCTTAAACTTTTTTCCTTCTTCTGTAACTAAAGCTACATGAAGCATTTTTAGTTTTTCTTTCATTGTGAATGTAGTTTACTTTTTTTTTAAGATTTTCACAGTCAGTTGTTAGAATGTGAAAGTTACTTTGCGCTGAAACTATTCAAGCTACTCCCTCAATTTTTTATGCTGTTTCTTATAATGTTAAAATAACGTTCGATGGCAACTTATTTACTGGAAGTATTTTCTTTTTTTTTTATTCAAAGTTTATATTTAATATAAATTTGAAAAAAATATAAATTGCATTGTTAACTAAATATTTCATTGGGCAATAACATACATGTAATTTAGCTGCAAGTTTATCTTAAAGCTTCCACTGTCCGCTCTGCTTTATTTGCCTATAATTTTAGCCTTGGAGTTATGCACTTAGGTTTCAACATGGTTTTGAATTTCGATAGGGCAAAACATATTTTTAATTAAGACAACAGAAACCTTTTAAGTTTCCAGACCCATTTTTGGGTTTGCAGCCGGACTTGATACGTATTTTTTTCTGTTTTCAACAGCAAACTGAAAGTTTGTAATTGATTTGAGCAAAAAACGAAAAAGAGAACTTTTTGGGATCGTGCCACAGATTGCTAACTGTCCAGATTGTTTGCTGCTCCCTTTTTTTCTTTTATTTTATTTTTTTATTATTGTGTGTGTTGGCAAATCAGGCTACGTTTTTTTATTTGCTGTGATAACAAAAAAGTTGGCTGTCGCGTTCACTCCACACGCCATATACATATATAATTTGTAGACCCGGCTTAAATCGGAGGGTGCTGGTCCTTTCGGTCTTCTGTTTGCATGTTTTGTGCATTCGTGCACAAGTTTTGTAAGTCATTTGTTTACCATCCACGACTCTCACTGACATTTTTATTAAACCCTGAGCTATGAATTCCGCTTTACTTTTCGAGTGTATTTCCTCTACTTATGATATACGAGGTGCCCACAAACTGGAGAGGGAGAGAGAGAGAGAGAGAGGGAGATGTTCGTTTAGAGCAAGTTTATCAATTTAGTTGGAATATTATTTCTGTCCTTTTATGTGTTGGAGACTTATTTATTTAGAGCCTATATGTGAGCCCCTAGGCTGTTATAAGAATGTATGTGTTTATATAAATAAGACAACACTTTTGGCGTACATAGTTATTAAACATATAGACACTGCTATTGGAATTTAACTTTTCGATTTAATTTGTTTAAAGCTAATAAATTGTATATTTTTATGTTATTTTGTACAATTATTTATTTTAGATTGGCTTTGGTTTAATTGCATTCTGATAACCAAAATGACACTTCCAAGTTATTTCATTTATTGATTTTATTTCGGCATACCCCACATAAGTTCTAAAAATTTAGTTGATTATAAAGTTCATATATGTATGTACGTATATTATAATATTCCATATGAGTTTTAAATATAAATAAAATAAATAAATATAAAATATAATTATATTAAATTAAGAATGGAATGTTTACTTCATGTGTTTAGAAATTCATTTTCCTATACTCTCGGTTACTGGAAAGCCACGTTAACTTACTGTAGAGATTAGATCGATTTTCAGATCGGCTTGTTAAAAGTTGAACAGAGAACTAAAAGTAACCGACTTCCAATATAATAATTTTTTAAAATGCGAAGTACATTAGGATTTGCAATGGATATTTAAAAATAAAGAGATACACTTTTGATACATTTGCTCTTCAACAATTTAATTTACATTTTTAACCAACTCTTGTTATTTAGGATAAGGACTATACGAAATTTGTAATCAGATAATATTATCTTTTGTACAGAATTGTATTTAATTGTGTAGACTTTCGGCAGTGTAGGCAATCATCTATATATATTATAAATATATATTATATATATTGTAGATTTATTATTATTTTATACATATTTGTTTTTTTTTTTCTCTAAATATAACCAAATCAATTACCTACCTGTATCTATATATATTTATATATACATATATCTAAAAGATAATACCCTACCCACATACCTTCGTAAATGTACTATATTTATATAAAAACATAAACATTTGGATAGGCATATTCATATAGAGTATAGCCTCGTACATCAATTACATGATGATAACTTTGGGTCTCTCAGCTCATGTGGACATTTGCAAAGTTGATTTACCATCAGACAATCGGACCATGTTTTATTTATGTCACTCATTTTTGCACACTTGTTTGTTTATGGTTGCAGAAATGTCTGTTTAATTGGAAGATAATAAAAAACCATAGTGAATCCCAAGCAAAACAACAATAAGACCAATATGCAGTTGGCCACGTGCGTGGACAAATAACTGAATTGCGGTCTGCAATGGACTTCAGCATTTTGTTTGCAATTTAAAAAATTACTATTTAATTTGGCTTTTGGTTGAAATTCATTAACATAAACATTAATATTTACTGAAAAGTGCAGCGCGGTGCGGACTGAACATTGAATTCAACGCATAAAAACTTTGGCCGCGACCAAGTTGCGAACTTTGTCAGCCTTAAAGGCTGACAATTTGAGCATGGTCGAAACTTTGACGCCAGTTGCAATTTGACTTGCGCCCCTCCTGGTTAAAGGCCACATAAAGTGCCATGCTAAGTAAATTAAATGAGTTTGCGTTCACTTTAAAAATGCTTCAGCGCAAAGTTTTGCCCAACTCGGACCTGCAAATTACGCTGGCCAGGCTAAAAGCGTGCAATAACTTTTCATTTTCAGTTGCACAATGCGAAATGTAATTGATTTTTTTATGAGCCGCTGTGGAAAAGTGCTGCGAACTGTTTGCTTGTGTTTACGGTAAATGGGTTGAGGCACTTCCGAAAGTCATATATATGTAACTCGAATGCTTCAAGAAATGGAAAACTAATTGGCTACCATTTGAGGACATTATCAAGCAATTCATTTATTAACAACTTTCCAAATACTATGGGAGGGGAAAGAAAAGTTTCAACTAGATTTTCCTATTAGGGAAATATTTTATACTCTTGCAATTTTCATCAGATTTTAAATTTCTCTAAAACGTTGCATCTAAGGTTTCAGTTTCATCTTATATATTTTATATAATTTTGAATTTAAATTTAAGACAAAAAAAAAAAATTAATTTACTTTGATATTAGAGTGTTACGGAATCCCAATTTCGCAAAGTGATATAAGCCTATTTATTTCAATTTAATTTTCATTGAATATTCAATTATTTCAATTTATTTATTAGAAACTTCTATTTCACTCTTTATATGCAAAACGGAATGAAGCTTTTCCTCAACTTCTGATGAAGCCTTCAATTTCACTAAGACCTTACTTTTAATCGGCTTTAAAGGTTTTATCAATTTCATTTTCAATAATTTACTTTATTACGCATTTAAATTCAAGAAACCATTTAAACCAAATAAATTTATATTGATATTGATATAGTTACGAAATCACAATTCTCATTGTGTTTGCTACGAGCTAATTTATTTAAATTTAATTTCCATTTATTTTTCTTTTTTCTTACTTTTATGTAAAATTGAAGTAAGCTTTCCCGAGCATTTTTTGTTGTTGTTCGATGCGAAAAGCATAAATTTTTCCATCATGATGCCGCATTGTTGCCGCATGCAGCACGTGGCAATAAATACGCAGCTCACTATGCACTTTGCGAATCTGAAATCTCACCGCTCTTAGGCTGAGACGTGTTTGGTTGAATGTGTTTGGAAGTTGTTCAACAAGTTTTTTGCATTTGCTGCCGACGAAAGGTAATTTGCATAGAGTGCGAACGTTGTGCTTGGCTGAATCGAATGGAGAGAGAGTGGAAAAGGGATTCTAGATCTGGAAACCTTTCTGCACATAACTCTCATTTAACGACTCATTAGGGCTTAATTCAATCTAAGGAAATCACAGCTGCTGCTGCTGCTGCTGTTGATGTTGCTTTAACAGGCATCTATGCCATCCTTTTTAGGCGCTGGCAATTGATAAGCCCTGCGGTTAACGCAGGGTCCATATGCGTTCATCGCTTGACTTATTATCAGCATGTTGACCGTTGGCATTTTGGCATTTGGCATTTGGCATTTTGGCATTTGGCATTTTCGTCTTTGCTCAGCTCGTTATCCTTCGTCGTGGCTGTTGCCATTTGCAATTATCATGACGCACACTGTAAATGGTTTTTTGGGCAGCCGCAAAGTCACAGTGGCAAATCATTTGAGTTATGCAAGTGTGTGCGTGTATCTCTCTCTATCTCTCTCTCTCTTTTTCTCTCTCTCTCTCTCTCTCTCTCTGTGGTTGCGTCAGCATCTCATCATGCTGCCACAGAACCGCAACTAACACGATAGCAACATGAAAGCGTTTCGCATAACAGCACGCAACGTTGAAGGCTGAACCGCAACAAAGATTAAAACAAGGATATCAACTTGAGAGTATGTATTAGTGTATCAGGGAGTGGGTATAAAGCTGCAAGCTCTCGAATGTGTCAATTACAATTTTATTGAGATTTTGCAATTCTTAGCAGCGCTCGACGATTGTTAAAAGTAACCAAAGAAAGGTGCAAATCCCAAGTGTTGTGAAGCTTGTTAAAGTTAATTGTATTGCGGTCTGTCTGGCTGCCTTTTGGCTTAATTAGAAATTAGACGAGCGGCTTTCGTGTCGGCATTTGATCATGTAAATGACAAAGAGATTAGGTTTTTAGATTCTGAGCTCAAACATTAAATGTTTGACAAGAAAAGGGCTCTTATCCATCCAGCTGTCAACTGAAGCGGATGTCTACCTTATCTGGCTGTCCAAAGGTTTGTCAGCCATCATGCTTTTGTTTTGTCAATTGCAAATTCAGAGAAAATGAACTTAACAACCTATCAGAAACAGAAATTGCATATTGTGTTGACAAGAGAGAAAAGAAAGCCTCAATGCAAATGTCTGTGACATCAAATTGAACTAGAGTAAATTTATCTTTAATTTAAATAAATGCATAAAGCTTTTAAATGTACGTTACCAACTGACGTATATAGTATACTTATATTTATGTTTACGAACTGAAAGAACAATTATTCATATCTTCACTTGACAATGCAGCTGTGCGGCATTAATAAAATTATCCGGCTTAATTGCAGGCGAACTGTAAAGGCTGCAGCAGCGAAACAAGCCTCTGTGAACGCTATGAATACGGCCAAAGGACAGCGACGACGACTACGACAACAATGAAGCGCAAGTTGTCGCTGGAACAAGGCGAAGGTAAGTGACAAAGGAAAAAGGCGGTTGGTTGGCTGAGGGGGGGAGGAGAGAGTAGTTATAAATTGAATTGTCAGCATAACAATTGGCAAATCGTTAATCAACATTCATATGTCCTCTTTTTCGACTGCTCTCGCCATTGTCCTGCGGTCTGCAGATGCCTGTCAATTGTTGCGCAATGCGATGCCAAGCAAGTTGAATCAGCAGCAGCAGCAACAACAGCAGCAGCAGCAGCAGCAGTTTTACCAGCAGCAACAGCAGCAGCCAGATGTCATGCTAATGACAACAACAACGACTGGCAATGCGTTGCTGAAATATGCACCGTTGCCACAACAACAACAACAACAACAACAACAACAACAGCAACAACAGCAACATCAGCAGCAGCATCAGCATTACATTAACGCATCAGCAACACACGCATCACAGCAGCAGCAGCAGCAATTATCGACAACAACTTTGCCACGACAACACCAACAGCAGCAGCCAACAAATTTCGTCGCCGTACCGAGCAGCATGCTGCGTTTTACTGCTGCACCCACTATGCCCCTGGCAGCAGCTGGGCCTCCCAATTGCTATGCTCCAGCTACGGCCACAATTTACTTTCCATTCGCGTCTGCCACGGGCAGCACAAGCAACTGCGCCCAGCCGTTGGTCAAGTATCATACGATACACTTGCAGCCCGCTGCCAAGCAACAGCATCGACTGCTCAGTACGCTGGATGCCGCGCCAGCAGCAACGGCAGTCGACCTGACGGCAGCAACATCTACGCTGGAGGCCATCACATTGCCACCGCCCCCTGCCTATCAGACAGCTAATATGCATGGTGAGTACATGGATTAAGCAAAGATAAGCTGCTACTTATCCCAAGTGGTGTTGTGATCATGTAAAGCTGCTTTGAAGGAGCTTTTCAAATATATAAGCATACAGAACTAAAAGTAGTTGAAAAATTAAAGTAGTTGAAAATTTAGAGATATTAAATCTATTGTTAACTACAGTTTATTAATGTATAAGTTTCAATTTTAATTTATATGTTTAGTTTTATATACAATAATATGCTTTAAATGTATATTTAAATATACAATTTAAGGATCGAATGGAATTTAATGCGATATGAGCACTATGCATATTTAAGATCAAACAAAGATTCGAAATTAATTCCAAAATCAATCTGTTTAATGTCTTCAATGAAACAAGCTTTAATTTCATTTATATATGAACCGAAATCTATTATTAATACATCAGCTCAACAGATGCATGGGTAGACCACAGAGATGTGTGTGCATCTGTGATTGAGGAGCTCTGAACTGGATGCATGTGAGGGCCGCAAATGAAAATGATATTCATCAATCATACGCAGCGTGGTACAACGTGTGCGTCTCTCTGCTCATTTGTGCATATAATTATTTTAACAATTCGCTGTCAGCAGCAAATTATCATTACAATCATCATTATAGAGAACAACGGCAGTATGAGCAGAGAGATGAGAGGAGAGCGTGTTAAAATGGCAGAGTTAAGCTAGCGCACTTAGCGACTTTTGCTTGTACTTTATAGTGGGGACGGCGCATTAAAAGTTTTCAACAACTCGTCTCGGGAAGGACATGACAAGGACAACAAGAACAACAAGAACAACACGAACAACATGCACTTCAGTCAAGGCGAGACATGTGCGACAGCTTTTATTGACGATAATGATGACTTGCCACTTGCCAGTTGCCACTTGCCACATGCCACCTCGACGCAAGACGTCAACGGACCGTATACGGGCAGACAACACGCCTTCTTGCGCCTTACTCCGCTCCTGTATCACGTTTTATTGCTGCGTGTCAGCTGCATGCAAAACTCATTAAACTTATTTTGCTTTTTGCTGAGAGCACGTGACAGATTTACACAAGCGATGTATCCTCGCCTCCTGCTCTGTCTTTCACTCTCCATTATGCTAGCTGTCACAAATTGCAGTCAATATATCAATATAGTCGCATCCATTGCCATTCCAATATGCACCTTAATTATTTCAGCTGTGCCAAACAGCGCGCAAAGGACACCGACAGTCAAAGTGTGGTCATTGTCCTGCTAGACCCCTTTTCCCTTTCTCTCTCTCTCTCTCTCTCTCTTTATAGTCTCTGGCTCTGAACTCTCAGTTCCTTTGCTGCCTCAGCGGTTGACCACGCCATTAGCGTTCCACAAAAAGTTGCAACAAACTGTCAGCCACATTGCACCCAGCCATGTACAAAATGCATTCCACACTCTCATAAATGTGTGAGCGCGTGTGTGTATGTATTTCAGTCAACTTTAAGTAAATATTTTGAAATTGGCCATGTCCTGTGCTGACCACAGCCCAACGCGTTCCATGCCAGTTCTGTGAACAGTTGCGCCGGAGCTAAGTGAAAGATGCCATTACAGTCACTTCCTTCCGGGCTTTGGCTTCCTTATTTTGCCATTTTCAGCTGATACGAGATATGAGAAATGTACGTGGTGGAAAACTGTGAAGCAGATATTTAAATGTATTTGAAAGAAAACAATTTTCCTTAAATTTTTATAAAGCTATTTACAGTCTTTCAGAAATGCTAGAATTTTATTTACCGTTGTTATAAGATATATATTTCATCAAAAATAAAATATATTATAAATATATAGAATTGAGTAATAACTAAAGTTATATTTAATGGCAAATATATATATTTATTTCATAAAAGCTTTCGTAATGAGAAAATGTAATTATTTTCTAAATTAATGTTATATAAGTTAACTTGATATATTTTATATATTTTAACTGACACAAACATGTATTGAAGAAGCATTTGAGAGATTATTTCACTTTAAGAGAAATATTTTAAATACATAAAATTCGACTGCCAAAAAAAAAAAATATAAGCATGCCTAGAATTGTAGCTGAAATCAAAGTATTCAATAATGAATCATATAAATATAAATAGATTTTATTATACAAGAGCTTACATACTTATTAAACACTCATTGTGTGAAACATTCTGTAATCCAGTAAAGCCATTGACCATATAAACAAATTCCGTTTAGTCAAATAGTTTAATGTAAAATAAGTTAAGCTGAACTTTAGTTTTTGCCACACGATTATTTAATATTTTTGGTAAATACTAGGGTAAACCTGGCAACTCTGACCACTGTGCTCACCAGCTGTTGCAGCGCCCTGCGCCAGTAGATGGCCAAAAGTTTTGCTGTACAAATTCGAAACCAAACGCTACCGCTACGCTGCTTAACTTTTCGAGCAAAAACAAATAATTTTACTAACTAAGTACAACATGTTATATGTAAATATATATGTTTATGGCCATGCCTATATATATATATATAAATATATGTGGTGGGGGTCAAACAAATGCAGTTGCTGAAAGTTCGCAAAAAAGTTTTCCCCCATTTTTTTTGTTTTTGTTTTTTGGCTTCACTCTACAGTTCGTTAGCTATTTGTTGTATTGTGTTTGGCCAAGCAAAAAGTGAGTTTATTTTAATGTTTTCGAAAAGTATTACTTAATCAGCACATAGTTAATTTTACTGGCTTTTCTGCTTCGTCTTCTTGCCCCTCTTATTGCAGCTGTGCGACGAGCCAAATTTGTGACGCAGCCGCTGGCACCAGAAATCAATACGCTGCTGACTGGGGGATCGAGTGATTTATCCTGCAGGCATGATTTATTGTCACATGCTTTATCTGGAGCAGCCGCTGCAACAACAGCAACAGCAGCAACAGGCGCTGCATTGTTAACCTATACGGCAGCAACAAACAGCCCGCAACTGTCTGGTGGCATTAAGCCAACAGCGGCAACAAATGCAACAATGCCCGATAACAGTTTTATAGCCGCAGGTGTCTGTGGCGTTGGAGTCAATGCAACAGCAGCTGCAACATCTCCAGCATCAGCAGCAACAGCAACAGCAACAGCAACAGCAGCAACAGCAGCAACATCAACGACAGCAACCACTACAGCAGCAGCAACATTGTCGGCGCTGCTGAGCTCAGCTGGCAACGTGGACATAATGGAGGACGAAGATGAGCTGGAGCGAGAACGTTCCAGGTATGTGTGTGAATGGGTGTGTATATATAAATGTATATGTATGTGTGCTTAGCTCACGACGAGCTTGCCTTCACAAATGAGGCTGTGAAGCGTGTTGTTGGTCTTGTTAAGCAGAGCCGCCTCAATTGGTCAGTTGATGTAGACCCTAATGACTGCAGCCGTTGCCACATCCCCGACATTGTAGGGCAGTTGGCAACGGTAACCACAATAGAGCTCAAGTGCAAGCTGTATTTGGAAATTTGTGTAGCGTTACCTCAGTGTTTTACATTGTGTTTAAATATAAATTCTTCATTTCAAATTCATTTTCTTTATCAACACTTTGCAATATATATTTTCTTTTTCAAGCTGATGCTCACTTTATCAAAAAATACCATACGTTTAACATATTTGATTACCTCAAATAAATTTGTTAATATAAACAATTTATTAAGTTTTACTCACTTAAAAATCTATTCAAAAATATTTATATATTTATTATTTCGCAGAACTGAACGCTAACTTTGTCAAATTTGATATTCTAGTATACCGATTTCTACTTTTCAGCAGAGCTTAAAAAATTTTAAAAATATTCATGTATGGAAAGTCTCCCAAATCTAAATTTGGTGCTCCATACTGAGTTAAGGGCTTTAAAAGTTATATTTTCTATTTCTGCCCCGCATAGTGTCTGTGTATAATAAAAACCGAGCTGATAATTTTATTTGATAAACAAACTTTCTGCACGTCGACTATGCTTTAAGTCAACACTTCAGAGTTTCCGCTTGCATATTGCAGCGGACACTTGGCAGCCGAGCCAAACGTTTGCGGCAGCGTCTGTGGCCCTGCCTGAATTTCACGGTTTTCCCTTATTTCTCTTTCTTTTTTATACTGAGATACATTTTTCGCATTTTATTTAATAAAATCCAGCAGATGGTAATTAATTTTGACAGTGAACCTGTGCACGCGCCAGTGGCGCCCTCTGGCGCCAGGCGGCTCGCAGCAGGCGGCACATCGCAGCTTCTTCAATTTCAACTGCGCACCACTGCGTGTGTCTGTGTGTGTGTGTTTTTTTTGAGGGTTTGTCTATGTGTGTGTGCGCGTAATTAATTGTAAGCCGAGCTGCGAACTGAATCAGGTCAATTAATTTCATGCGAATTGTGTGGCTCAACCTCCATCTACTGTGCGGCTGCTCCCTCGGCTCTTCACTGGTGCTCCTGCTTAAATTTACAGAAAATATGAGCTTTAAGTCGAACCCACTTGTCGACTTGGTCAACGTGCGTCCTAAATCAAAACAGTTGACTAGCCAAAGGCCTTGGTCTTGTTTCTTTCAATTTCTCTCTTTGCCTCTGTTTCCACTTCGCCTCAAGTGCTATGTTGCTTGTAGTTTGCCAAGCTGCTGCCCAATCGCACATTAAGTGCCAGTCGAAGTGCCTGACATCCGGCCAGGCTCGACCAGACTGAACAAGCCTGGTCCAGTCTAGCTGTCATTGCTGGTCATTGCCACAGACAAGTTCAATAAACGTACCGCAAATTGATTTGACCAAGCACACTTCTCAGCCGCATTCGAGTGCAACTTAAGTGGACTCTCTTCCTAGTCAGCTGCACTGTGTATTAGCATTATCATTTGAGCTTTTATACTTTTAAAAATAGCCATATTCTTTATAATATATGCTGATTTGCTAAGATCGCGATATTAGTCATCAAATTTTATTTATTGCTTGGGAAAGGATAATATCAATGCAGTAAATACATTTGTTGCTTGCATGTTCATGACAACGAATACCGTTTTTTGAAGCATATCGAACCCGTTTAAAATTTACTTTGCATTAAATGAATGCACATGCAAACATAACTTAAATGGCCTGTTCGAATCGCTATCAACCTTAATTAAATCCTAAGCTGAGCCCATCTCATTTAAGACCATCCTCAAAACTTGCCCAAAATTCCTTGAAATTTAAATTTTAACTGTGTAAGCCAGGATTAAATACTGTTAGTCTTCTCTGACATCCCACTCATGCCACTCTCAACATAAGTGTTTTAATAACTATTAATCCTATATTGTAGTCAACGCTTGATATAAATTGAATTCCTTAAAAATACACTTCACTTTTTATATTTTTAGTGCGAATACCATTCTCAGAAATTGCTCATAATCTATAGTAATCATAATCTTAATCATAATCTTTCATATCCATGTCGTGTGACTTAAACGATTTTGTCAGAGAGTGCAGCACAATGCAACATTGTATGAAATCGTCAAATAGAATATTTCCACGACCAAATCGATCAAATTTGTGTAGTAAAGTTTCGATTAAACGAACTGTTAGTGCGCTTTTCAGTTCTTGCCTATCGATATTGCCTGAATTGTCGGTATCGAATGAGCGAAAACAATTTTGCCAATCGGTCACGTACTTCCACAATGCTCCAAAGTCTTGAAACGAAACTGTGCCTCGGTTCTCGGGATCGAACATGCCAATAATTAGTCTGACTGTTTCTGGATTGAAGTGCGACCAAGTACCATTCGAAAGCGCCATCTGCAGTTCATCGACGGAAATAAAGCCGCTCTCGTCCTTATCAATGCGTTGAAATACATCCCATAAAAACTTGTCATCGGGCGTGCTAGTGCACTGGGTCATTCTGAGGTCTGGAAATAAAATTAAATTGATTTTGATTGAAGCGAATAACGAATAATCAACATATAAAAATATGTGTGTATATATTTGTATATACGCTTTTATTAAATTTTGATTGCATTGAAGTCGAAGTTTCTTTGTTAACTATTTCGGTTCTCAGATGATTGGCAAACTATTTATAGGATATCAAATCATAAGTATTACATGTTGTGATTTAATTTTGTTTTCAACAAAAATAATTTTCTTGCCCAGCTTCGATGACATGACTAAAAAATAAGCTCATAAAAACTTCTGCATGATTAAATTTTTTTGGATGCTATAGTTACATTATCCTATAAGAGTAAAGGTTTCAATCAATATTCCATAAAATCAAAGAGTTTACTTCAACTCTTAAATACATACCTTAAAAAAAGAATTGAAAAGCTGAATGTATTCAAGGTACAACTGTAATCTTATTTCCTTTGATGTTGGTGAGTTTATAGTTAGAGTATACCAGCTTACATGTTCAAAGGATAAGCCACGCCTCAAAGCTAATAACTGACCGAAAACAATTATTTTCAATAGCCGTGTGGGTCGCAGCACACTTTAGGCTAACAGCCACGCCTACCGTGCATCCTACTCATTCATGAATACAATCATGCCTTTTCGCAATCCAATTAAAGTGCGATCAAAGCTGTCTAGTAGCTAAATCACTTGGCCAACTAGGCGTATGCGCAATATAACATAACGCATTCGCCACGAATAGCAGCCAACTGGTTGTTTTTATGGCTTATTGATTGGGCTCTGACCGCATGGCGAACGTGCTTGGGCATTATTCTGTTTATGGCCGGTGTCTGCTTGCTTTTGGTGTTTTGGCTGCTTTAATTGAAGCCGTTTTATAACCAAGTGCTGCGTAAATATTTATTAAAACCTTGGCTACCACTTACGCACGTCTTTTTATCGTCTCTCTTTCACAGCAATTGCCCGCATGGCACACCGTCTCGTGTGCCGCTGATAGCGAGTTCCGGTTGCAGCACTCTGAGTCTGCCCCACGAGCTGCCAGTGGCGGAAAAGTCCGGCGGTGGTTATCAAGCGCGCGGCCTCTTAAATGCGACGGCGGCCAGCTTCAATCGCCACACGCTGCAGCCGCTGAATCGCAAGACTCTGATGCTGACGCGTCGTTGCCAGAAGCATGCGACGGCGCTTTACGATGCCACCGCCAACACGGAGACCTCCGAGGACGAGGAGTACATGCAGCACGGCAGCGAGCAGTTCGTGCTGAAGAAGCTTAAGCACAGCCGTCGCAATGGCTCCCATGAGTGTGTGGAGCACCAGCTCCAGCACCAGCAGCACCAGCAGCAGCAGCAATTGGAGGACGATGATGATGATGATGATGATGATTATGATGAAGAGTCGCAACGACAGGTGCCCATTAGCCTCGTGCTCTTTATACTGATGTGCTACATATGCGTGGGCACCGTTATCTTTGCGCTGTGGGAGAACTGGTCACTGGTGGATGGCGCCTACTTCTGCTTCGTCACGCTCTCGACAATTGGCTACGGCGACTTTGTGCCCGCGCGCAGCTTCAACGGACCCGAGCTGCAGCTGTATGCATGCTGTGCGTATCTGCTGCTGGGACTCGTCCTGGTGGCCATGTCCTTCAGCATACTGGAGACACAGCTCATGTGGAAGTGCAAGCGTATTGCCGTCCGACTGAAGCTCACCAGCGATTGATCCAGCTGCGCCAACTCCCATGTTGTGTATATGTGTATGTGTGACCAGGACACGCTCCTATTAGACATAGTTGTTAGTGCTAAATGTAATCAATATATGCTAATGCATGCTTAATCAGCTGTATAATACATAGTACATAATCTAAATACATAAACAGACTCTCGTCTGCTCTACTCTTAAAACAAAATGTGTAAATAAAACGAAACTTTTGCAAATTTATAAAATATTTTCAATGCAACGACCAAAACATTCAACTGGCTTATCATTATCACGATGATGATGATGGCCATTGTTTTTGGTAATTTGATAGATTTCTGTGTACGTGTGTGGCATGCATAGATGCCTGGGGTCTATTTCCCACTCAATATCTTTATTTGACAATGAGTGTCGAGCTGTGTGTGGCAACAGTTTGGGTGTTTCTGTGGAGTAGTAGAGATTGTTTGTCAGTGCTGTCATATGAAAGGAGACGACTGCTAATAGTTTATGACATATTCGTGTAGCATATTTATGGGCGCCTCGGTTGCCTTCCCATCCGACCCTGAGCACAATTGGCAGTGAAATATGCTTTTGGGCGGACGCCGAGGGTGCATTGCATAAGTGCCAACATGCTGGACATTAGGACATTGTTTGACCATCAGAAATAGCTATCATATTGTGAATACCCGAAGCAGCTCTTTATTGTGAATAGTAGGAGCACTGGAAAGATATTGGCAGACAGAATTTTTAAAGACTCATAGATGCAAATAATAATCAACTAAGGTAATTTTCCAAGCACGGATTAGGACTTTCCTATTTAATTTATTTTAATAACTTTTATTTTATTTAAAATTTAAGTTGAACTCTTATCAATATCTTGTAAGAATAGTATTATATTTGAAGGTAATATTGACTTTGATAGATTATTTTACGAGTACTACATTAATCTAATGAACATGTTCATGATCCGTAAGGAATGAAACACAAACTACCGTCAAAGCAACACGTAAACACAACAACTAGAAGACTAAAAAGATCTATGGATAATCGTTTCATAAATTAAAGTAGAATAGAATAGCCAATAATGGAATTAAGCCATCTCCCTAGATAAGGTAAATTTAAGCATGCGCTATAGAGTCTATGACAAAAGCTGCAACAAAATGAAGACATTTATTCAATTTAAAATAAAAAATTAAATAAAATGAACATGTTCAGGATCCGTATGAAAATTTAGTTTGTTAAATAAAAACTTCACATATTCTGTTTAATTTTTTTAAATTTTATTTTTATTTTTTTTTTTTTTTTTTACTATTTTGTCGTATTTGTGGAATTATATTTGTATAATTTCTTACATTTTTACGAATTCTGTAAATCAATTTATTTTCGTGCTTCTAAATAAATCAACATCAAACACTACAAAAAAAATATAAAAAAAATAAATAAAAGCATTACTATGAAATTCAAAAAGATATAACATTACTTTTTAGTAGCCTGCTATACAAAACTGACATTGAATACTATCTGTGTGTCCGTATTATTTTCATTATTTATACAGTTTTGGGAATCGAATCAAGTCGAGTAGTTTGTATTCCATGAAGAAGACGTATGGACCAATTCAAAATAAATATAAAATAGTCCCAAATATATGCAATATATTTAAAATTAGAATTAGTAAAGCATTGAACTGATTAATCTCTGTTTATTATATATACATATATATATATATATATATATATATATATATATATATATATATATATATATATATGTATATATGTATATATAAATATTATTTCTTTAAATGTACTTTTTTATGAAAATGTATAATTTATATTCAAGTTTATTATTACCATTCTTATTTATTTCAAATATATAAAATAGTCAAAGCCTGAGTATTCTAATGAGATTCAAATATCTTATAAGGTTATATCAGCTTGTGTAGAGGGATTCATATTAGTCTTAATTTAATCCAAAATACTTACCTTGCTTGCTTTTTTGTTTTCTTGTTTTTGCTTTGTGGTGCGTGCCCAAAATACCTGCGTTTATCCCCTACTGACAGAGCGAATCAGCTAAAAGCTTCAAATTTCATGCAGATCACACATACATATACAAATACAAGCACACGTTCTATGGCATCCACTTGGACTGTTCGTCATGCTTGCCGTGGCATTGGGCGCATACAAAGTGTGTTTAGAGTAGCGCATAAATTTCAAAAGTGCCACGCGTCATCAAAATCAAATGCCAGGCGCAGGGAAAAACCAGCTTCACAAAAAAAAAAAAACGTATATTTATATATATGTGTGTGTGTGTGTGTGTATAGGGAATACCCCTACCACTGAGCTGAACTGTGTTTGCAGCTTGTCAGCGACAAAGGCAACAAGATGTATCGCAAAATCAATTGATATGACATCAAATTGAATTTGTAATTTTCCTGCCCAGCTCCTCGTCTGCTTTTCTTTTTCTCTTCATTTCCCTCAATAGCCGCCGGCTAAGAGTAGCATTTAGCTCTCCGGGCTACTTGTTTATGTTGTTCTGCCTTTATTGCGTTTAATGCTGGCAGCTTAAGAATTTACGCACGTTTTGCCTTGCCAGCCGGGCGCAGATGGTATGAAAAATCAACCAGCCGGAAGGGTTGCCCCTCAACATGCGTTCGCATTCGCGTGTCTATTGCCATCGTCCAGGCCATACGATTATATGTAAATGGCTATATTGGCGAGCCTATTACCCGAGCGAGGAACTCCTAAGTGAGGCATGAACAGTTCAAGGCGTAGTTTGTATCTATAAGTTCGTGGATGTATATATAGATATATTGATGTGGATATATTATACATGACTTAGGACATCAGCAGTTAAATATCGCTCTAAAAAGATGTCAAATTTAAAATGATATATTAATATTGTTATTATGTATATATTAAAATTATTATTAATATCTATTATTTTAATTAACATTATATTAAAAACTAAAATTAAATAAAAATTATTATCAAATATATACATATAATTGTCCGGCAGAGTAATGTTGGTATACTATATAACACCATTTTTTTTTTATTTTAATTTAATTTATTTAAAAAACGATTTTTTTTAGAGGTTTGCATCTGTTCCAAATATATTTCAAGATACATATATAATTTTGACGAAAACAATTATGAGCTATGACTCGAAGCGAAATTATTTCTGTAAATCACTTTAAAAAATCCTAATGTATATGAATTTATTTATTTTTTTTTTTTTAATTAATAAATTATATATGATTATTTTATTGGACTCTCTTTCATAATCCTGCAATCTCATTTGATACAGGGTATTTTTAGATACATTTCGATTTGAAAGTCGACTCCCAATTCAAATTGTGCACATTTGTTCAAGCGAATTATGTGCGAATAAATAAACTCAAATTTGTAATGAATGCCAAATGAATGAATGCAAAATAAAAAGAGACATTTGACTTCCAATTCTGTTTGTATATAATTTTTCTGTTATTTATAGTATATATGTTATTCGATGGATTCGTATACGCTGTAAGTGGCACTAAGGCCACAGCCTGTTCCGGGCGGGGTGGGCAGAAGGTTATCACGAGGGGCCACGCAAACGACGTATTTAAGGATTTGGCCGCTTGGGACTCATGCTTAGAACGGAGCTAACATCGGACATGTTGTCCTTATCAAATGCAGTGCTACTCGGGCTGCGCTCATCCAAATCCACGACATGTATATCGAAGGCATTAGAATTGCCCGGCTGCACGCGATGTAAGCTGCCTCTGCCTCGCCCAAGTTCCACAGAGAACGGCATCGTCGCTCTAGCCCTGTTGCTACTATTAACTGTTGTTGGCGCTTTGGCTGCTGAGAGGGGAGGGCTGGGGGCAGATGGCGCCATCTTTTTGGCGGTGGGTGCAGCAGCCGTGACCAGCTTACTTGGACACAGAGGTAGCTCGCGTGTGCTGCTGTTGATACGACTTGGCGCTGGCTGGGGCACCAACTGTGGCTGTGGCTGTAGCTGTTGCTTGGTCTGTGGATGTGGCTGTGATACGGGCGCCGTCTTCCGACTCAGTTGTAGCTCCGGCGCCGTATTGGATCTGGACCAATCATTATTGGCGGCCATCGCACGTGCGGGAACAGTGCGCAGTGGGGGACGCCAGCTGTGTTTGAGGCGTGGTCGCTCGCAGACATTGATCTCCTCGCTGATCTGATTGAGTAGGTCCAACAACGTGCTGGTCTTTTCGTCCTCGAACTCAATGCGAATGGGCGACTCGCGGCCCGATGCGCAGCCCGGGTTGAGCAGAATGAGCCTTTAGAGCATTTAATTAGAATCATTTAATAAGCTTCAGCTCGAGAGCTACCTACTTTCTGGCCTCTTCGATGGCCTTGCCCAGATTGTGCAGACTCTTGCGCTGATACTTGGTACTGCGGCCAATCTGCGAGTTCTGCAGCGTGCCCTGCAGCACCACATTCCACTTGTGTGTGCTCGACTGTAGCAGCACGGTGCGTGCCACGCGCTGGAAACGCTCGCGTGCCGTCTCCTTGGCCGGCTTCGAGGGCACCGATTCGACCTTGACCTCACGCATCTCGCCTTCGCCATTCACATTGCTGAGCAGCTCCGGTTCGCTGCTGGCTGGCACCGGTGCCACCTGGAAGCCCTTCATGAGCCGTCGCTCCCAAACTTTCATGCGGCGAGGCCTCGGATCTACATTGGATAAATAATATATATTTTATATACTATATGTTGCTTTAATTTTTTATATTATATATGTTTTTTTTTTTTTATTTAGGTAAAGTCGTCGACTGTGTGCACTTACGCTTCTCCTTTTTATTGGCGGACGACACATCCATGCCGCTGTTTTCAAATATCTCCAGCATTTCATAGCGCATCGTGCTTATCTCGCTCTTGACCTCGTTGATGTCATCCTCAGTAACCGGATTGTTCTCAAACTTGCGATGCATGGCTGAGACATACCGCCAGACCAGGGAGCGCATGATGTTATCATATTTGTTATACTGTTCCTGCTCCTGACGTTTCTGTTAAAACAGAGATATACAGCCAAATGTGGTCTGAAACAGTTTAGTTATTCCTCTAGTGTCATTCACCTTGGAGCGTTGTCGATCGATGGCCTTGCTGGACTTCCTGAACACCCTAATGAGCCACTTAACCGAAGGCAGAACATTAAAAGGCGGCGGCAGCGTGGCACTGTCCTCGAAGTAGCTCATCCAGAGCTTGGTGCGTGCGAACTTCCACTCGGTGTCCGAGTGCTCCTGCAAATCACGCAATCAATGTCATTAGTGAAGCCAGTGGCCAGCCCAGTATTCCGACCTCGGCGACTCACATCAATCATGGCATACGAATTAGACATCATTGCAATGAGGAGATTCAGCAAAACAATCACATTGATGACGCTGTATGAGCCGAACATGAGCAGGCCCCAAAAGCGAGTGTATGACTTGATACCGGTCAGCTCAAAGTCGTCCAGTCCGACCATGCCGAAGCTGGCCCAGAACAGCGACTGCGATGACTCGAAGAGGCTGCAAGGCACGACCAGTTAGAATTACATACGCCTTCTAATTGACTGAGTGACTGGACTGACTTGCCAAAGCGACGCCATTTCATGCAGGAGTCACCATGCGAGGCCCAGTCCGCCTCGCCGTTGGGCAGCACATAGCACTTACTCTTCTCCAGCGCCGCAAAGTACCAGAGCAGCTGATTCAGGCCACAGGCGAAGGCGAACAGCACCAGGGTGTAGATGAAGAAGAACTTGACTATGTCAATGACCATGCGCCCCAGCGATATTTGCAGCGGACCCAAATGCGGATTAATGCTGAACAAGTGCACCAGCTTGAGGGCGGAAAAGACATTCGCCGCCGCGAACAGACCCTCGGCAATCAGCTGTGGGTCAAAGTCGTGCCACTTCTCTCGCGGTATGTAGGCCATCTGCGGATCTCGTGCGATTTCCGTTGCCTGCTGTATGTAGGCAAAGGCGCTGCGGGGTTTGTTGTGAATAGCTTGTTAGCTGGACCGGGCTGATGTTCGCTTTGAACCTGAACTTACCGCAAGCACATGACACTCACGTAGAGGCTGTTGCGTAGAAAATCAATAAAGTTCCACATGTTACGCAAATAGTTTTGCATGCCCACGGCGAAAATCTCCTGGATCTCCTCCCACATGAACCCAATCACATAAAGCACCACAATCAGCTCCAGTTTGCTTGGCGCCTGACCGCGTTGCCGCTGCTCCTGCTCGGCCAACTCGGTCTTCATCCTAGCCGTACCGAAGAGGCGCACAAAATCATCGTCCGCCCGCTGAGATACCAATATGAGGATAACTGCAAGGTAAACAGTCGGATATGAGCTCTGGCTCTGGTCCTGTTATTATAGCATAAACGGTTTACTTGACCCACGACCCTAGCCACCTCTTGGCCCGACTTTTACTCACACAAAAAGAACACGTAGGAGGACGCATGGATGAGGAATTTCATAAACGGTTTTCGCATCAATTGACCTGTTCGACAGTTCGGCGCAAACATATAGATGCAGCAGTAGAGCGGAAACAGTAGTGCAACCTGAGCTATGCAGATGAATCTGTCGACGATGCCTTTGCGCCTGAACCCGGGCAGTCCGTCATACCAAATCGATGAGAGCAATTGTTGGATGTTCGAATGAGCCACAAACTGCAAACGAGATGTTCAAGCGGCATGGTCAAGTAGGAATTAAAAACAAAGTGCATCTTTGAGATACAAAGTATCCGCAACATACAATAGCGTCTGTGAGCTGCAAAAGTTTCTTTGAGATACAACAGCATTTGAGAGATACAAAAGGATTTGTTAGATACAAACGAAAGTGGTTTTATTAACTCAACGTATCTGCAGCAAGCTCGAATAAAGAACTAAAGCTCAGAATTGAAAAGTATATGAAAAGCTAAAACTCAGATTGAAAGAAGTAAAAAACATCTAGAATGCAAGCGTGCTTAAGATATACAGTGAACATTGTCCAATCTGGGTTATTAAATATACTCATTAGATTGATTTAACGTAACGATATTAAACTTTTAAAGACTGTAATTTATAAATAAATCGATTATGTTAATCGATAACATAAATTGGGAATCATTCGTTATCGATTGTTTTAAACAAATTTAACATGCGCAAACTATACAGGAGCCCGTGAGGCTCTCGTTGCGTTTATGCTCACGATCTCCATATTATTATTATACAATAAGTATTCTCAATCTAAGATCACATATGTCAGATACAAGGAAACGCTGCTTATAATTTCAGTGATATTTACAATCGAATAGAATCTCTCGCTTGTAAAAGCATATTGAAGAAGAAAATTTAAGGATGTATCTCACAATATAGCTCATGGATTATCGAAATACTTTGTTACCTTTTTCTGCTTGTATGATATTGCCTGTACAAGGCGTGTGAGGCTCATCCGATCACCAGGCTCATAAGTAGATATTGTTGGATCATAGTTTAGTATGATGGCCAGTTCATTAGAAGAACGCGTTTGATCCAGTAGACAGCAGGCAAACTTCTGGCACTGTCGCCTCAGGTCCATATACTCCAATTTGCATTCCTGCTCGGTTAAAGCCAGATTGCGTAGGTCCCAGGACAGCTGAAAGGCGGTCAATATGGGATCGCTCGACGTAAGGCAAATGAGGGAGGGGCTACAGAGCGCACGATAGATGTTCACGCGCGACAGTGAATGTCGCAACGAGTCCTCGCCCATGAGACGCACGCATTCCTCGCAGCCACAGCTAAACCAGTCAAGATTAATGGCAACTTGGGAGGAGGCTGGGCCCACTTACCGTATGTCATGGGGCACAGGCACAGCGGCTCCTCGATCCAACAGTATTCGCAATATCTCAAAGTTATTCTTGTGCGCCGCCAGCATCAACGGCGTTATATCCGGCGCAAACATCGCTGTGTTGATGTCCACCTTTTGCCAGCTCTATAAAATAATTCACAGTTAAGGTTAAGGTGCGCCAACTCTCAAAATCTGTTAGCTTTCGAGATGAAATTTTGGCCTCATTAAACGTTTTATTGCATATGAGTTACAATTGTAATTTTCACGCTTCAGTTGCGTCCAATGGCTGCTTAATGAAGTGTGCGCTCGTATGTGCATAAATATATATATATATTTATGTATGTGTGTGTAACTGTGTGTGTGTCTGTGTGTGTGGTAGAAAACTGGGAAGAAGCTGGTCCGCACTCATACAACTTTATTTTGAACAGGGAAAGAATACTAAATAGTCAAAACCGAAGATTAAATACTCTTAAGGAACTGTTATTAAAGGTGGTATCGGATCTGCTGGTGACTTGTAGTCTAAATAAAACTGCTCTGAGATATACTAAACTTAGCATAAGCCTAGACTGTAATCGACTGGAGTTAACACCTGGTTAGTACAAATTAAACAGTGACCGCAGCGTGGACGAAGGCTAAGTGTAGCTCAATTTTCATTAAATTCCAAAAATGATTAATATTAAAAATAAAAAATATTTGTACTATCAATAACATTTGTACTATCAATAATAAATTTACATCAAATTGTGAACATATTCGCACATTACAGATACATATTTTATATTGATATATTTCAAAATTGTGTAATACAATTTTCTATACAGGGAAATTTTATAGTCTTTGAAACTTAAACGTCTGTCATTAAAACAAAAAAAAAAAAAAACATATATAGCAATAAAGTCATAGTACTCGATGAAAGGGTATACTGTAGATAAGCAGAAACACAGACAGGGATTATCGGGCATACAGAATGCGGCATATAGGAACAGTTGGAGGCGGAAGCATTGGCTCGCTTATCGCACACTCCCAATCACTTGAGCGTCTGTCATGTACGTGCCTAACGAGGCCACACAAAACTGATTAAAATCGTGTTAGCTTCAGTTTCGAGCAGCAACTGAAAGCTGAGCCACTCGATGTGTGCCACAAATTAGCTGAGTGCAGCACCGGGCCATGTATGGGTTTGATAAGGAAAGTGTAGTGGGTAGTAGTCGTATTACTTACGTAAAGTTCGCCCTCCTTGAAAATGAGCTCCTCGTGCTCGAGCAGCAGCTCAACGGCCTCCACGAACTCTGCATTGATGGCATGCAGTAGGGCATCCTTTGTCTCCACGCCCATGATAACAAGCAGCTCGACCATCTCCAGATTCTCGTTGTCGATGGCCAACGTGAGGGCTCGTCGGCCCAGTGGGTCCATACAGTTAATATTGATGTGCTGCTGCCGCAATGCCTTTTGCAATATTCTAAAGAAAGGTGCCCCACAAGTGGGCGTGGCAAATAATTAAAATCAATTGGCTAAGAAAAGAAAAAATAAACAAATTATTGGAAAACAGAAACGGCCGAGAATAACTTTTGCTCTTGCGTTATTCTTCGGCTTCCAAAGTTTTTAATTATATGCGACTCCAGCGAAAAGTTTGCCAATCAATCGAGTGCCATAAAAACACTCAACATTTTTTGTATTTGTTTTTAAAAAAGGCAACTAGTTAGGGCTGTAAGTGGAGTAAAATTTAATATGGAAAAAGTTTCAAATCAAATCATAAATAATTTATAATTTTCAATTTAAACAGAAATCCTGATATCGATGACCAGTATTGGAAACCATTATGAACTGTTCTGTGTTAGTTGGTGCAGTGTTTTGCAACACTGTTCGATTAACAAGACAGTCAACGTAGTTACCTTTGATTTGCAGCTGTCAAAATTTCAGTATAGCTACCTTGCATAAATTCTCGAACATTCATTTTACAATTGTTCGTCAACATAAATTGTTGTAAAAAATTCAAAGAAAAACGAAATATATATTGAATAAAACGCCGAATAAAACAAACTGTTTTGGCACTTAAATTATTTGTAAACCTATTCCAAATCAATAAGAAACAACAAAAAAATAAATAAAATAAATATAATAATTAGAATGGACGCTACTAAGGATCAAGGCTTGGTCATCAAAATGGCACAAAAGAACAAGGGTGAGTGCCGCTGCCCCTAATACATCACATCCAACTGCTAAACAAACAATCGGGTGTGTCCATACAATCACCCATTGATTCATCCATCCACCCATCCATCCATCCATCCATCAATTAGAAACGCAAACAGTCAAAATAGGTGGCGCCAACTGGTTTGCCGTCCCACCGAATGGAGCTGGACACGAGTTCAACCAAATGCCCGCGTTCAGCCGTATCTCCTGGCAGTTCTACAAGGATCGCGAGGAGGAGCTCTATCGTCGCGCCTGCCAACTGAAGGGCATTCGAGTGCAGCGCGAGGAGGAGGATGACTCGATTGGCTCTGAGGAGGAGCCGTCTAAGGCACACTATCGTTACACTTTGGACGAGATGAAAAGTTACAATCCCTATCGTTTTATTAATCTAAAAATGTAAACAAAAATATCTACATCAACTATACATCAGCAGCAACAGCGGCAACTTCAAAAAGAGATGCAACAAACAATTAGGCAACAGCAAAAAGCACACACTTTCAGCCAAAAAAGAACAACAACAAAAGACAACAGCAACAAGAAACACCTCAACTACCATATCAACACCGGGTTATACACTACACTACAAGTTGAGAGCCTGTTGTCCCCCTAATAATTCAATGTTTTTACACTTTTATGATTTCTTATTTAACAGAGCACACACAGGATCAAATGTGTTTAATGCTTGTACTCTTTCATGTTTAAAACAATTGATGATTGTTCATAAATGGTTATATAACCGAACTGATTGAGTTTAATGTTTGGAAGGCTAGCGAAACTATTGAACTGACGATTATAGTTGGAGGAATTTATTGTTATACTGTAAATTGGGTAGAATCAAACGAGAATTTTAGAAAAACAAGTAAAATTAAGATGCTGTCGGATCTATTTGAGCTCGTAAGTAATTATGTAAATAGCAGTCTATGGAATATTTGGTTCACTTAAAGACGACGTGAAGTAGCATTATAAATTTTCAATTATATAAGATAACATATTTCATAATTATTATATATATCTTAAATATATTTATATGCTAAGCTATTTTACTCCCTTTTGGTCTGTGTCTGCGATTGTTTGTGCTTAGTTGAGATGCAAGTTAGTTTGCATATTCTGTCTGTGTATATAAAAGTAAAATCTATGAATTAATTTTAGTATATTTTTACATGAGCTAACTGTATTAAGCCTTGTTTAATTATTTCAATATATATCAATATTATATGTACATAGTAAAGTTTGAACATATGTTAAAAATCGCAGCACATATAACCTAATAACTAATCAACGTATAATCTACTGTTGTGAATAACAAAGTATTCACCTACAAATCTGTCGATAGACATAATATTTTTTCTCTCTCTCTCTGCCCAAAGAATATAAAATAAAACGGAGACAATAAACGAAATATTTTGAAAACTTTTGGCTCGTAACACTTCTCATCAAATGAAATATAAATGAAATTTTGTTTAATCTCATTTGAAATTTGATAAATATTTAATTCGATATTATTGCATGACACTTTAAATGTACAGCCCACTCAACCAGCTGGCGCTGCGCTCTTAAATATAGAACGAAATTAATTGTAAATTTATTAAAATGCGCTTTTAAACACCGTGGAAATGGCAAACAGGACTCGTTTCCGCATATTGCTTATTAAGTGGCACATAAGATATGCCCCAGGGCAAACAAACAGGCAGCTATGCAAATAATTGAAAACACCCAAAACACAGTCAGATACACACAAACACACACGCACACACACACACACACACACGCACACAAACACACGCATACACACTCACACTGGCATAGAAACACACACGCCCTCGTGTTGATAGGATTTATACGTTTCCCGCATATCGCGCCGAGGGATACGAACGCGGATACGGATACGACCCATCGACACCTGCGCGTCCCCTGACACAACATTAAAAAAAGAGGCGCAAATTTGGTAGCCCTGCAAAAAAATGTGGAAGAAGAAGCGCAACGTCACTGCATGGCACTCACCTGCGTACATTTGGAATATCGCCACGCTCGACAGCCAACAAGAATTTCTTCTCCTCAAGCAGCAAAGGTTGCGGTAATCCCAGCGGCACACAACAACCGCCCACAGTTTTAGGGGCACCACCACCGACACCACCGGCTGGCAACTGAGCCACAAAAAATTGCAAAAAAAAAAAGAAGAAAAATAATACAGAGTCAGTATGTGAAAGTACACGCAGGTGTAAATAAATAAAAATAAAAGAAGAAAATAAACGCAAACATATAGGGAAATTAAGTGCAAAGTGTTGAATGCTTGGTTGCCTGGCTGAGCGGTTGCTTTATTTGCACCACTTAAATGGCATGGAAGTGAAATGTGCCTTTTGGAGCGTTTAAGCTAAGTGTTGGTAGCCGGTAGTCGGTAGCTGGTAGCAGCACCAGCACCAACACCAGCACCCCACCAGCAGCAGCAGCCATCAACAGCGACTAGCTAATACGTGTGCACTGCGGCGTATGCGTAATATGCGAATAGAAGCTGGCAGCTACTTGTTACTTGCCATAGTTGAGCAACTACTCTGGAATACTTACGCCCATCGGTTGCTTCTTCTTGCGACCCATGCTTATCGATGTTTTATGATAACTGTTTCTATATAAATGTAAGTGTGTGTGTGTGTGTGTGATTCACTTAACAAAAAGCGACTTGTAATTTATTTGTAGCAGTGTTGCTTGAGAAAAGTTCTAAAGCTCATTTATTGCAGGTTTGTCTTTTTGCAGCTGCTTGTCAACGCATGGGCTTAAGCACACTCGCATACATTGATACAGTGATACAGTGATACACACACACACACGCTCAGAGCACAAAAGCCAAACCAAAAACTCGCAAACACTAAGCCCCACTGCATGCAACTTTGTAGTGAAGTTATTTTCACTCTTTTTTATCACACTTGTCTCCACAACTCCATGAAGTACTCAGCTATGTGTGTGTGTGTGTGTGTGTGCAGCTGGTTTTTGTCTTGGTTTATGGTATTTGGTCAGTGTTCGTTAAGCTGTTTATAATTTTAATTTATTTTTATTTTATTCAGTTTTTGCCTGTACTCTGCTAAGCTCTTTTTAAGTTTTTCGACAATTTTATTCATTTAATTTTTGAGCAATTTTCAACTGCAAGTAAATTGATGAAGTTACTTTAGAGGAATTAAATAAAACCATAACGGAGAATAATAGAAGAATATATAGAACAAATTATTTATATATGGAATGTATTTTTACACATTTTTTTTTTTTGCCACAGCTCGTTTAATATTTCAATAAAAATTAAACTAAAGTATTGATATTTGTTTTAATATTTTTAGATTTATTGTATAAAATATTTATTTTTTAATATAAATTTGTTTATTGATTTATCTACTTGTGTTGAAATTCTATTTTGAGTTGTTTATCAGTTTTGCCAAATATGATTATTATTTATTGATTTATAATTCATTTCATTTCATTTTATTCTTACATCTATATTTTAAATAGAAATTGTTATATATTCATTTTTAGGTATCACTGATTCTTAAAATATGAAGGTTGTTCTTTTTTTTTGTCATTTTGATATAATTATTGATTGAGCACAGAAGATGAACTGAAAAATCACAAGTAAAACTCTCAGGAATATTTCTCTGTATTCTTTCAAATGTATCAATTTTGAATTTCACATTGGTATTTTGCAAAATTTGTAATTTCTTAATTCAATTTGATTTTGCTTTTGCTTTGCAGTTGCATTTGTTTATATCTGCATTTGTTTACACATGCCCGCAGGCCACCAAGTGTTTTATTTCACAAATAACTTAATTTATAAGTGAAATATTGTTTTTAGCTATAGCTCGCGTCACAGCTTAACTCGCACATCAAAATATGAAATCTCTGACTTCAATTAATTAACATGTTGATTTTTGCAATTGTCCAATCAGTGCATAAATATTTATTTAAAGCCCACTTTTATTTTTGTTAAAGCGCGTTTGCCTTTGAAGGGTTTTCCACTGCAGGGGCATAAAAAAGTTGCCAGCCAATGCAAATTTTTATATGGCCTCCCTTGAAAAAATGCACTTCCGCTGAGGCCAGCAGCAGGAGGTATGCGCGAAGCTGTGGAGTAGCCAGACAAAGGCAACAATTTCATTGTTTAATTAAGTTAATAGAATTATAAGTGCGATTCGCGCTTTTGTCATTTAGCATGCATACAGTTTTATTTCATGTTTCCTTTTGCAGTCGAGGATGCACATAAAACTGCCACCATAAATTCATTTTTATCTGCAAATATAGCTGATATATCCGCAACTGCATATATTTTTACGCAGGCGTCAGCTCTTGGCTGTTTAGGTGTGTTCGTTTAATGGGAAACTCAAATGCTTGACATCAACAATTAACAATGCAAAATTACAATTTAATATCTAATAGAATATACAATTGTAAAATTCTGCTTCATTTGATTCTTTTTGGTAATGGTATATGCTGAAATGATGCTGAGTTAATAATTTCATCGGCTACATGAGAGAGTTGTAGATGTAGATGATATATAGCTCGTTAGTCTAGCTAGCTAGCTTATCTATCAATCGACGTATGAACAAGTCTCTTCATCTCCTTTTAAATAATTATTGTTTGTTCCCTTTACTCTACTGAGAATTAGATTGAGCAATAAAATATTGGTGCTTTGAAATGTATTTGTGAAATATTTGATAATACTTTCATAATCGAAATACGAAATATGTAGAAAAAAGGGAAATTGAATTAATTTTTATAAATACTTGCTACAAATATGTTTTTGGGAATTCACTTTAAAGAAATGCTAAACAATTCAAATTATTTATGAGATGTTACAAATTTCTAATGGTTGTGGTTTCGGAATTCTTTCTGGGATGCTGAATACCTGTTTTAAAAATATTTTCATGTTTATGCCTGAAGTTTTTTCTGCTTAAGCTTCAGCACTTTTTTTTGTCACGTTTGCAGGCTTTGTTAGTAGTCAATTTAAATATGCAGCACACACACACACGCACACACTCAGAGATATGTGTGTAGACAATGACCGGCAACAGCTTTGTTCAGTGATTTTCAATTCGGATGCAATTGCGTTTTCTCTCTCCCCCCCCCTCTCTCTCTCTCTCTCTCTCTCTCTCTATGTGTGTGTCTCTCACCCCCGCACTACCGCACGGCTGGCTACATAATTCACTTGGTCGCTGGCACACTTAAGCCACTTACTTCTTGCATTCTGGCGCATAAAAACGTGTGCAATTGTTCAGCTCGGCTGCACAATGGACATCGGAATTTCATGTGGCTTAGAGGTAAAAATATTGTGGCTTAACTTTTGTATTGCATACGTTAAGGCGCCTAGTGGTTTTTTATACTCTTCTTCATGCAAATCAGTTTTAAGTATATTATTTAATATATTTTATATTTTGTTTTGATTTTTTTTTGTTTTCAATAGTCTCACAAACAAATTGTAGCGAACCGCTCGCCGTACTGTGGCACACTGTGTTGCGTTACGCGCCGGCTTTTGCAAATTTTGAACAGCGTTTGGCCAATTGGCTGTAACGCAGAAATTTATACCGTTTTCCCGAGGGCCAGAGCTGGGTTCTAAGCTAATTTAATTAGACTAAAACGTCAAATATTTGTATTCGTTTTGCTATTTTGTCGGCGTGGCAAATACATGCAGAAGCTACAAATACGATACGAGGCGTGCGCCAGAAGGGCCATAGAACCGCCTTTGACCAGTCCGTGTACTTGAACTCGACATTCCATTCTGCTCTGCTGAATGTTGTTGTTGTTGTTGTTTTCGTTCACCTGTCTGTGTCGTCGGTAATCAACAAGTTCTTGTTGCCTTTGCCTTTGCCTTTGGCTTAGCCTTAGCCAGTGCCAGTTGCCTCTGTGTCTGCCTCTGCCCCTGTTGCTCACTGTAAGGCGATTAGACCGAAACGCATGCAAAGTAGGCAACAATTCAATTACAACTAATTTGCTGTGATTTCATTTCCAATTCTTGTTGGTGTTGTTTATTGTTGCTCTATTTGTTTTTTTTTTTTTTCTTTTTCTTTCACACTGTTTTTCAAGTGATGCCAGATTTTGAGCGTCAAATATGCTAGATTTCACAAAAATACAGGCTAAAGAATAGGCTGCTATTAATAAAATGACGCAGAAACATACACATTTCTAATTGTCTTATAATTTCGTCCAATTCGGAATCATTTGAATATACAGGCATAATACAGTTACTATTTTATAACTTTTTTTATAAAGTTTATTTATTTAATTTTTTTTTTTTGGGCATGTTGCTGTATGTTAAAAAGCTTATCGTTAAACGTGCATTTGCAAAAGCATCATTAAGCTTTTGATTGGTCCGCAGCTACCTTACGCAGCCACTCCTTAAATTCGTTAAAGTTGCCCGGTGTGTCTCGAAAATTCTGTTTATACACTACTTTAGGCATTTTTTATAATTGAATAATATTATACACGATACTCAAGCAAGTTTCAGGAAAGTAGTGTGACCGAAACTTTTTGAACGAAATATGTTATAAAATAATTCCATGACACATTAAAAAACTTACAAAAAGTTCTTTAAAAAATACCTTAAAATATATATAGGATATTAAAACTAAAAATAAGCAAAGTAAAATTAAAATATGCTAGTTTTAAAGCTATATGTATTTTTACAATTTTTCAAGCATTTCTGTTTTCAAATATGCTAGATCTAGCATTAAATATGCTAAAATGGCAACACTACAGTACAGTACTTCTGCTGGCAAATGCAGCGTATTTAATTTGATTTTAAATAAGCGACGACGAAGTGTAAACATTTTGCGTGTGCTTTGGATTGTTTTTCATAGACCCTGACAAAGAGAAAAAAAGTGAAAAGGCTTTCATTGCTATATGAAGGGCTTGCTTTAGCAAGTGAGCTTGACTTTTTTAACATAGTATATATAAGGGCTACTGGGTAATAGAAGCTAAGCCAATCATAAATTTTTAAAATCAGATATTATATCGCAAATATTTTTCCTATCCCTCAAGACATTTTCAATTCACATTTAATATTTAGTTTTTGCGTTCAAGAGGAGTTATCTAAGTGTTTTATAAATCACACCTTCGCCCAGCAAATCAGGTAATTAGCATTTACCTCAGGCATTTTCAGAGAATGCTCTGAAACATTCAAAATTAGCATTTCATATTTACTACTTGATAAGCATTTCATACTTAGTTTGTGAGTGTAAATGTGGGTGTGTGTGTCTGTGCAGTGTGTGTCTGTGCAGTCAAAGGCAGCCCTTTGATTGTCTCACATAAATTCGTTTTGGGCAACAACTGCGCAGAACGATGCCAAAAGCCGAGAGCAAATCTGAAGCGCTGGGTACGTGCAACAGGAAACCGACAAGCAAACAAAATTAAATCAAAAATCTTAAACTGGATTTTGATGAGAGCGGTAAGCAGCACACGGCACAGACGTCGAGCGAGGCGAGCAACCAACCATACAACAGACAACAATTGAGGCAAGGACAACGCAACTCATCCTGCAGCCGATGCACAGAGCTAAAGTCAAACAAACAAACAAATAGCTGAGGAGCTAGAGTTGACAACAAGGATCTGCTGAGGGTGCATGGCAACGCACACATAACAGCACGTAAACTCATTTAAACGCACACACGAGCAGACAGCTGGGACACCAGGCGGCAAGGTGGCCATGGTAGCCAGGCTGCCAGGTGGCCAGGTTGCCAGGTGGCCAGGTGGCCGGGTGGTCGAGCTGGCTAGGGACAAGCTCTTAGCTGGTAGAAACTGGTAGTGCCATAGCTGCGTGTGTCTTTTTGAACAGAACTGCGAGCATCAGCGGGCTATGAATTGACAACAGCAAAAGCCAGTGGAGCGGTGGGCGTGGCAGTGGCAAGCTCAGCAGCAATAACATTGCAATGACAATGTGCTGCAAGCGGTTGCACCTGCCGCTGTGACTCATTGTGTGCTGCAGGAAATACGATTTCGTTTTGGGCGAACGTGTATGCATGTATGTGTGTGTGTGTGTGTGTGTGTGTGTGTGTGTGTGTGTGTGTGTGTGTGTGTGTGTGTGTGAAAGACAGCCAACTTATAAGCAGCAGCTCACTTATGCAAACAGACGCTAAGTAGCATAGCATAGCACACACACACACACACACACACACGAATGATATATTTCTTTTAGTCTCAGTTGCCATGCGATAGTAGCTCGAAAAGAAGCGCTATATGGTTGCAGCTTGTTGCTGCATGCCGCTACACATGCCGGTATATATGCGTGTGGCAAATAAAATTGCATTCAATATTTTTCTTGGTTTTTGCGTTTTTGATGAGATTTCGCTGGCACCTGAGCAGGGCTTCATCTTTTGTTTGTGCTGCTTTCAATTTATGGCTGCTGCGCAGCATTTGCCATAAATTTTATGTTATACAGTTTTTTAATATATTTATTTTTTTTTTTAGTTTGTGCTGCATTATATTGCGCAGGCACGCGCTTAATTGTGCACACGGACTTTGCAAGAAGCCTTGGAAACGAAATTGTTTTCTTTACTGCAGTTTTCTTTTATTAATATTCGTCCATCACATGAATGAAATTCAATTATATCTTGCTTATTGCACTTTTTCCACTTTGCATAAAAGTATGCTATAAATTTTAAACTACAATCACTACAGATTCATTCAATTACAAATAGGCTTTCAAATTAATCTTAAGAAACTTAATTAAATTGGGTTACCTAAGAGAATTTACTTAAGAGTCGGCAACAAATTGAAGTGAGTGATAAGAAGCAATTTATTTGGTATATAGACAAATTTCATTTTGATTTTAAGCTAACTACCTCTACCTCTCTCATTCTGTCTGGTTTGTAAATGTACAATAAATGTTTAATTTAAATACATGCAAAGGTTTTTACTGTATTTGGCTTTATCTATTTATTTCAGAGCTTTCAAATGTACTAAATTGATTAAGCTGCAGCCATGGAGCAGCTTTCGTAGATGCGATTGCATTTGAAGAGTAATTTCAATTTGCAACTAAAAGTATGCAACATATTTGCCAAGCCTTGGGTCATTTGATGCAGCGCACTTTAGCATTGCATACTTTTGAGCGCAGCGGTTAAATTTATTTGCTCTGCTTTTTCGCTCGCTCTTAGTCGCTGTGCGTTTCGACATGTGCATGTGTGTGTGTGTGTGCGTTTTTGTGTGGGTGTGTAGAGGGAGGTAGCGTCATCAACTTGAACTGGCCATTTGCGTTGGCATTTGCGCAATTCATAAATATTTATTTTGTTCGCCTTTGTGCACAGAGGATGTGCGCGTGTGTGAAACACTTTGGTATGTCGATTCATCGCAGTGACCTTTCGGGTATGAGAATTGTTTAAATTTATCAATACATGAATTTCTTGACTTTAAGTCTTATCGAAATACACAAACAAACTTGTTTGTTTTTGGCATAAATCCGTGCTGGCCACACAGCATCCGCAACAGCAACAGCAACAGCAGCTAGTCCTTGTGGTAAAATAAATTTTCTGCAATTCATGACAGCAGCAGAACCAGCAGCAGCAGCAGTAGCAGCAAAAGCAACAACAACTGAGTTCTCAGGTGTGGGCGTGCCGGAAATACGTGCCAAGACACGAAACTTTTGCGAAAAGGATTAGAGCAGGCGTACGATGGCGTTCCCCTTCAGCCAAATAATACTCCAAGGACTTAAAAGGCAATCAAATTAAATTGTTTTTGCGGCTAGCCACAAAAGTTCTTCGACTCAGATCAGAAATGCGAAAGAACCGCAAAGTACATAAACCACTCTGTCCGTTCTCCGTTCACCCGTCCAACCGTCAAGCCGTACGCCCATCGGTCCGTCCGTCAGTCAGGCAATAATTTGAATTTTATATACATTTTATTAAAATGTATGCTTGCTCTGTCGTATCTGTATGATAAACGAGCAGTCAGCTGCCTGGCATAAATGTCAATTAAATTTATTTATCTGCAGCGCAAATCAAGCGAAATTCTTTAGCTGTTGACGCAGCCACAGAACCAATCCAACTCGATAGACCCAAAGCACCTATAAATACTTACCTGAACATTTGTTTACGTACCCAGCCCAATTAGACGTAAACAAGAGCCGCCGGAAGTAGGCCACGTAAAAAAGAACCGCATCGAATCTACATTAACAACAGCATCCCAATCGACATCAACAGCAACGAATCAAGCTGCCAATAAATACTAGCTAGAGCGGCATGATAGAAATCAACTTGTCCATCAATAACTTGAGCGGAATATGTTTAAACAAATAAAGGAATGCTAGGTATATTTTGATTTTGCCTTTTGTGCAATATTAATTTGTTATATTTCACATTTGGCAAACTAACAAAACATTATATGAATTTAACGGATGTTTCAATAAAAAGTACTGCTCAAATAAGAAAAATAAATAAGTGTGTCGCGAATATTACAAATATATTATTGTAAGGCATTTGAAATATTTGTACAATCGCAGCAAAAGTCGAGAACAGTTATTGCATGGAATCTATTGCCAGCAACCGGAGGCAACCAAGAGACTTAGTTAATAGATCTCAATTATAATTAGAAATATCATTGATTTTTGTAAATTCGTAAATATTGTAAATAATTTAATAGTAGTGTAGTGTAAGCAATAGCAACAGCTAACTTCAAAAAAGAAACTTCATCTTACCCTACAAACTAATTGGAATTCTTCTATTGCCATTGTACTTATGCTCATAAGCCATATCTGCCAAATTTTTTTAGATATTCCTATGACTACACTATTCTTAAGTGATATGTATAACCGTATATATACCATTCGCTACAGGGTAGTTGGTCACTTTGGCACAGACTGTTGCTGCCCACGGCTACGGCCTGCTGTTGCATTTACTGACCACTGTAATTGCGTATCTTTGTCATTGTGCCACTTTGACACAAGTTCAAGCAACAAGGTCGACGAAACTCATAAATTTGTAGCGCTGCGAGCCACGTTAACATTGATTTCTGGCTGTCAACGCGCTGCAAAAGGCCAAATGCCACTAATTTTAATAATAAAGCAAGCAGCCAGCGACATCACTGACACACTCACACAAGCACATACACACACACACACATTTATATATAGATCTATATAAATATATGTATATATTTTCATATAGCTACTTATGTGCGTGAACTGTCGTAAAATGCGGCGCCAACCACAGCAACAACAAAAGTCGAGCACAGCTGCAGTCAACGACTCGGCGACGACCTTAGAGAGAAACGAATGAAATATATATAAAAGATACATATGTATGTACATATACATTTCCATATAGCATAAAATTCAGGCGAAAATATGTTTGTGGAAATTAAATAATTTATATTGCCATTTGTCTGCATGCTTTGCATATTTCCCATTAATGACCCAGAAAAAATAATTGCTGCTAAGACAACAACTCGAAAGCGCATGCTGAGATGAAAGGCGAACAGAATGAATTAGATTAGATGGCCGACATGGAAGACACCATGTGGTTAGAGAAAGAGTCTAACTAATAGTCTCTGCTTGTGTGTGTGTGTATGTGTGTGTATTGCAAGGTCAATGAGAGATAATTGCAAAAGATATAGAGACTAAGGAAAATAAGAAAACAAAATAATTACAATAATTAAATAGATGTAGTATACAATTCATGATATTATTAAAGTATACGCATATGTGGAATTATTTATTTATATATTATAATATTTTTGGTTATTGTCGAAGAGTAGACAAGCAGCCCGGCTAGCTCAGTCGGTAGAGCATGAGACTCTTAATCTCAGGGTCGTGGGTTCGAGCCCCACGTTGGGCGCAGATGTACTTTTTGTTAAGAGGAAAATTACAACACTTCAATGTTTTATGCAGTTCTGTGATGTAAATAAATACTAAATAATGAAAACGTTCACTTTAAGAATTTAATTACGTTTTAATTTAAAATTTGTCTTTTATTAATTTATATTATCTGAAAAATTTTGTAGTATTCTGTAGACGACATTTAAAAAACTTAATTGAATAAAAATTTTAAAGATCTTCTTTGCTGAATCTCTTTAACATTCGATCCTGCCAGGAGTCGGACCTGGAATCTTCTGATCCGTAGTCAGACGCGTTATCCATTGCGCCACAGGACCGCGCTGTATACCAAGCTCATCGCATCTCTATTAAAATGTTTCACCCATATTAAAAAGTCTAGACCTGCAAATATGGACAATCTACATGTAGATATATTCTGCAAACATATATACCATTTTTCTATATTGACTCGAAAACTTATAAAACAAACTCTAATTAGAGTGCAACTACCTGTAGAGCCGTAAAAGTTAAAAAAAATATTAGACCGGATAAATTTTGTGGCACACATTGGGTTTCCTGCTTCGTCGCACGTACAGCAGCATGCTGGAAGGCGTCTGGAGCACGCACCCACAGATTCGGTTTATAATTAGCTCCAAAGAAGTTTGGCGCGGTAAACACATTGGCTTTATGTTGCGCCAACAGCACGCGCAGTTTGTCTCAGTCCGCAGAGCCGCATCAAAATTACAAAGCAAGTGAGAAAGAAAATTACGACAAATGATCGACGAAAGAATACCCAATGATGGGAGTTTTATACAAAATATAAACTGAATATAAATGATACAAATTTCATTAGATATTTGACGTTCAGTTACACTGATCATGCATTAAAAAAAAAAAAAGAAGTAAATTAAATTTATTCAGGATTCGCTTCATATATGCATTACAAAATAGTTCCTAATAAATAATAGTATTTCAAGCGAGCCTCTACATTCACTCCTACAGGTCATCAAAATACAAAATAAAAATGCACGAACAACAGACACGAAAATTGTTTCGAAAATTGTGCACGAACAATACGAAAATAGCGCCACGAGGAGTTAGCAGCCAGAAATACACATACAAAAAAAGTTCTCCCGAAAGCCTGATTGAAATTGTGAAAAACTAAATATTTTCCGAGCAGTTCAACGTGCAATGAGCAGCCGTACGGAGTGCAACGAAAACGAAATCCGTGTAAAAATGCTATCAAAATATGTGCAAAAAAGTGTGCAGCATTGATATGTAAACGTTTTTAGACAACAAATAAAAAACACAAAACAAAAATTGTGTTAAATAAGAAAAAATAAAAATAATAGCAGCAGAAACTATAAAAGTAAATAACAAACACAACAATTTCGAATGCAAGGCGCTTGCGCTCGCGCTCGCGCTCGCTAAATGATTTCGTGCACACTAAATAACAAACAAAAAGTTGTTTTTCTGATCACGAAATGCATTTTGGACAACGCCTAGCTACACAGCCGGAAGCAAAGTACAGCAACAACAAATATTGCGAAGCAGGAAAACAAAAACGTGCCGTGTGCGCGATTTTCGATTTCCAAGTGAAAGACAGCCACAAAAACAAAACAAAATTCTATGTAGAGTCCGAGCTGCAGTCGCTCCGTTTAGCGCATTTAAAGGATTTGCATTATTTAAAACAAAGCTCGAGCTGAACTAAAACGTTTGCCTTAGACCAAGTTACTTTAGAGAGTGCATCAAAGCCTCTTGCATTTGCCGGACCTTTTGCAAATCAAAACGTGGCTTAGTGCCACGCCATCCCCTGCCCGACCTCCTCCGGCTCATCTCATCTCTTCTCACTTCCTGCTGTTGCTTTAAAGCAGTGCCCTGTGGACTCCTGTTCACAGCCGCAAACGCGTCGAAACACGTTGGCAGACAGCGTTGTGTTTATTTGCTTTTGCTGTCCACTCCGGCCTTTAGTCCGACCACATGGCGTATACGTAACGTTTTTTTTTCCACTCTCTCTCTTTTTGTATTGGCCAGGCTTCGGGCGAGCGGTTGACTATGTTATGCTCTGTCGGCTTAGTTCGTATTGTTGTTTACGTTTTAAAGCAATTTAAGTTGGACGCCTGCAACAAAGCGGTCCAATTAGAGCAGACCGGGGCCAAATGCAGACCGTCTGCAGTTACGAATGTTTATTCCATCTGACTCTCAGTATTTTCTTCTCTTCCACTCAATCTTTCTATCTCGTTCTTTATCTTCATTTTTAGGATGACGCATTTATTAGCCGCTCGTCCGGCAATTAAGCATTCTTCCGTCTGATAAGATAGTCAAGTGTGGAGGGTGTGTGCAATTACTCTTATCGGCCATGATGTTAACCCATATAAATATAGTAAAACGTAATTTAATTTAATGCTGTTCAGATAATGGGTATGGTGATGTCTCAACAACTTTGCAAATATTTATAATTCACACTTGATCTACAAATACAAAAATAAGGAGACCTTAAACCCAAGCGGTGTCAAGAATGTGCGGAATTCGGTTGTTAAATCCAGCTAGCCTATTATTACCGTCATACTTCAAGATTGCTTTGTCTAGATCAAAATTCACATTGAGATAGCATTTAATCTTGCGCGTGAGTGTTTAGTTAAAAGCTGATACTGTGACACTTAAATAAACTGGAAAAAGTAAACCGAATACCAGATTCAAATATCTAGGATGAATTAAAAGTATTTACAAAATTTTTGTATTTTTAAGATTGATAAACATGAGAAAAGTGGCGACGGAAGAAGATAAAACTGTTATAATTTAATTATTTAATTATTTAGTTTCACAAAACTCAATTACAAGTACTAAACATCTATATCATAGTTGATAAGCCAAATCTTAACGAAGGTCAATGATACATATATTAAACTACTAACAGGTAGAACTAAAAAAAAGAATAAAACGTGATTCTTGCCCAGAGGGAAAATGCAGCTGACGATGGCAACAAGTTGCGAGTGGGCAGAAAATAAAACGAACTGACAGCAGAGAGATTAGAGGTGGCTAGGCAGGGCAATAGGAAGCCAAATACCCGGCAAAATTCATGAAAATATATAAATGTATATATAAACACATAACTAGACGGCAAGTAGTTGGCAAAAAGTTGGCAACGAAAAAAAACGATATACAAAAAAAAAACAAAAAAAAAAAAACAAAAAAAAAAACAAATTTACACACTACAAAAATGTGCTGAGCGACAGCAGGGAAAATGAATTTCATTCGCTAACCACATACAAGCCGCATGTCTATGCGGAGAGAGAGAGATGATTTGAGAGAGAGAGAGAGAGAGAGAGAGAGAGAGAGAGAGAGAGTGAGAGAGAGAGAGAGAGCAGCAAACAAATTGTTTTGCAATTTATTTTTATAACTAAACAGGCAAAGATACAGATACAGATAGAACTACAGAACAGCAGCAACTAGTGTATTTGTATCTTTTTTTTTTATTTTTTTTTTGGTATGTGATTTATTTATAAATAGAAAAACGCTCGCGAGTGCTGCCGCTGGCACTGGGCTAGCCTGAGAGAGTCGGAGACTCGAGTCAGAGTCGAGTCGATCGGCGACAAGTCGTGCCGGCCCCTTCGCACGGCCTGTCCCTGCTGTCAGCCTGGCTGCCAGCAGCTATCAGCCAAAACACATTTATAATTGAGCGCCTAAGAGCGCAACACACATAGGCTAAAAGCAAAAAAGCAAAAAGCAAAGGCAGAAACCGAAAAGCAACAAAAGAACAGAAAATTATTGGCAACGCGAAGCCCCAAATCAAATAATGTGGCGCAGGCCAAAAACAGTTTGATGCTAAACGCTCGCTCGCGATGACGATGACACAATAGCACGCAATCAAAAGGCAGCCTCAGCCCCAACCACAACCACAACCACAACCAACCAACCAAACGTTCAAAGAAATAACCCAAAAAGTTAGCTACAATTATTGTGCTAATATTACGCATACGCAACGTCTATCGATCAACAATTTAGGCAGATATATAAAAATCAAACATATTTTTGTGTCATTTGTTTAAGTGCGTAGCAGAACCACAAATAAAGGAGAACAACAAATAACAAAATAAATATATATATATATATATACATATATGTATATATCAAAATAAAATACACAACAACAAAATCTCTTGCTGTGAAGTGAAGTTCTGTCAAAAGAAAAAATCATTTATTTTTGCCACAACGCAAAAACGAAATGTTTTGTGTTATAAAAAGAAATTTGTACGAAATATCATAGATACCAGCAAAAAGCTTCGAAGTGTGTGCAAACAAAAAACGCTCTGAAATATATAGAATAAATATATATTAATATATCTATATTTATATATAGTATATTGTAAAGTATAAGCCGACAAAACGGGCACTCGTCTACGTGAACCCAGCGCCAAGGGACGCAGTCAGAGAAAAATGATCTACATAGATGACTCAGAGCCGGAAGGTGGTAAGTCATAAAAATAAATATGTTAGTTACCAACTAATTCAAAAATATATATGTACATATATATGAAACAGGCATAGTGAAAACGAGATATTAAAACGACAAGAACGCTGCAAATACGTAGTGTATATCAGTGACAAGTGATAAATGATAAGATAAGGTCGGCTGGCGTTTCACCTTAAGAATATCTCACTATATACACTATATGGCATAAACACATATGTGTGTATATATATATATATATATATATATATATATATATATATATATATATATATATATATATATGTATATGTATAGATGTACCCATGTGTACCTATCTACTGATACGCCGGCAACTAATATGTCTCTGATAACAGCTGTAAATTGGGCATTAAAAAGCTTTTACAACACTTTTCGAAGAGTTTATTACGGACAATAATTTATAGAATCTACGGCGTATAGATTATATCTGTTAAAGTTGGGAGAGCTCTACATTATGCGCATTCTATTTAAAACTTCTGACTGCTTGTTGTCCGTGATAAGTTAAGATCAAGGTCGAACAGCAAAGTTGATAAAAAAAATAAAATTTTTCTATTTATATACATTATTATATACATAAAAATATTAATCAATTTTGGGCATTTGTGATCTAAACAAATGTTTCCCTGACTGATTACCGTCATAAAGGCTAAATACTAAAAATATTCACTGATATTTTCACTAAGACGGAGTATTTGGGGAACTTCGATTACAAATTTTTCATTGCATATTCCACAGCAAGTTGAAGCAAAAATTATATTTTTGTACTACCAAATCTCAATCAATTCGGGTTTGCTTTTGTGACCACATCAAGTTATCAAATATTTGTATTCCAACTAAAGTTATATAACTTATGATAATTTACTTATAATAATGATAAATGTTTGTATTTTCCCTATTCCGTCATATGCACTGGTAGCTCACAGCTAATCGTCAAGGTCACAACAGACAGATAACGAAATAAATGACTTAAAAAACGACGATGCACAATAATAATTAAAAAAAAAAAGATAAGAAACAAATTTAAATAAATTTATTTATACAAAAATCGAATTTAAAATAGAGTTGAGCTAAGTTAATGAAAACGATAAAATAATAAATTAAGTAAGCAACTAGCAATCTAACAATCTGCAGTTGAATCGAATAATAAAAATTTCCTATAATCAATTCCTTACCCATTGCAGCCCTTGGTAAATGGTTAACAAGAAACAAGAAACAGCAAATAGACAAATCAAATCAAAGCAAATCTATAGATTAGCAGCTGTTCCATTTCGGGTCCATTGGCAATTTAGTTATCGCCTCCTAACTACGCTTTAATATAGGTCTACGATACAATAAACATTTGTGAGCCATGATGCAAAACATAAACTTTTATGCTCAGATAAAAGCCGAAACCAAACAACATTGAAATATCTGTAAAAATCAAGCAGAAATAATTCTAACGCAAAAAAAAAAAAAAAAAATTGGATATAGAAGACAAAATACAGAACAAATGCTTAAACGATTTACAGCCAATGCGGCTCAGCAACCAAATGGCCAAGGCTTTTAAAAATACATGAATTTCAATAAAAAACGACAATGAAGCAGGCAGACAACAAAAAACGAGAAGAGGAAAAGGGTCCATAGATAAGAAAGACTCTGATCAGGAAACGTTTGCGCCGCCATTTTCATTGTCAGAAACAATAAATTTCACGCATAAAACACTGAAAGCAAATGGTATTCTGTTTGCTTTTTTCGCTCGTTTTTTGGCATTCATATTAAAGTTTGGGCGCTGGTAACGAAAAGGCGCTGAAGGATAAACGTCAAACGTAAATTCACAGAGGGGTGAAGTGGGGAAGGAGCTGCCCTGGGTATGCGTAAGTGTAACTACAGTGGCTCAGCTTTGAAAATTCACACTGGCTTAGAAACCTAAGACAATGTCAGGACAGCTCAAACGGAAACGGAAGTGTCAAGTAGTTGGATGAGCGGCAAAACAAAAAGGAAGAGGTAAAAAAAGGAGAAAGAATGGCACAAACAGGGGGAGAGAAAGATTGTGAGACAAAAGTCAGGCTGCATAAAAGGCAAAAGCGTGTAGCTTGAAAAATGGTAAGCGCGAAGCAATTTGAAAAATGAAAGGGGCAACGGTTAACCCGTTCAGACAAGACAAGTATGAGTGCTATAGTTAAAAGCTATCGACTAAAAAATGACCTACAAGTAAGGCATAATTTACGTTGGCTGCAGTTAAACTCAAGTTTTAGGATTTAAAGTTTATGTTATAATTTGTCAGTGCGAGAAATGTCTTATTCATTGGAAATATTATAATTATAATCATAATGATAATACTATAATATAAAAATCAAAATAATGGTAATAGAATTAACTCAAATTGCTCACGTGAAAGCATATTCCAAGCTCTATTACTTAATACTCCCTAATCCCTTAGTAGCACGAGGTATTTTGACTGTGGTATGTGTGTTTGCGTTAGCTTTTGTGTTATTTTTATTTATTTTTTTTTATATATTCTGTTGTTGGGAAGGGGTGTGACCGCACACGAGTGTCGTGATTTACTGTCGGGCAACCTCACAACGCCAGAGTCACGCCCACAAGCCTGGCACAAGAAGAAAAAAATAGGTTTGCGCTGCGGCGGCTCGATTTCCCAGGCTGTTTTCCCAAATTGGCAAATAACAACAAACGGAAATACTTTTGCTACAGGTATGAAGAACCTGAAACCCTTTTCTGAGTGTGCAAGCGTTAGTGGTGTGTGTGTGCGCTCTCGTGTGTGTGTTGGCAAATTGCAAAGTTTTTATTTGTCACTTTCGTATGGGACAGAGAGTGTGGAGGCTGTTGTCACATCTGAATTATGTGCTAATGGTGCGAAAGCTGATTTCTCAATTTCCGATTTGGGACATTGTCCGTTTGTCAAATAATCTCAGCACGCTCCTCCAAACTTGCCTTAAATTAAGTCCTCTTTAACAAGAAAAAAAAGCAAAGCGGAAATAGAAATGAAAAAAAATGTCGGCACGGAAATTGCCAAACCGCGCAGAAACAAAATCATAAAAAAAATTCGGAAAATATTTTAAATAAATTTCATACACTTTAAATTTACTATATTTACTTTATGAAGCGTTGGTTTAAACTGCTAAATACACATTTTGCATATTCAATTGCTTTATCAGCGCCAAACCAAACAAATTGCCAGCTAGCTAGATAGTATATACAATATTTTCATACACATTGTTTTTTGTTTAAACATTTAAAAACACGCAGACAGCAGCCGACAAAAAATGCATAAAAACACTGGCCAACGCCTCGTGTTGGCGTCATGAATTGCGCACAAATATTCGTATGTTTAGCTAAGAGATATTCGTGCCACAGTAAAATTATCGAGTAGACTAATTCAATTATTATAAAAAATAATAATATTTCAAATATTATTTATATTTCAACATTTATGGAGATATATTTCTTTATTATGGATATTATTATATCAAATTCTCTTATTTCAACTTGAACTCTTCTTACCGTATTTATGTATATTTAACTACATACTTCTCCAACAATCAGCTTCTCATGCCACTTTACATGTACCACATTATCAACCACATCTAACAAGCTTGCCACCATTCATGCTTGAACAGTTTTAGCTTCATGCCACATTCGGGGTCACCTCATACCAATTCTCAATTCAACATTGGCTTGAAGCTGCTTCAAGCATTTCTGAACCATTCGCTCACACACACAAACATTCATATAAATTCATGTAGATATGTAAATGACTCTCGTATTTGTGTTAATTTAATGCCGCTTAATATTAATTTTAATATTAGCAGATTGAACACATCAAATTCTCATTTAGTCAGTATTTACTGTATTGGAATAAATATTTCATTCTTTTTTACGCGTTTGCCGCACAAATATGAAAATAATTTTTATTTTTCTATTAATTTTTGTGTGCTGCCAAGGTGAATGTAAAACAAACACATAGTCACAAACACATATATACTCCAACACACACACACACATACAAATTATATATATATATATATATATATATATATATATATATAAGATACACACACAGCAATTTTTCACATATTGTCTCTGAGTTACTCGCAGGCCCACAAATGAGCGTAAAAAGAAAAGCAATACACACACATACACACATATATACAAATGTATATTTATATATATAATTGAGATAAATTTATTTTACGTCGCATTTCATGTTGAAGGTCGTTCGTTGATATTCACTTCATTTGACGTTGCAAATTCCTTGCGACTGTCTCACGCTGCGTTTTTTTACATCGTTTTTGGGGTTTGCACACTAATGATTAACAAATTTGCAATAGTTGCACAATATTATCCATATATATAGATATATATATATATATGTATATATATGAATTTTGTATGATTTGTCGAAATGTTAATTAATTATATAAATTTATGCAATGGCCAATTAAAGATTTTCTTCCTGCTTTGGCTGCACTTCCCTCATGCGATTTGCTTTACTATTTCGATCTTCGTCTTTGATTGAATTTTTGGGTGTCGTTTGATTTCTTTTGTTTAACTAAATACATACAGTATGGTTATTTAAAAACTGAATGAACGTGCTTATGTCTCTGTGTCTATGTGCGCTGAGAAATTGGCAAGAAACCAAGTTTCATAAATCTTCTTACCTCTCGCAGCGCGACTGACAATGGCGGTACGCGGATATTTTTTTATATTCCTTTATTTTGGCATTGAAGAAAAATCTTCACAAATGTATACATTTGTAGTAATTATGCTATAGACTCATTTAGTAATAGTGAATATATTCTTTTTGCTATTTTAATTTAGTTCTATTATTTCTGAAAGTCATAAAAATATTAAATTTTGAATTATATTTAACAAATAGCTTAAATTACAATAAATAAAATATAAAACAAAATGTATATATTTGAAATATATATAAGTGTAAAATAAATGAATTTTATTTGGCGTTAAGTTCAACAAAATTCAATATATTATATTTAAATTAATAATATGACAAATAATATAGAAAAAGCCATTGAAGTATCAATAACTGGCACACATATTTTGCTAGAAACATATTAACAATAAAAAGTAATCACTGAATAGACGTAATATCCAAGGAAATGGCTTTAAAGCAAAATGCTCTTAAGCATATACAAATGTTTATCGTTGTAAGCAATTGAACTGTTGTTTGTGGCAATACTCAAAGTAGGATCCAAACACGTACTGCAGAGAAGAGCTGAGCACAGTACAGCTATCCAATATCCATTTTCATACAACATATATACATATAAATGTATAAATGTATATATGGATACATAATATATATATATATATATATATATATATATATATATATATATATATATATATATATATATATATATATATATACGAAACAAAAGCCAATACCATTTTCCTTTTTTCACGCTGTTTCTCTGCAATTTTATTTAAATTTTTAATGCTCAAGTATCTGGCGACTGTCTGAGCCGCAGCTGCAGGTGGAACAACAGCAGCAGCACCGCCAATAACAACAACAACAACAATAAGAATAACAAATACTATAACAGCCAACGGTAGCAGCAGCAGCAGCATTAAAATTGCAGAAAAGGCGTGAGTGCATGCATATATGTATGTCTGTATATGTGTATAGATGTATGTATATCTGCCTGTCTGTATGTGTATGCCTATACGAGTCTATAACGCATACGCCATGTGGTGCATGGGCAGCTAACCAGAGCGACTGCCAGACTAAGCTAAAGAGCTGAGCACTTGAAGAGCATTCGAAAGACACATGGAAAGAGTGTGAAAGAGAAAGGAAAAGAAAGAGAGAGAGAGAGAGAGAGAGAGAGAGAGAGGGAGAGAGAGACAGTGAGCTCAGCGCGTGCTAAGCAAATTAAAATTGCAATTTAATGTATTGCAGGCACAGCGAGTAGAAGTCTTGTTAAGATTGCATTTGCCAAATGCAAACTAACCACATAGACAAACATAATAAATATATTTACGCATGTGTATGTGTGTGTTTTCATACACATTGCAAACTCAATTTTCATACACGCATTTTCGCGCCAAAATGCCAAAATGCCAAACTGCCAAACTGCAATTTCCATATTGCAAACATTGATGGCGCTGATGTTGTGTCAGTTTAGACTGTAGCGTAGCAAAAATAATCGAAATTATGTAAATACCTACGCGCTGCTCTCATTTGTTTTATTTATTGCAACTCACCAACGCTCAGTGCTCAACACTTTGTCCAAAACATTTCGTCGCTCAGCTGCTCATTCGATATGCAATGGGATTTTCCCTTCGCCCCCTTTTTTGTTGCAATTTATGTGCCCTCAGGTAACATTGTGAATTGCAACAGCAAGTATAAAACCAAAAAAAAAAAAAAAAAAACTTGTGGCAGCTTTGATAAATTGCAACATTGACCGCGCCGTTGCTAATCAGCTAACGCCATTGCGTATACGCAACGTTAGCTCGCCTCAAGTGCTGCAGGGCAACAGAATTCCAATGGCTGTGTCCACTGTTTGTGTTTACACTAAAAGCTGGTTAATTATTGTCGAATTATTGCAAATCGCGCGTGTTATTTAATTGCCTTTGGGCCAATTGGATTGGATTGGACATGTAATAAGGCTTCGAGTGTTTGAGTTTGTTTTCACATTTGTGTCTGTTAACTCGTCATCCATTCGCCGTTATATAACCACCGCTCACTGCCCATTAATTTCGAGTGCTGTTCAAATTAAATGCAATGGCAAGTAGCTGGCCATCAGCAGAGTGCAGAGAGCTACTGAGTAAATGTGTATCGGGTGGCTCGTATAATGCGCTTTAGCACTGAGTTATGACCCTTCGCTGCGGTCACGGTTGCCCAGTTGCTCTCTGGATTATAAAAGTTGCTCTTTAATATAAACATTTGCAGCAGTCGCGTCCCTTCTCTTCTTAAATCTGTTTTGTTTTTATTTCAAGTGAAAGCAATTCGTTGAAGAACTTTTAATGAGTGCTACTGGCTCACGGTACTATTATTTCTTTTTATGGAATACCCTTAATTCCAGCACAAATATTATTACTTCGTTGAACACCTTTCAGCTGCCACAGTTAAATTTACGCTCAAATTATTAATATGAATGCTAAATTTGTAGCATTTATTTCATATACCTCTAATATTATGTTATTATAATTTAAAATTAATAATACAAGTATTTTTTCGGTTTTTTTTTTTTTTGAAAATAAAGTAAAGTATAAACTGCTCTAGTTATCATATTTATAAACATTTACTTTCTTTAACTAACAAATTGAGCATTATAATAGCTAAAGTTTATATTTATAATAAATGTTTACCTTCTCCCACAGTTTGTTCTGCAACTTCATCTATAAAATATAATCAAATAAAATTTCAATATTAGATTTACCTCTTGTAAAAAGTGTTGGTCGTCCCTTCCATGCCACTCACTTAAATTGAATTAAGCTCTGGTAAACGCTTTAAGATGTCCCAGCAGTTCGTGTCAGTCAGCTAGTCCGCCAGTCATGTCATTGGCTGCAATCTACTGAATATTTGAATGAATGCAGTGAGTGTATTGTATAAATAACCTCAACACCATTAAATTGTCAAGATATGTATGTGTGTGTGTGTGTGTGTGTGTGTGTGTGTGTGTGTGTTGGCACACGTAGCTAGACTGCAAACTTTATTTAGAGATGTCAAACTGTCGTTCAACGTGGACACTTCACAGTGTCCAGGCAGTCTATGGGGAAGACTGGGAAGAAATCGTGTGCTGGCCCCTGCCTGCTCCAGCATTTGGAGCCAGTCAGCCATTCAGGCATTCAGCCAGTCAGCAGTAAATAAAGCGTTAAATTTTAACAAATTGTTGTCAGTTGCGCGTGCGAACATGTGCCAGCTGCTGACCCCACACACACACACACACGCACGCACATGTACATGCACACATTGCTCCCAAAGCTGTCATTGAATCGATGGCTTTTCAATTACCTCATTTCCGTGTACGTATGTAACTAAAAACCTGTATCTTGATTAATTGTTTTGTTTGTGCCCAATGTGGCGGCACGTTAATTGATTTATCTTGCTGCCCCACGCAGCAAATTCAGCAAATTGCCAGCCATTTCAGCCCGGCCGGACATGCATTTCCGTTCGCGTTAGCCGCCATTTTTGGCCAAATAGTTCGTTGTTCACAGTTGTTATTAGATTATGCCTAAAATTCAATTCAATTCAATTTGAGTGCAAATATGTGTTCGCTAATGTTTGCCGTCGCTTTTAAAGCAGCCACAACACGCTACGCACACACGTATACACACATGTATACACACACACACATGCCCACTCGTCTGGCTGTTCCTCTTCTTTTGATTCTCGACGTCCGTTGGCCTAAAACTTGGCCATGTCTGTTGCCTGCTCGCCAACTTTCATTTCTTTTTGTTGTGGCTATGGCTGTGGCTGTGGCTTTCGCTGTGGCTGTTGCTTTTTCTGTTGTGCTGGCTGCTTTTTGGCCGCGTTGCCTTCTTTTCAAGTGGTTTTCCGTTTTATGGGCGGCGGCGGAAATGTGCGACGGCAAATAAGTGAATGCGTTGCCAAGGCACAAGCCTAATTAGTAGCCGCCAATTTGGTCACTGCAAAAGTTGAAAAATATACATATATATATTTATTCAAATCAGAATCCAATATTCCAGTAAAAAAGGGAAGCGAAGAACAAATTAAAAACATTTATGAATTTGTAAAAAAAAACATTTCATGTAAATATTGATTATTTCCAAATACGCCTCCGGAGATAAGAATTAATAATTTATATATATATATATATATATGAGTTTACGCAGAAATTGATTACTTTTTCTGTGTATTAAATTAAATCATAAAATGTTTAAACTTATGTTTTTCTTCAATAATTGCTCAATTACAAAAACAAGAATTTTAAAAGAGAAATGCAGCTTAAAGTAAAAAAAAAAAAAAACTCCGAACCCTAAAGTAAATTTATTTCCTTTTTATTGTTTGAAATTTCATTCAATCATTTTCAAGTTTTGTCACCTGGTTATTTTTTAATTTGAAATAATTTTGATTGATCCGAACATTGAACCGGGTAGAAAATGCACTCAATCAAAAAAATCCAGCCAAGATATAGAATTTGAGCTGACTTTGTGGACATGTGAAAGCTAGTTTAGCAACCGAGTAACGCGACAGGTAATTGAAGTTCAGCACAAAGCAAACCACGAGCATTTTGGCTTTGGCTTGGGCTGCTTTGTTATTTATATTAATAACGCTTGCTTGCAAAACTGCGAAAATCGTGATGGAACAGCATAACCTTTAATTAATTAACATGAGCTGCAACATTTCAATGCAAATTATGGTTCAATAGCAGCGCCCAACAACAGTTTCGAGCCAAGTACCAAAAATCGCAGCTCGAAAACAGCTTTCAGTCGCAGCATCGTTAATTCCTCCTGCTGCTGCTGTCGTTGGCAGGCATCATAACGGTTATGTGTGTGAGCTTGTACAACATGGCGTATGCGTTTCATAAATTAATACGCTTTGCGCTGGTCACCGCAAATACCAATAATTAACTAAGCGCCAGCCAGCCAGTTGGCTTGCTTCATTGGCAAATATATTGCCACCTCGCTGGCTGTTATGGTAACGAGCTGCAGGGGCAACGCGCTGCACGTTGCATGCTACGTTTGGCTGCTTGGCGCGCAAGTCATTAGCAGACGGCAGACAACAGGCAACAGCCAACAGCCAGCAGCACATGGCATACGTAGCGCCTGGCAAAAGGTAGCTCATTAAATTAATTAAACGCTATCTAAAGGCGACGCGAAATTGTGAATGCAATTTTTGCCACCTGCATATTATTTCTTTTTTTTTTTTATTATTTTTTTTTTTAGGCATTGCACATGCAACTCTTAACATTTGTCGCAGCTGCAGCGTTTTGTTGCAACTTAGCTAAACAAACTTTTAATGAGTTCACTGCGTCGCCACATCTTTGCCGCGTCTCGAACACTGTCTGCCACACAGAGCCGAGTGCCTCTTACTCACTCTCTTCCTCTCGCTATCTCTCTGTGGCTATGACTGTGACTGTGACTGTGGCTATAGCCAAACGACGTATCGCATACATCGTTAGAGAGCCTTAAAATTGTTTTGCATTTTCTATGAGAGCTGAACGTATAGTTAAGGAAGGACCACGCTATATCTACAGCTCCTGTTGCTGACATGACAAAAAATTAAAAAAAAAGAGAAAAACAGGAATATGAGAGAAATAAGAAAGCATTCGATTAACGAAACTTCTATACTCTTTATAGACTTTATGGCATATTTTTTAAAACGAATTATTGCTATACATTTTAAGTTAATCTCTGTTGCCGCGCTGCAATATTAATCCACTTGGCACATCCACCTCCATTAACGTGTAGCACATTGAACTATAAATTCAGAATAACCGATGCAAGGGTATACAAAAAATTGCAGTGATTGCAGCTGAAGAGTTAAGGCTGATGGGGACGATATTGCAGATGGAAATGGAGATGGGACTGCAGACAGAGACGAAGACGGAGACATAGACGAAGCTGGAGACAGGAGCGAGTGAAGTCTCTTGTGTTTATCTTTTGCAGCTGTCAGCTGGCCCTTTGCATCCATCTTGTGTGGCCTGTGCGTCTGCGTCTGTCGTCTATCGTCTGTCGCCTGTCTTCAGTCGGTTGTCGAGCCATGTTCAGGCATTGTTGTACCATTGTTGAACTTTGAAATTGCCTTGAAATTGCTGTGCTCACATCAATCAATTAGCGCTGGCCCCGTTTGCCAGCATGTAGACAGCACTTTTCAGCTGATTTAAATTTTATGGCACTCTGCTTAAAGCGCTCAAAACTTTGCCAACTTTCTCTCTCTCTCACACACACTCAATTGAAAGGAAAAACAGGAAGCACACATACACGCACAGGCATAGACATCGCTGATTATACATAAGCGCGAAATATGCACACGCCCAGCGCCTCAGAGCGCGGGCGTAATGAATGTGTAAAGGGTTAGCTAAACATCGTGTGAGTGCGCATAGAAACAAGACGCCACAAAAGCACTTGCACCAGTGGGCGGCTCTGGGCATGCCACAGCCACACAAAGTGTTTGGTAAAAAACAATTTAAGAAATGTGCGCGCCAGAAATGCTTTTAGACCAACGCCTTTGTCAGCCGGCACACATGCCGCATGCGTGTTTTATACAGAGCCCACCCGCCCCTAAATTAAACAGCTTAATGAACTGTGCTCTAGTAGAAAAGAAGTCAACAAAAAAAAATATTAATAATAATAATAAATAAGAAATACTGCAAATAATTGAAATGTATAGAAATAACTTGGCTAGTCAAAGTGCTGGATCTGAATGAATTTTCGCACTTAATGAAAAAAAGCAATGAAAAAACAAATAAAAAAAAAAAAAAAAAAAAATACAAGTGAAAATGAAAATAAAAATTCTGCCAGGCAGCACTCAATTTGTACACACATGCATACAAATTACTAATGCTAATTTTATTTGCTGCTATCAGCCCCAAAATAAAGTCGCTCAAAAAATTAACTTAAGGAAAAACAATTGAACAGCTGTATTTAAATACTCTACAAAATAAATGCTTCTACTTAGCATATTTATTACTGCATATAATTTCGATTTAAAGTCAAATGACCAAATATTTTATAAGATAAAAAAAATTTTAGTTATATTATAATTTAATTAATCAAAGCTAATATTTAGAATTATTATTATTATTATATTATTGTGATATAATAATAAAAAATTATATAATAGTTGTAAATTGATTTCTTTGATTTATTAATTCTTTAATAATACATTTATTTTGATTTATTTATATATAATATATATGAAAATAGTAATTTGAAAAGATCAATTAAATATTTCCCTTTAAGATATTTTCAATCCAATCCATATATTTATTATTATTATTATTATTATTATTATTATTTGTACATTTTATAGAAAAAATATAGAAAAAATATTTATAATATTCATAAAATCGTTTAGCATACGTATAAATTTTATAATAACTGAAAATTAATTAAACATTTGTTTACACATAATAGAAAAAAAAATATAATGTTCTATAATGCTAAATATATATGTATATTTATTACTTAGCATCACTCAAAGTAAAATGAGCAAACGAAAAGGTCACAAACTGTATGCCAAAGTCGTGTGACCCACACACCCTGCTGCTTCGTTGGCCTGATGGCTTATAATCAACTTGCGCCACTTTCAAATTGGCAAGCGGCATTAGAATCATAAAATCTTATGAGCAGCACACAGAACAGCTACCAGACCAGACCAGTTAGTTGGCACTTTTTATGCAATATATATATATATATATATATATATATAAGCGCACACGCATAAATTTAAATGTCAATGGGCAATTAAAGTGGCCCACAAAAGTATGCAACGAAAAGTTGAAAAGTGCGCGTGCGGTTCATGGCAACACTTTGGCCAGACTTGGAACAGTTGGTAGTTGAAACACTTGACAGTGCATTAGAGCAGCTTAGCTTACATACACACACACACAATCACATACATACACACAGTTTTCATACAGTCTCATATTTTCCATTCGCCTTGCTTGACTCAGTATATTTTTTCAGGGGCTCCTGCTACTGATTATTACTTTTCATTTTGCCTTAACGATAAATTCAAATTTTTTCTTTTTTTTTTATGTGCTGTCGTCACTTGAGCTATGTTAAAATATTCGGGGGCGTGGCAACGGATTTACGCATGGCATGCAAAAATGATGAAGATGAATTGCTGGCGCTGCCATGTAGCTGCAGATACATTTGTATCTGTATCTACATGGACACGTAAAATAGAGACAAACATATATACAAATATATGTATATATATATGTATGAGTATTAATAGATTTTGGGGCGACATTGTTGATGTTATTGATTTGCTACATGTTCGCTGAACCGCACACATTTGTTTTAAACACAAAAATGTGTATTGTAGAAAATCATATCTAGACACGAATAGACATTTTAGGTCGTCATTTATCATCAGTTCCATTGATTGGCGACTGTGGCCTTAAGGCTCTCATGCAAATGCATTCAATTGTAAGAAATAAATTGTGTTTAGCATTTCGAGTTTTGATTAATAATTGTCTTCAGGTAATGTTAACAAGCATGTTTTTATATGAATGAATAGCCTCGAGCAAAAATTTATTCGAGTTCTTTATTATAATTACACATTCCAATATTATTAGATAAACACGAATTTGATTATATTTTGTCGATTACTAAACCAAACCGATTATATCAATGGTAATTAATGATTAAAATAAGATAAAAATAAAGAGTCAGATAAAATAGTAACGATATTTTAATACATAGTTTTTACATTTTTAATACGTGAAAAACTTTACTGTATTAAATTAAATATTCTTATCTCAACATGCAATAGAGAATTACTAATTAACATAAATTTAACAAAGAGTATTTGTAACTAAATCTATATTAAAATACTTTATAAAGCTCATCTGAAACGGTTGCACTATTCTTTTTTAAATGTTTAGTTTTGCACATTTGTTCAATTAATTTAAACCATTTCACATATTTGGTTTTCAAAGTTTTTAATCAAATATACGTAACTCAGTTTATTTTAAAATTTTCTATGAGAAATTAGATTAAACTAAATAAACACATCTGTATGGATGTCAAATACCATCAGAAAATCAGTAAAAGCCAGATTGAAAAAATTATGTGATTCAACTCTCATTTTCGGCTTTTCAAGTCTGCAAACAATATGTGCAAATGCAAACAAACAGTCAACAGAAATGTGGAAAAGCTGCAGCACGTGTCTGCCCATTGCTTTCACACAGATGCACGAGCAACGTTTTGTGCGTGTGTGTAAGTGTATAAGAAATTCCATGTAATAACCAATTTGGAATGGCAGCCATAGTCACAGTCTCATTCACAGTCGTAGTTGCAGTCGTAGTCGCAGCAGCGGCAGCCAACAGAGCAGCAAACGAGCAAAGTTTTACCATTTTTAATTTTTCCCTTTCGCCGTGTTACTCGTTGTTTTTTTTTATCTGCCTCTGACTCTTTCTTTTGCCAGCACTTAGGCTGATTAAAGTGCATGAACCAGTCAGAAGCAGCTACCACAACAACAATAACAGCAACAACTATTAGTACAACTACAGTAACACACAAACACAAATACGCTTACAAATTTTCAGCAGCTCTTATTTTTTTGGTCGTTTGTCATATGCTTTTCGCCATTAGTCAACTGCAATGTCAGTTATTATTTGTTAGTCTGGGCTAAAGCTGACAGAAATATATTTAAACTGCAATTCCAAAAATTGAGATCGCTTTTTTTAAATTATATTCTTACAGTTTCATACGTAGAACGAAGCAAATTAACTTCAATTCATGTAGAGAAACTGATTGTAAATCGATCATAGAAACTTTTAGAATTAAACGAGCGAATAACTAAGCAAAAGTTTTTATGTAAAAAAATATTGATCATTAGAGCTTAAATGAATTGAAAGATATTCTTAAAATATGCAATAAATCCAGATATCTTTAAGTAAAGAAATATAATTTATATAAATTCAAATATTTTTATAATAAATATTTGTTTAGGTAATGCAAAATAATGCTTTTATTAGTATATATTTTTAATATTATATATTTGAAATATTAAAACATTAAAAATACAAATATTCATACCTTTATTACTGATATTTGATAACCGGTTAAATAAATAATAAATATTAATTATTCGAAATTTGAAAATATATAGAAAGTTTAGTTTATTCTTCATTCATTTCATGTAATTTTATCTTCTTCTTTTCTTCTTAAAACTCCAAGAACTCGGCAAAAACTCCAAGAACATTGTTTTTGAGAACATCTTTGGGCGCTTTTCCCGCTGTACTTGTTTGACATCAACTTCTATACGAGAATAAAACTTGCTTAATCTTTGTGTAAATATGCCGTGTTTTGGATTTATATGCCTGGCCATTAAATGCTTGACATACTTTGGCTTATTGCTTTAGAGCAGCGGCCAACGGGATGGGCTGTGAAGTGAAGCATTTAAGTTGAGGATTTGTTGTGCTCTGCGGCTGGCAGACGTATAAAAAGTGTTATTAAAAACCTATAAACCACATACGAATTCGTCCCGCTGCCACCAGGACACAAACGTTTTAACGCACATATTAAAATGCCAACGCGTTTGCTGAATAAAAAAACAACAGATTTTTTTTTTTTTGTGTTTGCTGCGTACGGCGTATGCATAATGCGACACATAAATATTATTTTTTTGTGGGTGTGTGTCGCTGTGTGTGTGTGTTGCTGTGTGTGTGTGTGTGTGTGTCGTTATCATATTGATGTGCAACAGTTTAAAATTTCCTGTACAATTTGTTGAACAACGAATTGCAATCATTAAAAGGCAGCATTAAATGTTTCATTTATTTCTACGAAACTCTGCAACTTTTAAATTGCGATAAAAATTCCAAATTTACGATAATGAATATTAAAAGTCAAGTCAAAGGCGCGACTCGGCTAGACTGTGAACAGTTGCCAAAATGCACAAAAGAAAAGCGCATATCGACTGCGAGACTTTGGGACATTCAAAGGAAAAACTGCTGATTTTCATATCACAAAAATTGCCGGCGTTGGCACAAAAAAGAACTCTCGTTTAGCTATCAGCGAACGGCACTCAATTGAATGAGAGTGCGCATGCAAATACTCTATATACTATCTGCTATATATTATATATGCTCTCTCTTAATTCCACCCCTCCCCGATTCACACCCTCATTCCATTGGCACTTGGCATTTCACAATCGCCCTCTCGAAATGCGCTTTTGATATTGTGCATAAATTAACTTGGCAAAGTTTTTTGCGTCGGATGAAATTGCATCGAGTGCCACTTTATCAGTACCATTTAACGCCCCCAATGGAGGCGTGGCCGTGGCTTTAAGGTGTGGCATTTCAAATTATATAAAATAGATCTGTTAAGAGTTGTCTGCCATTTGCCACTTGAACTCGAGTTCAATTAAATTAGTTGCCCAGTTGCCACGTTGCCCTTTTGAATGTTCTTTTTATTTGATTTATTGATTGAAATTAAAAATATTTTACGAGGTTTATTGAAAAGTTTTAAATCCGCTTTATGGAGAAGCATGCATTGTTTGTTTCACAGAGATTGCAAGCCATTTTTTATATTAGCTTTAAAACACATAAGTTTGGCACAACACCAGTGTGCTTTCTAGATTACATATTTTTGAAGTCTTCGAAAAACAGTTTGAATTGCTTATGAACCTTGTTAGGCTGAGCAGATTGACAAGGCGAATAAATAGCTGGAATATATGCACTTTGATAGAGTTGGAAATCGTTGGAATTGACTGCAAGCTGCTCGAGCCACTTGTTTATTCATAGCCTTAACCGGGCTCAACGGCATATGCCTGGCATCTAATAAGCCTCCACTCGACTCTATTTGGCTGTGTTTATAAACGCATTTGTGCACAGCGATGGCCAGGACGTCGAGGCTCTGCGTTGAGCTGCATTACGTATCGAATATCCAAACTCAAATCCAATTCGATTCGTGAGGCACAAACAAGTTTCTAGCTAAAATCACAAGAGCTGCAACGAGAGCGCTCAAGAGGATGCGAAACTGAGCAGTGAATGGGGGCAGCTAGGATATGGCAGGATAAGCGCTGCAAAGTATGCGCTGCAGTTCAACTGCCATCCACAGTCGATATAAATTCATTTATTCATGAGCTGAAAACCGGAAATGAATGTGTTACCTGTGCGCGCGACTGTGTGTGAATGTGAGTAAGTGTGAGTGAGTGCGTGTGAGTATGTGTGAATGTGTGTGAGTGCTCATATGTGTATTTAAGTTTGTTTTTGTGGATAAATTATGTGCGAGTGTCTGTCTGCTACGCAAGTAATTTATGAAAATATTTGATTTGCTCAGCGTCTGCCCATAAATTATGTTAACAAAAAAAAAAAAAAATTATGGATTTCCTTTTTGCTATCATCTGAACTTCTGGCCAAGTTTTGAATGCGAATTGAATATGTCTCGCTGATCTAACGAGCAGCAGGCAGCTGCGATTGCAATTGCACTGGGCGTGTTTGCTTCAACTTAAATTGTGCGCATTATTGGCAAAGTGCACTCAAAAGACGCACACACGCACACGCACACACATACACTCAAATATTGCAGCAGACATGCATAAATTTTGCGCCAAAAAGCCGTTTAGGGAGCACAAACACAGCCCTAGAGCAGCAGATAGCAGTTGTTGAGATGGCGTCAAGTTGCAGCAATCGCTGCACACGCACAAGTGCCTCACTGCACACAAATAGCATTGCACACACACACACATACACAGACACATGCTCACATGCACACATGCCTCTATTCAACTTTCACTTTGAATTTGCCAAGTTTTTGCGCAAGATGCGCTTCTCTGCTGCCCGCTGCCCGCTGCTCTCCTCACGCCTGACGTTTCAATTCACACACACACACACACACACGTACACTCTTCTAAAACAAACACGCACACACACATGCACTCATGCACCGTTATGGGCTCGCCTTTGATTTTAAAGATTTATCGTGCATTTCGTAGCATACTTATATGCGCCATTTGCATATTAATAGAGCAGACAGCACCCAAACTCTTCCAGTTGGCAGCGTTTATGAGTGCATCTCGAATACTGAAAACAAACTACACCGAGTTAGAAAGACAGCTGGAAATAGAGAGAAAACGATAGCGAGTGTGAGCTTTCCTCTTGGGCACATTTTATCAATAATTTAAATAGCAAAATTCAAACTGATTTCTTTGGAAGCTTTTGGCTAAACTTCTAAAGAGGGTCGCTCACTGCGACCAAATGTCAATTTGAACTGCTTATGTTTAATAGAAAAATATTAAAAAGGAAATATATATATATATATATGTATATAGAAAAACAAAGTGCAAAGCAAGCAACTATGGATGTATATGACCTGAAGGTACCCTGCACGAAATTTTTATAGATTCATATCCTTAGATATTTTAGTTCTGTTTACTAACTGAAAATCGATAAATGTATAAAATATATAAATAAATAATGTATTTTTATATAATGTATGAATTATAAGGAACATAATGACTCCTAACCATTGCAATATATGTCAACGCTCAATTCAATGAAAAAGTTGAAATCGAACGAACTGAAACAGTAAATTATAATTCCAATATGTAATTTGTATTATTTAATAGCAAAATAATTTTATTCCGTATTTTGTCAAATAAATTTGTTCAATAGTCAAATTTAGCATATGCCCAAAATCGTGAAATGATCCTTAAAATTTATATATATATATATCTATTCATATATAGTATATTATATACATTTAAGAAATATATAACAATACAGCAAAGTATAAAATCAAAATAAATAACAATAAATAAACATTTCTTACGCCACAAAATGCTTACTTCAGTCCGTTATTTTCAACATTAGAATGCCTCGGTCTATAGGGTATATACAAAATATAGTTTTTGCAATAGGCACACCTAGTACACACATGTTTGTGTACACTCACATACATGCTGTGTATGTGCTTGTGTATTTCCCGTTAGTCATCGTTGTTGTCGTGCTCTTTCATTTCTTTTTTTTTTTTTTTTTTGCCTGCGGTTATGTTCCATGTCCCTTGGCTGCAGAATTCAATTCAATGAAGTCATTTTTATTTGTTTGGCAACTTGTAGATACAACAACAGCAAATAAATTTTGAAAAGGGTTTCCTTTTGAATAAGAAACATAACAAAAGACGAAAAAATATCACAACAAATTGTCTGCAATATGTTATGAAATATGCGACAAGCAAAAAAGTTTTAGGAAAGAGCAGGCAAGGCAAAGCAGGGCAGGCGGCGCCATAATACCCGATATTAAATGCATTTCGTATGGGCGCACAATGAGAATGATTGAATGCCATATTTCAAGAGACGTTCTAAGTAGCCAAATACATGCTGAAGTGAAGTTCAATTGGTTCGCTTTAAGGCTTTTCCGACCATCTGGCAGATAGGAATATGACAGCGTGAGAAGCGCATGCAGAGGTCAGCAGAAGCTCAAAGAAATAATATAAGAGACTTGCTGAGCTACAAGTGAATTGTTGAGGAAATAATCAATGATCACAGAAAGAGTAAAATAGACAAGAGAAATTGCAGTGTATTAATGGGTAAATCTTGAACAGAGTTAGCAAAATAAGAATGAGTCAATTAAACTAAAAATTGACTTTAAGGCTTTGATTAAAGTGGTATATGAAATTCAAATGGTTCAATGCCTGTGTCTCGTTCCTCTGGCTGTTAAAAAATTGATATTTCTTACTTTGCGCATTACATTATTCTTAGCCCTAAGCACAGTGACTTACGCTCAGCACTCACTTTTCTTTTTTGCACTGCTTTTCCACAGTTCTGGAGCCCGCTTTTCCAATGCGCGATGTGACCATAAACCGCAATGTGGACGCCCATAAATTGTACGACGTGCTCGGCGAGGTGGGACGGTGAGTACACATGAAAGCAGTTTAGACCCCAATGTTCCTTGAGAGCGTCCCTCTCAATGCCCCCACACAATTGCATGAAATGCTAATCATATTCTACCCAATTCTCAGTGGAAAATTCGGCACTGTGTACAAGTGCAAAGAGAAAACCAGCGGCCTCCAATTGGCAGCCAAATTCGTGCCCATCCCAAAGCGCGAGGACAAGCGGAATGTGGAGCGAGAAGTGGAGATTATGAATTCATTGCAACATCATCTCATTATACAATTGTATGCAGCATACGAATATCAGAAAATGATGTGCGTCGTCCTGGAACTGTAAGGCCCAAGCGAACACGCAACTTTCTATATATATATATATATATATATATATATATATAGTTGTATATAGTTGCTATACAGTTGAAATTCTATATCCATGTAGTGGAATATGTTGATTTCGCTTGTATTCTTATTGTTGTGTTGTTGTTGTTGTTGTTGTCTTTATTATCTGTGTGTGTGTGTATGTGTGTGTTTTGTTGTCCTTGATGGCAAACTACTTTGACAACATCTTCATAACTTTTGTTGTCTTTTTTGTTTGTTAAATGTTCTATTCTATTGTTGTTGTTACATTGTTGTGGAACACAATATCTTGCAATCAGCGGGAAATGTGCATAAAATACGATTTACACGTACGCACATTATCGTAAACTAGTAAACTTCCTTCACCCACACACTCTCACGCACATGCACATACACACACACACACACAGCGCACAACTATAAAAGTTTTTCCATGTTTTTTTTTTGTGTTTCTCTTTCTTCTTTTTTTTTTTTTTTTTGCACACTCAGAAAGAAAACCTTAAGCAACAGGTTATCGCACTTCCTTATTCTAGAAATGTATTTAGTACTCTTACAAAAAGCATTGCACTTTTATCAGGTAATGTGTAATGCAAGCCAAAGGAAGTTTATGAAGTTAGAATATGTCTATATCGGTAGGTACAAACAGACTTTATCAAGCCTTTCGTTCTACCTCTCATACCCCTGATATGACTATAGTTTAGCATACATTTGGAAATCGGTCAACAAATTAAATGTGTCGTTCTCTAAATATCTAGAGTTACGCTCTTTATAGGGTATTGGAATATAGGGTATTAATCTATAATTCAAAATCAGACTACGATAATATGTATGTTAGGACTACCTTAGTATTCATATATAAATTTCAACAATTTCAACTTTATGAAACTAGAAACAAATGAGTATTTTTTCGATTTTCAAAAAATTAAAGAAAACATTGACATTTATTTATTTTTGTAAATACCTTAAATAATAGAGAATCAATAAAAAATTAATCTAAATCATATGAAATATATATCTTGAATAAATAAATAGAAAATGTGTCTCAATACAGCATTAACATGATGAAAATATTTTATTCGGCAAACTGAAATCCAAATATAGTTAAAGTGAAATTATAATGAGAAAATAAAGAAAATTAGAGACCTTACCAGATCAGTGAAATATCAAGCTAAAGTTATTTTGGCCTAATCGGATATTTATCCAAAGAGAGCCATTCTATTTGCTATAGGGATTAATCATATATGGAGTACTTTAATCTTTAATAAATCTGAAGTTCGAGATATATCTTATTTGGGCAATACAATATTATAATCGTTCACAAGTGTGTTTCAAGGGAATTCAATATTCGTTAAGTAACGAAAATTTGTCAGTTCTGGTTGCATCTCGCTGCGGTCTCTAATAAAATCGTCCCGTTTAGGCCATATTCTGTGGGCCATAAAAGCGCTTGAGTCAGGTAAAGGTGCACTGATTAAGCCATGGCCTTGACCCATTTTCCTGGAGTGGGCTCCTTTTCGCCACCGAAATAAAACGGCAACACTTGCAGAGCCAAAAAGACAATAAAGTTACGAGTCTTTTGTGCGGCTCACTTGACTTTTTACTTTTCAAATTAATTTCCTTGGTTGAGAGTGTGTTGCTTGTTCTGCTCTGCTGTCCTGTGTTGCAACTACACTCGACAACAATGCTGACAGTTCTCATTGTTGTTGTTTGTTTTGGAGACTTAATTGTTTACTTGCGCAACTTGTTTCGTCGTTTTGCATATTCATAAAATGCAGCAAACATATTTGTGCCAAGACAAAAATCCTTGACAAACTGCAAACTGCAAACTCGTTTTGTAAATTGTCCATTTGCTATTCTAATGAAAATTGCAGTTTATTTCCACAAACAATAATATTTATTTGAATTTCTGGCATTGCCATGAAGCTTTTTTACTTGTCCCTTTGGCTCTGTAAATAATTCATATTTCATATTTTATGTCAACTGACAAAAATATGTATTTTGCAGCTGCATATAAGTCACATAAGTCACATCGATTACTGCATATGAGAATGGCAGCTGGAAAATTTCACAAATAAGCCGATTGCCTTTAGCTTTTAAATGCTCTTTTTTCAATTCAAATTGAATAAAAATTTGCAAAAGTTAATTTAGTTTACTGCCAGTACCCGGTAAAGGGCAAGCTTTAAAGTATTTAAATGCATTTTTGATTTATTTTGCTAATAAATGCGCTCAATTCATATTGAAGCTCCAAAGCATATCAGTTAGCTATGATCCAAATACAGACAAACAATTGTTAAAGATAAAAGAGATAAAATATTTCGTAATACTATGAGTTCATAAAATGAAATCGATATGTTTGTCAAAACTTAAAACCGACAAATTCCAACGTACATAGACTCGTGTGTTATGATGAGAGGAATAATAAATAGCATATAATAATAATAAATAATAAATAATAAATAAATAAAATAAAATATAAAAAAAAAATATATATATATATATGTATATATATATATGTATATATGTATATATATATATATGTATATATGTATATATATATATATATATATATATTTATATATAGCAGATTAACGCTATAGGCGTGAAAGAATATAGAACATTTTAAATGTGCAAGGGGCATTTTCATATTTATATATTACACTTATAGCCGTAACCATATCAAGTTCAAATATATCATGATCAAATCAGAACAATTAAATTACTATATATCACCTATATAAATATAAAAATAAAAAAATAAAAAATTAAAAAAATAAATAATAATATATATTTTATGGAGTCGGACATGCCTCCTGCGTGTTACAAAACCATCATTTCCCATTTTCAATAGGAAAATAGAATAATTTTAAATCTTCCATGATTTTAGAGCTAATATCTACAGTTTACTTTACGATTCTTTAAACATAATAACCGGGTTTATGGTCAGTCCATTAGCGAAAATATATTTTTTTATAAACTTTGTTTAGATACAAAGGCAATTTAAAATTTTCTACTCCTTATATAGAATTATACATTATACATTGAGAGAGCGCTCTAACAACTCCAACTCCAAATACGACTCCAACTTCAAATACTGCCCTAACAAAAAGAGCTACTTACTTACTTGAAACATAAACATAAGCAATGATCATAATATTTGTCAGGCCCGAATATAATGTGGGAATTGAATGATTTAAAATAATTTATCACAATTTTTAGTTTCAAATATATATTTAGAAATGTTTGTAATGCTTTATAACGATATTTTATTAAACTGAGGAGAAACACTAAATGACGAGCGGATAGACAGACTTAATAAATTCTGTGGAATTTGATTTTCCAAACCGAATTTGTATAACTTGAAGAGCTTTAAAAATACATTTTAAATAAATCCAATTATGCTTAGGGTTTTCGCAACCTTATGACTTACTCATATATCGAGATTCTATTAAATAATAAAAATCACCTCTGAGTTTCTAGTAAATAAATTCATAAATAATTATATAAAAATATATTCAATATATTGTAATTACTTATAGCACATCCAGTAGATTTTTTGTATAGTATTTTAAAGTAAAGTGCAGGGACTGACAAGACTTGAATGAAATTTCTAATTGCAAAGCATTTTTCATATTTTTTCTTCGGCCTCCAAAATTGTTTAATGCTTTGTAGTTCAGTTGCTGCACTTTACTTTCTCCACATAGGTTGATGTTCATGTATTATCTGATTTTCGTGTTATGTCAAGCAATGTGTAGTTCTGGTAAATAACATATATAGACTTGTAGCTGGGGCAGGTAAGCCAACTGTATTAAGTCTAAAACTTAGCACTTAAATGGGAGTTCAATTAGCTGCTTTAACTGTTGTCTTGGCCTTAGCTGCATGCTTGTTACATGTTCTATGTTTAGGGTTTCTTTTTTATATTCTCTATAACACATGATATTCATTTATTACTTCCTAGCATTGAAGGTGGCGAGCTCTTCGACCGTGTTGTGGACGATGAGTTTGTTCTCACAGAGCGCGTGTGTCGTGTCTTTATACGCCAGGTGTGCGAGGCCATGGCCTTTATACACGGCAATGGTATTATCCATCTGGACTTGAAGCCCGAGAATATTTTGGTGCTGACACAAAAGGGAAATCGCATCAAGATTATTGACTTTGGACTGGCACGCAAATTCGATCCCGATAAGCGTCTGAGAGTGAGTTTGAATCGAATCGGAATTCACACAATTTCTACAGGGTATTTACATATTATGCAACTCGTTCAGGTTCTCTTTGGCACACCTGAGTTTGTGGCGCCTGAAGTGGTAAACTTTGACTGCATCTCCTACGGCACTGATATGTGGAGCGTTGGCGTCATTTGCTATGTGCTGTGAGTATTTAGTGAGGAGATATTCGAATTTAAACTTCACTACACTACACAGCAGCGTTTCAAAGATTTTTAAAGATTTTCTGTGATTTTAAAGTAATTCTAAAAATTAATGAGAAGCAAATTTGTAATTTCAATTAATACCAAATGTCATGTTCAGGGAAAATATTTCTTAATCAGTTCATAAAAAATTTTTCTTTTATTACAAAACTATCCTAACTATATTGAATATTTTAGTCCTTTACTACTTTATTTCACTTTTGGTAGCAGAGTAGAGTTTGCTTTTAGCAAAGCTTAAATACTAAAAGCAAATGCACTTTCTTTACATAATTGTGTTGCGAAGTGTTGTTTCACGAATATGACACTTAAAAATTTAATCAAAGCTACCTTGATAAAGGAGTGAGGGGTCTGGTTTTGCATTTGCGTTGCTCAAGTGAACAAAGTAAACTAATTAAAAATCTGTGAATTGCGGCAGTCAAGAATTAAATAATCAAAGTCTTAGAACTTTCAGGGAAGGTGTGCGAGGTAAACCGCTATAGATATAGCTATAGCAATCCCCCCAGCCCACGGCACAAATAACTAAACAGCAAAACTCGCTCGACGCCAATTTAATTTAGTTAATTAAACGCTGCTATGTGTGTGTGAGGGAGTGTGTTTTTTCTTATGTATTTATTTATTTTGTGTGCGCTGCTTTTACATTTCATGTTTATTGACTTTGCCACACCCATACAATCACATACACACACACACACACGCGCGTGTGGAACAACAAAAACAATTACAGTATATCTGGTCTGTCGCCTTTCATGGGCGAGAACGACATTGAAACAATGTCAAATGTAACCATTGCAAAATACGATTTTGAGGATGAATGCTTTAATGGCATATCCCCGGAGTGCCTGGATTTCATATCGAAGCTCCTAGTTAAGGACTTGAGGTGGGTTTTTTGTTAATTAGTTGTCTAGCCCATAACCGGGCCAACCAACCAACCAACCAAGCAGTCTAGCAGTCAAGCAGTCGCTCTTTTAATCAACCAAATGCCCCACAGCACCCGCATGACAGCCGCCGATTGTGTGAAGCACAAATGGCTGCAACAGCATCCCGCTGCCACGCCCCTAAAAAGAACAGCTTCAACAGCAGCATCAGCGGCAGCAGTAGCTGAAACAACAGTTAGCAAGAGCGCCTCAGTGAGCAGCAAGACGCGCCTGAAGTCAGAGTCGCCCTCAACGTTGGTCTCGGAGTCTTCAGAGGATTCAACGGAAACAATCGAGGATGGAGATGACGACGAGGAGGACGAGGCGACGGAACAGGACGAGGACAGCGAAGAGCTGGCGCAGCTGTGCAAAACACATGAGCTAGAGGTAAACAGAAAGTTAGCTAAATAGCGAACCGAGCACAGTAACATTCTCTGTTTCCCTAATGCTTCCACATAGAACAAAGAGCTGGATGCCACGAAGGATAATTTAAAGAATTTCATAGTGCGCTGGGAGACGCATCCGAATAGTCCGTACGTCTTTGACGTCGAGGGCAATGTGATAGCGCCTCTAAATGAGACCAGCTACACGCATCCCCGACGGCCTCATGGTCCGGACAGCATCTCCTCGTCGCGAGGTGAGTACTGCCGCGATGGTGGCTCCCAGAGGCAGCGCGACCGGCATGCGCTCATCCATGGCAAATGAGCGGGGGCGAGGCAATCACAACCAATTTTGTAAATTACATAATTAACTTGAAAACAACAACAGAAGAGCAACAAAAACAAAAATCAGCCAACTAATTGTTTCTCTCTCTCTCTCTCCGTCTATATTTTAACTTTGAATGTACACCAAGTTGGCTTAATGAGAAGCGCAAAGAAGGGCACGCTTTAGTGCCCGCTCATGAAGCTCTCCCGCCTCTCAGACTTAACTTTTTATGTATATCGCAATCAATTTATGTTTTGTGTTAACATATCAACTTTTAATGAGCTATATTGTAATTATGTTGTATGTGTATGTATGAGAGAAATATGCCACGCCAACAACAACAAAGCACTTTCAATGTGTGCTAGCACAAGCGTTGTTGGTTTAGGTTTTAAGTAATTGTAGCTTTAAGCGCATCCATACATCGGATGCTACCTCTATTAACCAAATTGCCTTATTGTATAAGTTGCTTAGCGTTTCGCCACTGTGATAAAGACAGCCAATGACAAGAATAATACCAAAATATACTTCAAATTCAAATACTACAAATTTTCTTTCAAATACATTAGTCACAAATCTATCCAAACATTCCAAAAACAAACAAACAATAATATATAAGAACAAGTAAAGACATTATCCCAAACCTAGTTAAAGTTTAGCTCAACACCTAGCCACAGTTTGAAAGCTATCGGACAAGGTAAGCCCCATTCATCGATTAAAGATATAGCAAAATTATCGATCAATGCTGCCAAATTCAAAAGTTCAAGTCAAAATATCATTTCATTCAATGGGTTTATGTTCATTAAAACATGATGCTTATTTGTGTTGCGTTCCGTATCTATAAGAAATTATTCAAAAAGTTCTCCACTAATTTTGAAATATTTTCAAAATATAAAAAAAAAAAATTGATTAAATAATTAAAGTTATATGGTAAAATGTATTTATTCGAAATAGTTGTCATTAAATAGTGTAATTAACCCACAATGATAATAATTGAAGAGTGTTATTAATCATTTTTAAATTATTACAACAAATATAAACAAAATTACATTTTCAATTTAAAAATTAAAAATTTGTAATTTAATTTTTCAAATTTTTTAATTTTTTAAATGGTATACCAAAACTTTCAAGCCTACAATTTTTATTCATAATTTTTTTTGAGATAGATAATAGAGCTACAATAAATATTTGTAATTATTATTCTTACAAAAATATATTTCAAAGCTTTGGTAGATGAACATTTTAATAATATCTTGTATTGATAAGAGAACAAAACCAGAGAAAAAGCTCATTTCTTCAAGTTCTTTCCTTGCGCACAGTATGTTGTCTATCAGGGTTAGTTGATACGATCCATTATTAACTTCTCTGTTAACCAATTGGGCTGTTTATCTCATTAGCATGTTCTAATTTTCTGTCAATATGATCTATGTGTATATATCTATTTCGGATATACCCATTTTGATAATTCGCCTAATCCTAACCCCCAATGTAACCTAATTTTTGTGTGAGTCTCTTCTTTGCCCAGCTGCTCTAGACTAAAATCCTTTTGCCTTTGCAGTTTGTTCGCCCTCGCCATGTGAGTCAATAGCAACGCTGACGGACGATGAACAGGAGGCTGGAACGGCCTTCGAAGAGGAGGTTGAGCGCAGCGCTGACAGTCCCCATTCGGTGGCGACCACGCCCATTAATGAATCCCGCGAGAAGCTGTTCCCCGCAGCAGGTGCAGCGGTCCATTCTGGCTGCGCCACACCCACGCCTCAGCATCTGTTCAACGAGAACTTCGACGAGTTCTCCGGCAGCGAAAGCAGCGCACAGCAGCGGCGCAGCATGAAGAGCTATTTGCATACATTCGACAGGCGAAACTCGGACACGACCTATTTGCTGGGAAGGCGCAGCTCCGGGGAACGCGTCAATCTGGCAGATGAAATACGCAAGCTGTCCGATCATCTGCTCATGCTGGCCGAGATCAACACCAAGCTGGGCGATAGCAACAACAACTCGAGCTCCACTGAGAGCAGCGTCACCCAGGAAGGTAACAAGGTGAAGAGCAGCACGCGCAGCACCCGGGTGACATCACACGGGCAGCTGCAAAGCGCCAGTTCCAGCTCTAGTACCCAGACACAAATACGTTCTGCTGATGGTCAACAGAAGGCTAGCTCGTTGTCGGTGAGATTGCAGCAGTCCATTGAGGAGACGCCGAAGCTGAGCAATGGCAACGGCAAATTTGAGAGTAGCTGGTCGCAGTCTCAGCTGCGCAGCCAGTCCACAGTCAGCACTATGAGCACGGCCAATGCGAAGAGCCATATGCAGAAGAGCACTACCAGCACCAGCACCAGCACCAGCACCAGCACCAGCAGTTCCAAATTCTGTTCCAGCAACAGCTCCAGTGCCAGCTCAAGCAATAATGTCTTCACGGAGTCGGCGAGCAGTCGACGTGCCAAGTTTCGCATTAACCAAATGAGTCGCGACGTGCCCATCGGATTGCCGGATACGCATCACCCTGTGAATCTGGAGGAGGCTGCCAACACGACGAAGGATTGCTTGCTGCACCTGCTGGAGAAGTACAATGAGACGAAGATACGCAATCCCGTGGGTAGGCATCAGAGCATCAGCGTCGACTGGCACATTAGCGATAATCTCGAGTACCGATCCATGAGCTCCATCAACGCCTTCTTCCAGCGACACAGCCACAGCAGCGGCGGACAGAATGTCAAGCACATACAGGCCCAGCTAGAGGAGAAGGCAACGGGGAAGTAGTCGGCAGCCAGCACCTGCTGAATACTGTATATAATCATGTACTATAACGCAAAAATAAAATAAAAATCGCTCAAAAAACCAATCGCAACTAATGAGAGAAAATACAAATAATAACTTAGTTAATCGCAGTTACAGTTAGTCAATTTCTATGTTCGCAAATGAATCAAATTGTTTATGTATTTGTCGTAAGTGCTAAATGATATTAATTTATTGAAAATAAAACATAAATAGAAGACTTCAATTGAAACTTAAATGGTTTTGGGAAGTGAGGGGCACCGAATTGCCCGACTAAGATATACCCTGAACTCTGTGGAGACCTGCCCATCTAATACTCCAATTATTCCAATCATTTTTTTTCAAGTTGGGTTAAATTTTATTGCTATAACTATTATTATAATTTTTTTTAAGCATTGATGCTCATTTTATATAACTTTATTAATCATATTCTATATAATAACCAAGTCTCTACTATTTGAAATAAGGTTTTCTTTCATCAATTTCAAGAGAAGGAAGAAGGTGCCAAAAAACTGATATAATTAACATTCAGAACACAACATCTAGAGAAAGATTTTCGATTTTCTGGTATTCAAACTAAAAAAAAAGTTTTCGAAATTAAGGAAATGAAATGGAATTTCTATGAATTTTATTTATTCAATGGGAACGTTATATAAACCGTATAGAGTTGAATAATTAAAAGTCGCACAATAAAAAGCTTAAAATGAAAACATCTGTAAAAATTGTGAAAGTATCAGATAGTTCCTTTAAAATGTATCTTTGACTTTTTTAGATTTTATGTGCACGTAAAAAATTAAAATATCACAAGATATAAATTTTTCATATTTCTCAGAAAAATCTATTTTTTGTTATCTAATTTGACAATACGTCGTATAATATCAATACCTGATAACAAATCAAAAAATATAAAGTGTAGGTCTGAATATTTTTAAATTATATATTGTACTAAATTTGTCAAGGTTGGAGACTCTAAAATATATGATGAAAGCATATTTTTTCATACCTAGGAAAAATATGTGTATATACGATCACTGAATTAATTACACAAGTTAAATACAAATTAATATTGAAAATCGAGTAGTAGTGCCCATTTGATTTCGATATCTTAGAAAAAATATTACTTATATACCCAAAAAAAAAAGAATGAATGTGCTAAATGCACATTGCAAATTATAAGCTAGAAAATACAGCAAAAATTCTTTGTAGATCCGCAGAACTTAAAATATAATCAAAATTAATCTGCTACAAAAAGAAAAACAAAGTTTTATTGACAAAAAAACAAAAGAACTTAAAGAAATTAAACTACAAACTAAATATTAAAGAGTATAAACAAATACGTGTCTACAAAAGAAAACAATAACACATAATAATGAATAATGAATAGTGAATAATGAATAATGAATAATGAATAATTCTAGACGTAATATTGGATGATAGTTTTTTGCTTTTTTTTTGTTTGTTTTCTTGATTTATTGAAGTATGAGTTGGATTATAAACACAATATGTATTTGATATAAATACTTTGGATTTTTTTCTATATGCTAGACTTATGAAGTAGGATGATCAATGTAAGTGTTATTCAATAATATAGGCTCAGCCTAGTTATATAATAGTTGATATATATAAATATATATATATATAAGTATACATATATATAAATACATATATATTATTCATAGAATTTGTACATTAGAGTTAAGTAAAATCTCTTTCATCATTTGCCAAACAATTTGGCAACGGATAGAAATTAATTTTATGTAAAAATTTACATTTCAGTAGCAGCAAATTCATGAGGTTTTGCAAATACAAAATAAATAATCTGCAAAAGCACACAAATTAGCAAAGGAAATAAACTTAATTTATAAATTGTTACACTGGTCGTATTTAAGGACTTTGTTCAACGTCACAGTCACAAAAACAAAGACAATCATAATTATAAATGCAATTTATAATTATAATCGTGAGTTTTAGTGAGTGTTTTCGTAAAAAGAACAAAAATCAACGTAACTCTGCATTCAATCAAATTTTGGTATATAAACAAAGAAATGTGTACAGTGAATTTTTGAAGAGCAGAACTGCGTCAAGTTTTGAATTGCAAATTTTACAAGCAACTGTTGAGTTGCTGGTAAAATTTAACAGATTGAATTTACAATTTACAATTTAGTTAAGTAAGTAGCTTCGATAATTCATGGTTAAGGATGGTATTCAATATGCGGCTTTCATTAAATATGTCTCAAGGTTTTCTGATTTCCTTTACAAATAGTTTTACGTTAATTCGATTTCTTATTGTTCTTATTCTTGCTGTTGTTGTTGTTTGTGTTGTTAAGAACTAATCACTTAGTTTATGGCATTTCTTACTAAAGAAATCTAATAAGTTTCATATAGCTCGATCTAACTACTTAGCTAATGCTTAGAATCTATTTTGTTCTAGTACTAGTACTGGTGTTTTAGTAACTGGCATATAAACTAGTTAAACTATATGTTAATATTCGCAACTTTCGCCCTTGCACTGCACAAAAATGAGTAATTAATTTTGTATATGTAAAAAAATGCAATGTGAAAACTACTTAAAATATACGCTATAGAAATGTTTCGTGTTTGTAAAAAAAAATACGTATTTTGCCCTTTGCAGCGTTGTAAAAAATTAAAAATAAAATTACAAATTGCGAGTTGAGTTTGTGTTTTTTTTGCTGTTGCTGTTGCTGCTGCTGCTATTCATGATTTAGTTGTGACGCATGCGCTTCAGCAGGCCTCCAACAGAGCTGGCGTTCGCGTGGCTGTTGCTACTGCTGCCGGAGCTGGTGCGCAAACGTTTGGCGGGTGAGATTTTTTTGGGCGCCTGAGCCAGTCGCTTGCGCTCCTTCATGAACTCTAAAAGAAAGAAGAAAGAGCAGGCATTTAGTAATTAAATAAAATACAAATACAAATAGAGGCTGGGATCAGAGTCAGCTGGCGTTTGCTACCCTTAGCGAGCGAATGAGTCACGACATTTGTTGTCTGATGCTTAATAATAACAGCAGGCGCCGCCTGTTTTTGCACATTTTGATTTTTTGGAATTGTGGCACGTGGCTGGCCAGGGGTTGTGTGCTACAACAGGGTAGCTGAATGAAATGAAAGGAATGAATGAACGCAGAATGAAAACGAGAGCCGCACTCAGGTAGTCACCGCTGCATCGATCTAGCTACATAGCTGCATAAATTACACGCCCAACTGCCAACTGGGCAAGATTCTAGGCTTCGCTGCACAAAAGTACAGCCATGCCCACAAGGCTAGATATGCGGGCTGTCCAGCACAGACACTTATTTCGTTTTTCGTTATTTTTTATGTTAATAACTGTGCCAAGTGGCACTAAAAAAATGAGAGACAGAAATTATAATACAAAAGCAATCAACGGCTGTTGATAAGCGCTGCGCTTTGATGGCGGCACATTGTGTGCTGCTCCCCCTCCTCGCTCCCGCGCTCCGTCGCTGTCTCTCTCTCTCTCTCTTTCTCTCTCTCTCTAACTTCTTGTGGCTGCCTCTAATGAGGTCAAATCGAGGCAGAGCCGCGCACATCTGTTAACATTTACAACAACCCGCATGCAATGATCACATTTGAAAATCAACCCCCGCGACGCAGGCGCAGGGATGTTGCGTGCATTGACTCTAAGCGAAGGACAGGGCCAGCGGAGATAGGGAGCGCATATTGTTGGGGGGAATCAGAGCTGGAAAACAGCTGCAGCTGATCGCTCTCTGCTATAGCGTAACCCCTTGACCAAATCACATAAAACAGGACTAATTATATGCCTTAAAGCCGCATTGGGTAGAGCCTGTTATTATGGCCTTTATTTTTGGGGATTGTGGAACAACGCCCACGCGGGAATCAATAAAAAGGCTGAACCCATGGGAAACAATTAAGTGTACTTTCCTTTGTACAATATAAATCTTATTCTTTAAGTATTCAATGAATACGTTGACTTTTATAAGAACTTTAGATTTATAAAGTTGAAGTGAATTCTTTTAGATTTTCCTTTTGTTCTGTTTTAGTAGATAATTTTATGATTTTACTGAACATAATTAACAGACATATTAAAAGAAAAAACTTTTTACAAGATATAAATATAGTTGACTTGTATTGTCTTCATATACTTCATATACCAGACATTCATGCATTTTAAATACGAATTTACGAAGAGATCTAATAAAAAAAAATTGGGCGATTTAGCTTTTAGACTTTGTAAAGTTTTTCAACTCTTTTTAAATGAAAAAAAAAAAAAAAAAAAAAAAAAAAAAAAAATATATATATATATATATATATATATATATATATATATATATATATATATATATATATATATATATATTAATAAAAATAATAATTATACATTATATTATGTGAAGAGATGATATTTAAAAAATCGGAGTAAACATTTTCAAAGTTTTAGAAAATTCGAAATACTCATTTTGAAAAAGTTCCAATTTATAGAAAACTATTTTTCAATTAAATTAAATTGAATAAGAAGTGTTCAAGGGTTTTTTTTTTTTACAGATGTAGTTATTATCGTGTGAGCACTGTACGCAACTTGTTCGATTTTGGTTCCCATTTAAGGAACCCTCCCACTACGCAGTTCAATAAGCGAGCATTGAGCGTTATGGGAAATGAATTTGTAACGGCCAAAAAAGAATAAACGAAGCTCAAATGCAATCAGGCAGAACCAGAGGAACGTAGGGGAGGATCGATAGGGTAGCAGGAATAACAGGGCGCAGCAGGAAACGGAACTCACCTGTGATTTTAAGCTGTCGCTTGCGTTGCTGCGCAGGCGAGCTGCAGGTTGCGGTGCTGATGGAGGAGGAGGCGGAGACGATCAATGCAGCCGCAGAGGTGGAGGCGACCACATTGCTGTTGAAGTTCAGCGATTCATCCTGCGAGTCGTACTCGGTGTCTGTGTTCGAGTCCAGCGACGAATTCGCCAAATTCTCACGATCGGCACGATCATTCAGAAGCTCATCCATATCGCTAGCCGAGCCAGCGGCACTCGGACGCACATGAGCGGCTCGGGTGAGGGTGTACATCTGTGGGGCAAAAGTCGATTCTTGCGAACTAACGCGCTGCCAGTTATAGCTGGCATTGGCTGCCAGCGGCCGATCTGCGCGAAAATCAAAGCCCCACCTCTGCGAGGCTTGCTCTTGTTGAAGCTCCAGCTCAGCGCTAATGAAGTTACTAAAAATACATTTTATTTGTATTTATTTTTATATTGTATATTTAACTGCATTTTGTATACTAAATATTTTACTTACGGGTTGTTTTCTACTAGCGGCGGCTGCGGTGAACCAAACAGATTTCGCTTGATGCGATTCAATTGACGCACGCAGGGTGGCTCGAATCTGGATGGACTCATCTTGCAGAGTTCGCTGAGCACCACTGGATGGAGCATACGTGCGCTGACCATGCTGTTGTTGTTCTTGCACTTTTGTTTGCGTGATTTAGTTGATTTATTTATTATTTGTATTCGTTCTTTCGTTTTCTGCTTGTTTGCGAATTTGCGACTAAGGCAAACTGTCAAAGTTTTGGCGGGAACAAATCTGTTTTGTGCTCGCCTGTACGTCGTATGCTGCCCAACGCAAAAAGAGGGGAGAGCTCACTAACACACTCCCATGCAATCACACGCACACACACTTATACGCGACGCGAGTCTCCACAACTCTTCTTCGCATATGTGTGGCAGAGCGCAAGTGTTTGCTTGTATTCGTTGGCTGGCCTTTTGCGTCTTTTCCGACACTCGTTTAAAAGTGAAATTCGTACTTGTTGATTTTTTTTGCTTTTGTGTATTTGTATAGAAATATGATATAAACAAATGCGTTGTGTATTGCTTTTTTGTTGCACTTGCAAATGTTGATTATCGCTGGCCTTATTGGTCACGTATAAATATACCACTCACTCAAAGCACAGAAGAAACTAACGAGTCGACTGGAATCTTACTTGCGACTGTTGCGAAATGCACTTTCAACTTGCTTGCAGTTTATTATTAATGTTTTTATTTGCTTTACAACTCAAGTTGTAATGTCTTAGATATATTTTATAATTCGCGTTTTAATAAATTTGCTTTTTATGAATATTTCGTTAGTTTGACTTGAAGTGCGCACTACGAACGCACCATTCGACTAAGCGCAACGAGCAGAATAACAAAACTGAACGTAAGCAAACGTATAAAAATGATATTTATACAGAGTTATCTTTGTGCTCAGAGAGCGCTCTCTCTCACTCACATGTAGCACTGTCAAAAGACTCAAACTCACTGAGTCAGAGAGCGCACACAGAAGTTGTGAGCGCAAGAAAATAACCTCAAAACGAAACGTCAAACAACCACCGCAGCGTTGCCATACAACGTACTGCTGGCAGCGGCATAGCAACCCTCGAATTTGAAATGATCAAAGCAGCACAGAGTGCTCGCTCTACGTCTGCATTTTCCCAATGCTCTAAGAGTTAGGCATATACAATTTAGTATTAGTTTTGTGGTGTTATATAAATGGAAGCCATTAAAGATTTGTAGGAACAAAATTATTTAACTTTGAAATTACATAACTGATGCAATGTTAACAAAAAAAAATCTTAGATAACTTGCCGCTAACTAGAAAGTTGTCGGAATACTAATACAATATATATTCTATTGATAAGAACATTCTTTATTCGGCTTACAGAAAAATCCCCGCTCATCGTTATTGCAGTCCGGGTTGGAGCTGTACTTTTGGCTTGAATGCGATGAGTAGATAAAAATGTTTTGGCTTCGGTTTGTTTAACCTGAAACTGGATTTTGTTTACACGTGTGTGTGCTTGTGTGTGTGTTTGTGTGTGTTTGTTGCCATGTCAGAGTCGGACAAATTGGATTTAGGGCGGCCGCGCAGACAGTTTCACTTGGCTCTCAATGTGGGGCAATCTATGGAAAAGTGCATTAGAACATGCGAAACAGAGTGTGAAGATAATTTAACTTGCAGCCGTTACTACGGCGCATATTTTATTTTATTCCATCTAAATATGTACACAAAGATTTCCCAAACTTTTCGCCATTCGAGTGCAAAATCGTAAAAAATTAAATTACATTGCCAGGGCAATAAAATACGATTTATATTGTTTGCACAAATGCAATTAAAGTGCACAAAAAAGCGAGAAAAAGAATAGAAAAAGTCAACCCGGTTCATAGCTAAAGACATCATTTGCTTTGTACCGAGAGAAGAAAAACTCTTGTTTTATTTCTATTTTTTGTTCAAAAGTGGGAACGGAAAACCGAGCCTCGAGTGCAATCACCCCAAAAAGGCAGCAAAGGAAACCGATCTATAGATCGATTAGGCAGCCAAGTCTCGATTTTGACTCGCCCCTCTAGCCAGACATACCGCAGAGTTCTATGTTTATGGGACACACCCTCCTAAAACCGAAGAAGAAACAAAAAAAAACTGAAGAATATTCGAACGTAAATTTACACACTTTTTAACAAATTTGGAAAAAATTCTGCCGGCGTTGAGTTGCAGTCATGCCTGAAACATAAACAAGTCACGATCTTGAAGGGGGGAGGCCTTTGGATAGCTGGAGAGAGATCGTGATCCTTTTAAGTAATTTCCTCGAGTTGACGATATCTTAACAGGATGTACTGAAAATATATATGGGTTGCATTTTGCTGTGTAAACACACGGAAAAGAGAGGCGTCGAATTGTGCAGGAATAATGAAAGAGGTAACACAGCTCAACACACAATTCGGAGTGTCCTTCAAGTGGTGCTCATAATCCTTTATAAGGGCAGCTCATCAAAGGATTGCCCAACTTTGGAACGTGCGGGTACTTAGATGCGTATTTGTTTTCATAGAAAAGCGAGTCTTTAATGCTGGTTATCTGAATAAACAAGAACATTTCCTGACTGATCGACAATTCTTAGGTAAACTTAAATTAATTGTAGACATACATATATCTAAGGTATGCTCCAGCATTGAGCAATATATAACGATTTAATGGAAGAAGCTTACAATATTTTCTCATGAGTGCAATTTTTATTTTATTTGTATTTTTCTTTAGCCTGCCAATCTCTGTAAATATGTAATAGAGAAACTTATAGAGAAATACATCCAAATTTATATTATACCTACGCCAAAAGACAATATTCTTCATGCTCTCAGTCACCATTGGACTTATACACAAATAATTCTTAACTTTCATATACCACAAATCACAAAACCTATCAATATTTGATTATTCTCTAGCTTAATCAAACACTTCAGTCTTCCTGATCTCTACTTGAGTGATAAGCAAATAATAGAGCAATTTATATAGTAGTTTATAGTTGAAGTTATCAGAGCGCTATTTGGTCGTTGGCTTTCATTAATCTGTACTTCTTCTCAGTCCCATGTTCTCTCCTCGACTGATAAGACTGTTTCTTTTCTATCCACTGTCTTGATAAGAAGCCCAAGTTGAAGGTCGCCATTGTAAGCATAATATAATTTTATCTCATTTGTTAAAACCTCAATGGACACTGCATAAAATATACGTTACACTCATTTCGAATGCAACACGCCTTATCGCGCCGACCGGAACATAAAATCAACAGACACCCCCCGAGCCCAGAACCAAAGATAGTATAATGAAAGAAAAAACTTGACTTAGCATACGATATGCCACGTGTTCCTAGCGGGCGGCTGGTTGAGTTTTTCCTGCCCACCTAGCGTGACAGTCGAAGTAACGTTCCAAATTGCCATAAGATATGTTTTGTTCTATGTATGCTTATATATACAATATGTATGTATAGCATTATTCTGTTTCGTAAGGAAATTGCCATAAAATTGTTTAGCTCACGAACTGTGACCACAAAGCTCAATTCGGAACTGATATACTCTGGGGCAGGTGCGTTATGGTTAAGGATATTTTTCTCGCTCGTTTTTAAGGGCTTGCCACGATATTATTCACATCAAGTAGCGGAAGTGTTCTCGATAGGGTCTAATAAAGTTTAACAGCCTATGGGAAAATTGTAATTTCTTTTATAAGTGAACTGCAATTGAGTTCGGTTTTTTACGAAGCAAATGACTTATATTTAAGTGGAACGACCATTCTTTGATATGGGGAACTATGAGAAATTTCAAAGAGTTAACGGCAGAGTAAAGTAGCTGCAATAATATATTTGATATTCACTGTTATAATTTCCAAAAGCAGAAATACTTAGTTTGTGAATAGATTTGCAATTATTTCCTACATTTAAGCATATATACATTTATTAGACTAAAGTAATAAAAAAATCATCTATTGCTTTTATAAGTAAATTGCATTTTCATTTATCTTTGGAATTCTTATATAATTTTTAATCAGATACTTTCCGTCTATACCTTTGACACATATAATTATTCCCAAGTTTCGAAGTATATTTTGACATTTTAGTTTATATTTAGAGTTCATAGAAATCATGCTAGATCTTAGATTTTAGATTGTTTAGGCAAAATCGCTGTTGCGATCTCCAAATATTTTTCACTCTAAGCCACAAAAGGTCGACTTGAGAGATGTACATTTCTGAGACCGAGGAAAGCCAGATCGTACTCCCTTAAGTCCCTACACACTCCCTGCTTATCAAATTCTCCCTCTCTGATTTCAATTGTGTTACTTCTATCACAGTTAAGAATCTCGATCCTGCTAAATGACCAATCATTAATATAAAAACAAATCAGAAATGTTCGTGACATTTATAAATGACTTGTGGATTATCTTGGACCTGAGACTTTCGGACAAATTGCTGCGGTCAGTGCTGGAGTCTTGTTTGACAGTGAAGATCAGCTAAAATTAATGGATTGATGAGCCTTATTTTTTTGGAATGCAATGCAAATATGAAGTTTTAAATATTATATGTATGCAAATATTTGTACTGGCTACCGTTCAGAATAAAATCCTTTTTCGGGCTACTGTGCTACTTGTGCCAGTCTGCAATAACAATCATCATCAATCAAGACGCACACTTGTGCCGGAGATAAAAACCTTGTTGCAGGACCCATCCGAAATGACAACTCATTTCTTTTTATTGGAACAACCTACTAGATAAACAAAATAGAAAGAGACGGAACCAGTGAGAGCAAGGGAGAGATAGAGAGACTGAGAGAACGTCCTCACTGGAGTGTTTTTCCTGGTATACACGTGGAAACTAAGCGCAGCATGATTGCAGCAGCAGGGGGTTTACTTGTGTGTGTATGCATTTGTATCGAAAACTTGTTTTATCAGCAGAGAAGAAAATTTATGTATATATATATATACATACATATTTATGGAAATGCATTTGCAGTAAGAACAAACAAACTGACAAAGTCAAGCGACAAAATCTTGAAAGGTAACTTAGGTCAGCATTTCGTTATTTGCCCCACCAAAAACTTTGTATCTATGCTGCTATACGTATCTTTATACGTTTTGTATATCTGTTTGTCTAGTCTATCAGTCGTGCATTAGCTGCAGACAGACCGAGAGTCTGCACCTACCCCAAAGTGAAAGAAAGTGAGAACCTACGTACATACATACTTCTTTTTGGATGCATAATAAAATGATTTCAATGCCCAGAGGGCTACATTTTGTTGACTGCCACGTCTGTATAAATAATAATAAAATGCATTTATGACTCTGATTTGGTGAGAAACAGCATTAAAAACACCAAACACCAATGAGTTTGGAGCATTGAGCGACGTCTTCTTGGGTTTTCCCTAAGATCCTTTCAGGAAACCTTTTACTCAGCCAAATGCGCAACGAAAACAGGTTGAGCAGTCGAAATAAGCAATAATAAACGGGTAACGCTATTGCAGGCGGGTATGCTCAACTGTAAGATATCTTCTTTTGTTCGTAATCTTGATATTATAAAAGTTTACAATTTTGAGATTAAATAAATAAATTATATTAAATTATTTATTATGTTTATTATATTTATTTACCTTCAACTAGCATAGCACTCCCGTACAAATGAAGAGCCTTCTCTACAAAGTTGTATTACTTTAGAGTTCTTGAGCACCGAGTTCAATGAGATGATATTGATAATGAATACTATAAACAATTCTTATATACCAAAATTCCACTAGTATAATCCAAATTCAGTAACTCCAAGGGCCTACAAAGATCTAGCTATAAATGTATTTTTCTACATACTTATCTTACCATATTTCATATAAACAGTTGATTCTTGATATCTTTCTATCTATATTATTAATAATATGTATAAAACCCTTTGGGAAAGATGAATATGTCAATATGCAGATTCCAGAACATAGAGTATACCCAGTAACTCCTCAAAGTGTACATGGTATACAAAAGGAGAAGACAATGAAATGTTAGGTAGTTAGAGTCGCGGCTTAGGGACACACCGACGGACTTGACAGGCTTGTGGGTACAGACTGGCAGACACAGGTAGATAGATTGGGGGCAGTCAATCACAACAACGCCGCGCGGTCGCAGACAAATTTATTAGAGGGACCAGAGCGTGACCCTTTTTCGTTTTATTATTGGAACCAAATTTAAGAAACTGATGAAAACAGACGCAGAGGAACGCTAAACACGTGTGCAACTACATACAGTGGATATCCAGTTTTCGGGTTCTGGTTTTGGAGTTGATTTGTTTTTTCTTCTCGATTCTAAACGCACCCGGAATCGGAGTGCTCATCGTCGTCATCGCAGTCGCCGTCGTTGCCATCATCGTTGCTTGCGTCTTCGCGGTCGTCGTCGTCGTCGTCGTCATCGTCGTTGTCGCTTGCGTTGGCGTTGGCGTTGCTGTTCCTGTTGCCATTGCCGTCGTTGCCTTCGTCTTCCCCGGCATCGTTGCTGTCGTCATCGTCGTTCTTGATCGGAATGGTTCGTGTATCCCACAATGCGTACTTCTTGCCCACTGTTTGCTGCCACAAGCGAAGCCCGCCGTCAGCCGAGGATGAGGCATAGACCTCACCGTCGGGACTGTACTTGATGCAAAGCATGTGATGCTCGTGGGCATTGAAGCTCTCCAGGAGTTCGCCCGTGGCAAAGTCGTACTTGTAGATGAAATGGTTGCTGCCCGCGCACACATAAGTCTTCTTCTCCGGATGCAAAGAGACGCCGACGACGCGGACGGGCAGCTTGCGATGCTGCAGCACCTCAAAGCGCTCCACATCGATAAAAACGACGCTGTGGCCATAGGCAATGGTCACAGTGCGTCCATCCGCACACAGCTCCACAGACTTGGCATGATGCGGCAGGGCGATAGAGTGCGCCTGCTTGCCACTCACACGATCCCACAGGCGGATCGAGCGATCGTGCGAGGAGGAGAGCAGCGCGCGATCATCTCGGCAGAACAGGACATCACGCATGCCGCGTGACTGGCCTTCAAACGACATGGGCGAATCCGGACGATCCAGTGTGTACAAATACAGTACCTTATCGGTACGATGGCCCGTCTTCCGATCCAGGCAACCCACACCCAGATACTCCGAGTTGCCACTCAGCGCCACGCAGCGCACCGTCGAGTCCACCATGATCTTTGTCAGCTGCTTGCCATCGACTGCGTTCCAGATGCACGCCGTGCAGTCCTCACCGCCCGTGGCCAAGCGAGTGGCATCGGCATTGATGTCCACACTGAGGATGGGATCACCTTCCTTCTGGAAGGTACCCACCCAGTCCCCGGTGTCGCCATGCCGCAATATAACCTTTCCATCCTGGCAAGCCGAAGCCAAGTAGTAACCAGACTTGCAGACCTTGCTGAAGGCCAACTGCACCACATCACCACTGTGACCCAAACAGTTCACGGGCAGTTGAAAGTTCGATAAACGCTTTGCCATTCTCAATTTATTTCTGAGATTTCTGTAATTCGGAAATATTAAGTTTTTCTAAAAAAACTTATTAAGCACTGCTTTCAATACGCCTTGAAAATTTGTACTACTATTTTGAGCAATTTAAATATATGATGAAACCTCATTAGAAAGGTTTGATCGGAAATACATGGGCAACTGTTTTTTTTTTTCGAATTAATTTGTATTCAATCCTATAGAACAACATAATTATGTTTGCATCAATTTGAATATTTACTTGAAGTAGAGTAAAACGGCTGATATACGATGAGATATTTCAAAGGAAATATGTGAAATTAATTGTAATCTCTATTTCTGAATCTAGAATATTTTCTCTTAGATAAAATACTCGAATTAATTCTTTTTGAATATTGAACTATAAGAGATAATGCCAAATATATCACATGAAGCACATTCACCCAAACACAATACATACCACATACGTACCTTTAAGAACCATATAGACATGTACAACAGCTTATTTATAATATTCATAATACTAAACTAAAAATTGTTTTTTTTTTTCCAAAAAATTATTTATCTTTATCAAATCTAGACCTTTGGGACTTATTTAGGAAAATATTTTCTGAAATTTATATTCCAATTAAAATATTACCTACATAAAAGTTGTTACAGTGCTTGACTTTGTAACTGTACATGGAACATTTCAACCTTTTGCTATTGTTGACCAGTAGTCGAGTCTACAGTTCGTTTTCTACATTATCTCCATATGAATTCTACTTAATTCAGGGTATAAGATAAAAGTTCACAGCACAATATAAAAGATTTCTTTTTTTTTTTTTTACAACAAGCTTATGAAGATTTAGAATCAATGATTTTATTATATTTATTATATCCTCAAAGAATGTCTAATATTCTGAACATTGCTTATTTAAATTTCACTTCATTTCAGTTTTAAAAACTTACAAAAAAAATTAATTTGTTATTAATATCAATTTTCATTTAGCTACTATTAGGAAATAAAATCAAATGAATTTCAGTCTTGATTTTTATATCCTGAACCCATTGAAAATGGGAATCCATTCCTTAATTATCGATAAAAAATCGAAAATTCGTTTACCTTTTTTACGTTTTTCGAGCATAACTTCTACTCCGTTTTAGCTAGAGACTTCAAATTTGTATATTTAGATAGATATTATGGATACGCAGATTTTGTAATTTTCAGATTTTAGATGCCACGCCCCCTTGAAAAAAACGTATTTTAAATACTAGAGACTTGTTATTTGGCAAATAGACAAATTTGAAATTGAAAGTTTCATGAAGATCGTCTATCTAGAAATGGAGTTAAAAGCGTTCAAAGTACAGCCCATCCCAACCCCAACCGTCGACAGCAACTGCGCGGTTAGCAGAGCGCGCGGTTAGCAGAGCGCGCGGTTATACGTGCCTAAAGAAGAAGAATATTAATTTTTTTGCAGGGTTCAGGGTATCTCATAGTCGAGCCGTCTCGACTAGAGCCTTCTTACTTGTTAATATTATTTTCATAAAATATATTTATATTTTCTAAAACTCATTATAAACTCCAACCGCTATTTTACATCATCCTTCAATATATAATTTGGCTCAAGCCAATGAAAATTTCTTTCGCTGCACTTTCGCCAATTTCCGCTGGCTTCACACGTCAATTAGTTTGAGAAGTAGTTCCTAGTAGCTGGCAAGTTGGTTAAAGTCCTGCAGCTAACTAGTTGTTCTATACATATTAGCCGAGTGTGAAGCAGACAAGATAATTAGCATATCGGATGAGTTAAGCGACTGCTTGAGCTCGTTGCTTGTACTTGCGTCCTAAGTACATTATGTGGGAGAAATTTGTGGGGAAATCCGTTTAATTTCCTTAAATATTTTTAGCATGACAAAGGATGAACGAGGACAGAATCCAAGTCAATTTGCGGTCGTGTTTTTGTTAGTCTTGCGTTTGGCAACACCAAGAAACGGGACGCAGTAGCAGGTAGCATTCAGTTATTGCGAAAGGTGACAGCCAGGGGCATTGTCTCTGTTTGTTTTGTGTACGTGTGTGCGTGTATGTGTGTGTGTGTGTGTTTGTGTGCACAGGTGTCATCAGCCTGACACAGAGAATAAAATCCTCTTGGCGTAAACCACTTAAAGGCAGCGCACGCGCTTCCCAAATTTCTCACATGTCGCCGCCTGCAGGGCTCGAACGCCTGCCTTCGTCCTCTGCTTTTGTTGGTCGCCTAATGAAAGCAAAACGTTCTGAAATATGAATTGAATCTTCTCGAGTGCATTTAATATACATTACGCTTTTGTATTCGCCTGCCACGCCCCACTGCTGACAGCCACACGGTCGCGGCGCCTTCAGCTTTACCTTGTTAATATCCTGCTGCCAGCGTCGTTTGCCGTCCTGCTACCAACCCAGCCAGCCAGTCAGCCAGTCAGCCAGTTTGCAAGTAGTTTGCATTCAGCTGCTGGCCAAAAAAGAATATATATAAATTATACAGATATATATATATATATATATATAGAAGTGTGTGTGTGCTGCATAATATCCGCCGAAACGTTTAACTCGGATTAACAAGTGATGACTGATACGACGCCCACGATGAGGACGACAGAACTTTGGCAGCTCTGCTCAAAGACGCATCCTTGACGCTGTGTGCTTTTTATTAAATTAAAAGAGCTGTAGCCAAGTGGGCGGGTAGGCTGCATAACAAGCAAACAGGCAGCAGGAGTTCTTAACTGACGCCTGCTTCGATACGGTTAACGGGTAGCTGAGAGCTGACAGGTTGAGTTAGCTCGAGATTATGTGTCGATTGTGCCAGAGCTGAGAGTTAAAAGCTAAGCAAGAAGTCACAGCTGTCAAACGATGAGCCGATATTCGTTTAAATAGTGTGTATATAGGGAGGAGATCTATTAAATAAAAATTAATTGGGAAAGTAGTAGAAGGCAGCAGAGACTCGCTTGCCTATAGTAAGTAGTATATCTATCATAAGTGGTAGTAGAAGGCAGCTGATGTTGACAGGTTAAAGGTATCTGTAAAAAAAAGATTGATAAGGCAGTAGTATAATTTTACAGGGTATCAAATCTAATATCCTGCATAACTGAAGGCAGAATATAAATCATAAATTGAAGGGCCTTAACCATGTAGATAAATTAAATAAATGTTGAAAATTTCTGATATTTGACAGACTTTCCGATCCTTCCACTCTACAGAAAGATGAACTTGTATAAATTTTTATTTCCTACTAGATATACTCTGCTTCTCATATTTATTATGATTATCAAATATATAAACTTTATACAAAATATAATATCTACAGCATAAATTATGATTCTATATTTAATGATGATTATTATAAATAAATATAATTTTTCTGAATCATGAATATATTCTTCTGTATATCCAGAGATTTAAGAAATAAATTTGTTTTGATGAAAAACAAAATTCAAAATTCTTTACTATCTCGTTCCCCTTGAAGCCTCCTGACCCACTATTCCAACTTTCGCTGACACGGCCCGCAGGCAATGCCACAAAACAATCCCAGAAACTGTTTCAAAATGTGAGGCATCATCAGCAGCCGTTAAGAAGCAGCATTTATAGAAAAAGCATTAATAATAATTAGTACAAACTCAAAACTCAATAAGGAAACACTACTTCAAAAGCAAAGAGGCAAGTCATGGTGCCATTAATGATAGTTTATTTTTTCCCGTTTTTATTGAAATGAAAATGGAAAGCAAGTTAGAATTGGGGAGTAGACCAAAAAGTGCTTGGATATACTTGAAGCGGAAGCGCTGCTTCATTTGTCAGTTCGCCAGTGTGGAAACGAAGACGCGACATCATCATGGAGTTGAGTATGAGTGAGCGCTGGGTGTGGAAACTGAAAAATTGGCCAATGTCAGCGGAAGTCCGACGAAAATTTTAGCGCTCGCCATCAAAATATTTACAGTGCCTCATAAAGTTGCGCACTTTATGACAACTCAGCGACAGCATATTTATACATACATATATAAAATGCCTTGCTTTCGTATATAATTGCATATAATTTTTATAGAACAACGAGAAATCAGCAAGGGGTAAGACGGCGGCAGGAAGAGGCAGGAAGAGTGGCACACCCATTGATAATGTGACTGGAAAGCAGCGAGCGATGCATCAATCTCAGCATATGCCCAGCGATTTCCCAGTCCCTTTAACTTTTGGCTATGCGAATGTGTCAAGACAAATCAATAAACTTCTAATTTTATGACGGTGTGAGCAGCAGCAGCAGCTTCATCTATAGATGCGAACGTTACAGATACCGATCTGTCAATTTCTATTGTCAATTTGACAATTGATATCTCACACATCATTTGGCTCGAGTGCGCACAATGAGATTGTTTATGTCGTCCAATAGTCTGGGGGGTAACACTCGCTAACGTTTTACCTCCTATCGATACGAAAATATTCCAATCGACCTACCCAGGTATCAACTTTCTTATTCTTACCTTTCTCCGGCTGCTCCGAGGGTTGTGCGAAGTTCTGTGTACACATATTGCGGTTTTTTTTTTTTTGTATATTTTTTCGGGCTAAAATTAATAGAAATTGGCATCATTTCTGCTGGCATTTTGTCTACTTAACGCATTACTGGTCAGAGTTCAAATATGGGTCCATTGATCCTACATTTATACTGCATTGACTAATGACATTTGGTTTGCATAATCCGCATATTTGCGTCTTGTGGGTCAGCGCATTTTGTTCTGGTCGAGTGTGTGGCTTTTGCTTGAAAAGTAAATGGCGAAAAATAAATTTTTGTCATGATTTCTTGTGAGATATGTGATGTGTCTGAGGGCGAGAAAGATTGATATTTAACTATGATTATTTGATTGAAATTCCATCAGTTAAACTTATTCTCCTATACTCGGTTCTATAATCTATAGGATATTTGTAAATAATATAAATAAATTAAATTCGATTTCATTTGAGAATCTATGAGAAATTAATCTAAGCTGCACACATTTTATAATTGTGTTTAAAGAATTAATTATTTAATCATTAAATGAGTTATTTAGAGTTTTTAGCATACTGAGCTGAATGTTCATATATAATTTATACTGTTAAATCTTTCTATACATATATGTATATATGCATCTCTCTCTCTCTCTCTCTCTATATATATATATATATATGCATCTTACATATTCTTTTCAGAGACGTAACCCATGGCTAAACACATCATAAAATGTCAGTTGAGCTCTTTCAAAGACTCATCAAAACTTTTTCCCATCACTTACCCTGACGTGTCCTTGGTTTATCCCTTGTAAAACTCGTGTAAGCCCCGACTAAATTATGCAAAAAATGAAAATGAAAGAAAATCACGCTCTACATCATATTAAGAACGCCGCTCAAGTGATCAATCCCAAAGAAACCCATTTTTGACACTTTAAAGAGGCGAGAGAGTGTGGAGTGAAAAGAGAGAATCGCAACCAGTCTGAGAATTCGCTATGGCTGTCACATCGAGGAGAGAAACTTTCACTGATCGCGCACATATCAATCAAAGTTCGTCTCGGTGTCGGGAATTATGTCACTCGCTTACTCAAATTGCACGACTGATGGCAGATGACGGTTAGAGCTGATTTGCATAGACTCTGCAGAATGCTGAGCAGATGTATAATGGATTTTCACGCAAAGGGTGGTTGGGAAACTCTGAAACTCTGTAGAAAACTTTCAATTTTAGTAGTTTTTATGCAAGTTTTTGGGCGATTTTCTGAGCTGTCAGCGCATCAATCATAGACTTTATGTTTATATGAAAGCAGATACCTTTTAGTAGACATTGCTTTTCACACAAATTCTAACAGCTTTTCTATTCATTTCATTTCATTCTTCTTTTTTTATAATTAAGGAGAGCATATTTAGCATAACTTTAATTAAAATATGTTATATGATACTTTTGTTCTTAGAAGTTTTTCCCCTCCTAGAAAACCTTGAGGGTAGTTCCTTGAAAGTGAAAAGCAGCTGTATCTGCAATTTTCCTACAATTTTCCTGACTTGCCCACAAGCTAATGAAGTCATTTGTGGAACTAGCCCACTATTGAGCTCCAAGTTCTTTTGCAATCCCAGGCGCCATATATCAATCAATTGTCTGAGCTGATTTAATGATGATTTTATAATGGAGCAATGAGCATTAAATCGAGCCGATTGCCACTGGCCAGCTGGCTCGGACGTGGCTATAAAAATGGCTAGCGAAAATTCAGTTTTATAGATTTTCATCCCATTTTGTACGCCTCGAACGATGTTTATGACCAGCGCAAATTGGTTTATTAAATTCGGGTACAGCTGTATTTCACATGTCACATAACTTGGCATTTCGGCTTGTCGGAATTGTCGGAAGTCCAAGGAATGAAAGAGAGAAATGCTCGTAAGACAACCGAGAGTTGTCTTAGTTTTGGGTAGATGTTATCTTTCTGTTTTCTTATTATTATTTTTTTTTTGTTTTCAACCTGAAGAGCGGCAATCGCTTCCTGTCGCACAGCTAATTACGCGCAGGATAACAATGCCAAACAGGAAGCGGAAACTAAACTGTTTGCTTGGATGAGCCTCTAGTTAACTAAGCGACTAGCCAAAAGGCAATGTCGCAATGTCACAACAGTCGCACACTCAGCACACACTCAACACACACACACACATTCAACACACGCAGCTAAGCAAATTTAAATTACGTGCGCGTCGCTCCGGGCGCATTCATTAAACGTCTGCCCGATAATTAACGCCCTTATGCAGGACTTTCCGCTCTATGTCCCTAGCCAGGTCTAGGCCAACACATACAATATATGTATATGTATGTGCATATATATCGGGCATATCATTCAACAATGCTCAACGTCCGGCTGGGCTAGGCAAAAACTGTCCCCTTGGGCCATTGTGACTAATTGATTTGCCCAAGCATTGTCTGCACTTTTTCTCAGTTTTTCCTAGTTTCCGAGAGTTTTTCGACTCGACTCGCGAATTTGCGGCGGCTAGTTAATCGTATTGTAATCTCACTCGAAAAGATTTTTAAATATCCTCCGTCTCCGTTGTAAATATCAAATTTGAAATGCTCTTTGAATGGAAAACTTAAGGGCTATCATCGAGACTTCTATAGCAAGCAAATGAGCAAGACAATGGCGCCGATTCAATGAAATTATTTTGAAAGGAGATTTTGCTATTGATTTCAGTTCTTCGAAATTGTGGATAATTAAATAAGAAAAGCGTTCTTCAAAAGAAAACAAATGAAAATCCCCTAAAGATTCGGAATCTAATCTCTAAGTTTTTATTGTTATACTATTAATTATATAAAATATAAATTATAATTAACAAATATTTAAGTAGTATCATATCACAAATATATTATTTATTGAATTTTTTGGTGGTCCAATTCTTCATATTAAATTTAGATATAAAACTTCATATTAAATTTAGATATATAACTTAGATAACATTGTTTCTCAGTGTGATATTAAATTATAGCTGAAAGCACGTATACAGATAGTTTTCGAATTATAAAGTTAAAATTAAAGGCAAACTATAACTATAAACTATATTATATAAGTTCTTTGTGAAGGGGGAGAGTTATTCAAAATCCTAATAAATAGAAAATCTTTGTATTTACTGTTGGTATCTGTGTAAGTCCACAGTTATTACGGTAAACAAGTTAAAACTGTGTTTTTCCAGATCGTGACATTCGTACGGAGCTATATCGACTCAGTTCGTCGTTCTGACTAAGAATATATTTAGATATTTAATCAGATCACATTTTGCCAATACCATCTCATCTTGAAATTAGGTTTCATTCATATGGTTAAGCAAAAGTTTAGCAAAAACCCCTTTCGTGCCTTCAAAATCAATTTTCATTAAAATATATATTATTTACCCCCCTCCAAAAAGTACTTGTCATCTGCTTGAAGTTAAAAATAATATTCTGTGTACACATTAGAAAAGCGTGCATTGGGCGTGTTATTTATAGAAACTAAAACTCGCCGCCCTGAAGCCTAGACATAACATAAGACAATATTACAATTTTATGACCCAAAGACTCTTCTAAGGAAGTCATCTACTTTGCTGCGTCACTTCGAGTTGTCTGCACAACAAATATAAAATTAATATTTTTAGTTCATTTGAAGAGTTCAACAAATGCAGCCCACGACCTTATGCACTCAACAGAGAAAACGAGAGAGAGAGAGAGGAGTTGGAATGTGTGTGAGAGTGAGATGGACGGGAGACAAAGACATTTTCGGCAAAAATTATTGACCCGTGCGGCGCATTGAAGTGAAGCAGTTTGGAAAATGCTCAAGTCACAGCGATGCATGGCTCTGACAGATAGAGGCCGCCGCCAAGAGGCATCTACTAGAGGGGGGTTATACATATAGAGAAAAACTGGCTCAAGTGGTTTCTGGCTCTTGAGCAACCCTTTGCAGCTATCTGTCAGGGATTACATGAGGATTTTATGTTTTTCTCTCTTTGCCTGAATGGAAGCTGTCGCTAACAGTTGGCCAGGCCAAACATCATGACTAGTTTGCCAGGGAATTCCATCGAGGGGACAAGGGACTAAATGGAAGGTTTAACTATTAACTGGCCAATGCCCGCAGCTGTTGAGCTCGTGATGCTCTGTGACTTGTCTCGAGCTTCTGCTGACTTTATTGAAATTAATTTTGAGAGGTAGACCCTTTTGTTTTAGAGGGGCGCAACCACCCTACTCTCGCTTTTACTCTCCCTCCGTCTCTCTCTCTCTCTCTCTCTCTCTCTCTCTCTCTCTCTCTCTCTGTTTCATCCGGCAATCACTCTGAATAATTATGTTGCATTGTTGCTGCAACTTTTTCCATGTCGTAATGATTCAATTAACAGCACAGCTGACCATTGGCTGAGTTCTGTCTCTCGCTCTCTCTGTCACTCCATTTGGGAAAACAAAAGGGTAATGCGCAAAATAATAACTCTCAAGCGCTTTTCTCTGATTACATGTCCGTTTTTTTTTTTTTCTTTTTTTCTTGATTCTTGGTTCGTTTTGCTCGTCCATTGTTGGCTCTCAGACTTGTCATAACTTTTGGCTACGAAATTTATGTGACCGCGTCTCCGGCTTTATCCTTGACTTTGTCTCTTGTTGATGGTCATTTGAGATGCGTGAAAAGCATTTGTTCACATTTCATTTTTCCACAGGGTTGAGTCAGGTAAAACATTGGACAAAACTGTCTTGTATCAGTCAAAAATTTACATACATTCGAAATGGCATAGGGAAAAGTTCATTAACTGCGGATATCTGAAATTCCATGAGTTGAATAACAATTTTTAATTGAATTTTTTTTTAAATTACAGCTTCCATCCGTAAAGACTTCTGATGATAAAGGATGTATGTAAGATTGATTAAGAATATCTTTTGTAAACGAATTTATTTAGAGATTCATGCAAAAAACGAGAAAGAAATCTAGAAATGTTGATAAAAAGAAAATTTTATTATAATGTGCACTTGCTTCTATGCACATATAATGAAATATTCCAATTTTGGTTTTACAAAATGTTCCATTCTTCTTTTACATTTTTTCTAATTTTGTTGAATACATATATTTATTTAAATAATATTATTAATGATATTTTACATGACTCTTCTTAGAGGATTGATATATAATTCGTTTCAAATTATTAAAAATAACTGTGTAAATTTAATATATGATTTATATTCGTAAATAATTAAAAAAAATTTGTTTTTCAATATGAGGTTGCTCCAATACTTAATATTATCCTCTCATTCTCTTAATATTCTCAATAATAAACTTTTCTCCCCTTTTTTTCATATATATATACATTATATTTATGATTCGTATAACGTAAGGAAATACTTTCTAAGGTAATTTTTCTTTGGAGAGAGATATGTTAAAAAAAAAAATAAATCTTAATAGAGACGTCTTTAATTCATTTGATTTTATTCTTCATCATTCCTTTATTTTTGTTTTCTTCGTTTCAATATGGCATATGGCATATGCCATAGAATATATTTTTTTAAGTTTCTATGAAAAATTATTATTTACTTATTTTATGGAATTTTTAAATGACAGGCATCAATATCCATATCGCTTTGCCTGAATGGAGGCTGTCACTAACAATATTAAAAGATAAAATTTACATCATATTTCTTGAAGTCAACTAAAAGTTAAATTTAAAAAAAAAAATGAATTTTTTTCGTCAAAATATTAAAAACTGACAACTAATAATACATACATAAGTACATCTAAAAATCATACATACATAGCAAAAAGAAGGAATTATTTCTGAAAAAAATATAATAAAAATTTATAAACATTTTTATTATAATTATATTATAAAATAAAATAAAATAGAACTGATATCAATTATATATTGCGATAAACGATCGAATTGCTATTCCAGTTACGAGCACCTATCGGGATTCTAAGCTCCTCTAATTCATAATTCAGAAAATCAGATACAAGGTATCACTAACGCAACCTTCAGCATAATTCCACGTATTGCCACACAAGATAAGTGTTACACTCTCCTACACAAGAATACGAGCAGGAGAGCATAGGAGCAAGGCGCACAGTCCGGGCGGCTGTCCGCGGTGCTGTCCACAGCTGACAGCGACAGTTGGCTGGTTCTCAGTTTACGCTTGAGGCCGTATCATGTCAACGCTTTGAATGGCATTTAACTCGGGCTAACCTGGCGCTTAATGTGTTCTAGGGTATTTAAAAGGCTTAAGCTTTAATTAAAAGGTGAGGCCGTAGCAAATGAAAAGAAAAAACGCGACACAGCTGTGTGCCCTGTGTGGGTAACTGAGAGCCGAGGAACTCCGTCGAGGAACTGCTCGTTACCATTTGATCTACGCGTTGACAGTTGCCTCAGCCGAGGCTCTGCGCCTGAGTTTGAGATCCTTTTCGCCGTCGATGTGAAAAAGTGCAGTTAGTAATCGGATACTTTTATTGCTGAAAGGATAAACCACAAAATGCTTTTGTATGCAGTGGCCATAATATAATACATTTTATAAGTACTCGCTCTCACTCTTTGATATGCTCGCTACCCTTTGAGGCTGCTTGATAAGGGGTCGACTGGACTGGACTGCAATGAACTCAAAGGTAAAACGTTTTGAACATAAAGTTTTATCCTGGAAATTGTGTCAATGGTTCAATTTAATACAATTTTTTGTTTTCCTTAGATTAATTTAGGTTTTACTTGATACCATTGAAACAAAAGTCTAGTCTTTATAAACAATTTCTTGCTTTTTCCATTTTTCTGTCAAGTCTCAAATTAAATGTTAATGTTAACTCTACAATTTTAAGGCAAAAATATTTACCACATTTGAGATATATTCTAGTTTTGTAATGTTGTGCATTAGGATTGCCATAATCATATATCAAGGAGATTTGCCAGCTCTACCTTCATTGATACTATTTAAATTATTACCCAAAGTATTACAGGGTATTTGCTAGTCTGATAGTCATACATAGCTTTGCCTTATATCAAACAGACTTGCCACCTCTACCCCGTTCGTTATCATATATAGAGAGCCGCATAAGCAGCTTAAAGCCGTCTCTGCAAAACTTTACGACTGGCAACTGTTGTAACCATTTCGACTGATGGCAATACCAAAGGCGTCTTTTGTTTCAGTAGGAACCGCAGCGGCGGATGGAAGCATGAAGGGTGTGAGGGAGGGAGGGAGAGAGGGAGGTGGGGTGTGAACGAAGCCACAGCAATGAGAATCGGTGTGTGTGAAAAATAAAATGAAATCATAATAATTGCATGCAGCACCAGCAGCAGTAGCAGCAGTAGCAGCAGCAGCAGTAGAAACGGAAAAGGGAATTCGAACTGTTGGTAACTGGGACATAAATAAAAATACTTTGCCATAAAATTGATGGATTCGCTGCGCGCATAAAACGTACAAAGTAAGCGCCAGCCAAGTTGATCGACAGCATGAACAAAAAATTACTAAACTCCAAATCACATTACATACGAGAAAGGAACAAAAAAAAAAGAAATACAGAAAAAAATAAAGGTGTCGCAATGGCCGGAAGTGAAGTTCTCCTGCTTCTTCTTTTACCTTAAGTTAAGCACATTAAAGCGTTAACTGTGCATTATTCAAATACAGGCCGCAATAAGCACATTAACGGGATTATGCATGGCCAATAAACGGTCAGAGAGAGGACAGTCCTGAGAAGTATATTACATATGCAAAAGGACGAACCGAGCAGGATAACAGCAGGAATTGAACGAGAGAGAGGGAGAAAAGAAACGCGGCAGCTCTTGCTCTTAAGCATTGATTCAAATAGATAAAAGTTAAAACACTATCAAAAAGACAGAGAGAGAGTTGGAGAGAGAGGGAGAGAGAGAGAGAGAGATAGAGTGTGATAGACAGAATTCCAGACACTATAGATTTCTCTCTCTCTCTCTCTCTCTCTGAAAAGAACAATCCAAATCCAAGCTCGAGTTTAATTTTAATTCGATCTTAGGGTGGTTTCTCCTCTTTCATTTTTTGCCCTATTGAGGATTTAAGGGTTACAGTTACAACTCCACACACACACACACAAAGTCTGCTTTAATAGAGTTCTGGCAGTTGCGAAAAAGAGGATCGTCACATTGTTCCAACTTGATGGCAATATGATGTGCATGTTAAGTAGCTGCGCAGAGAATGGGATTTACGTATAGGATATTTTCATTTTGCCATTTTCGCGAATATTGAATTACCCCTTTTACATCTTCCTCTTCTTTCTCTTCTTGCTTGGCAATAAAATGTTTACAAATTTTTGCAAATGGTTTTGCATTTGGCAATTGAAGTTTCTGCAAATGCTGTAAGTGATTTATTGTTTGGGAAAGGAATAAGTTTTTGAGATTGCCGCGAATCTTGATGACTTTGTTAAACATGCATAATAGATGAGATCTTAAAAAGGGAAGGTGTGAGAAACGACAGAAGATGAGAGTATTTACGTGGATTAAGGAGTGGAGAAATGTGTTGAGCGCAAGATAGATATAATAGAGGTATTCCTTAAAAAGCGCATAGTACATATTTATGTAAATATTGGAGATAGAGCATTTCTTTTTTTTTTTTTTTTTGATTATTCACATTAACTTATAAGATATAGTTTTTTCTATGCTACAAGAAATGTATTTATAATTATAGTTATTTATAAATATAGTTTAGATAGTTTGCGTTGTAATTTTATTTGGAGAATGTATTGAAGATTGACATCTGCTTCTCATATTTTCTTTAAATCGATTTACTTATCGACAAATATTTCAATATTTGTTTTTCTATGGAAATCTACTTTGGAAAAATTAATATGGTCTTTAGTATATTATTCATAAAATATAGTAGCTAATGTAATTTAAGGACTGATATATCGATTTTCTTACATTGATGAAATTCTTTTTTAGGAATCCAATTACCTCTTTTAGAGACTCGACTAACAATTTAATAAAAATATATATACCAAATACTTCATAGGATTAATTTTTAAATTTATTTATATTTCTTTATTTTATTTAACATTCATTCATTCGGTATTGCGAAGCTGAATATATTGACCAGTTCAAATATACAAATCTATAAATTTCGAAGGCTCATATTGGAATTTTAAAAAATATTATGTACATCTCTATAAATAAAAAAAAAAAAAACAACAACGGGGGCATTTTATATAATTATTAAATTATTATTTAATATTATTTGACTATTTGTTAAAAATAAATTCATAAATGAATTAAACTAAACATTCTTAAGGATTTCCTATTAAAATTAAAATATTCGCAAAATAAGAAACGAATCAAAATGAAAATTTTAAAACTAAATCTTTTTAAGGAGACCTAATAGGAGTTCTTACGGACAGTCAAAGTTCTCAGAGGTATAAAATAAACCAACTTTAGATTAGAAACCAAATCAAAGGAATAAATATAAAAACTCTTCCATTTTTATTATTAGAGGAGAAAAAGATTAAAAGAGTGAATCCTATTGCTTTTATAACCATAGCCTCAACTGTCAGTTGATCTTTGAAAGGTAATCTAACCCAGTGCCTCACATCTTGAAGACATCACACATCGAACAATCGCTCAACGTATCTCGAAGAGAGCGAGTGAAGGAAAAGGCCGCAGCACATTTTTATGACTTGATGACCATCTTTTAATTGTCTGGGAAAATGCATTTTATCGCTGGAGTGAGATCAGGGAGCAGCAGCAAAATGATATCAGGGCAGTTAAGGCCTTACACGAGATGGGTGCCACGGCAACTCAGGGGGAAACAACAAAAATACGTTACAAATGGAACGCTTCGCTGGCGACGCCGACGGCAACGGCAACGGCAACGGCAACGGCGGTGGCGAAGTCTAACGAAGAACTGCGTGGACAGCCCGGAATTGGTCAAGTGCTGAGACTTTTAGCGCCCCGTTTTTTTTTTCTACTTTAATATACCCTTACTTAAAGGCCATCTTGATGAGGTCATATGATAAATGCCACAGACTAAGTGAACACTGATCATATACATATATTGGCCTTAAAGTGAACAGGTTGATGGGAATAATTAAGGAATGGAATAATATCTCTTTAGCTAATCAAAGTAATTAAAATTTAAAATTAAAAAAGTAGCAATTAATTATATACTTAACGTTCTTATGTATTATTCCTTAATATTGAATATATGAAAAATACTAATTTATATTTTAAATTATCGAAATTTACTTTGTCTTTAAGAACGATCTGTGTATCGCTCGATATATGTATGTTTAGCAATAAATAGTTTTCATATTCATTGCACCAAAAATGTTGAAGATATATCTGAAAATTATGTATATTTTCAGATTGAATAATATCTCAGTTGATTCGTATCTTAAATCGTATAAATTTGTAAAATATAGCAATTCATTTGGCATATTTCTATGTATTTTACTTCGATTTGCTCTTTAATTTAATATGTATTTCATTCAGATCTGATGATATAAAACGTACATATATCTATTATTATATCTAGTAAACCTAAATAATCTTGAATAGTATGTCTGCAACAAATTCTTTGTATTTAGTGTATAAAAAAATGTTAACCAGCGTAATTATTATATTTCTTAGCAGGGGAGGATATCAGATGTTGAAGCTTCTTAGATATGAAATTTTTTAAAAATTATTTTAAAAATATATTATATATCAAATCTCTCTAATACATTTAGTATATCTAGTATATTTTTAGTATATTTAATCAAATCTAAGAAACTTTAAAAATATTTACCAATACAGTTGACATAAATTTAGAATTACACAAATGAACTAATTTTATAAATTATTTGACTGTCTTTTCTCTCCGTTTCTCTCTCTCCCTCATTCTCTCTCTCTCTCTCTCTCTCCCGCTCTCTAAGATGTCAGTAATGAGATAATAAACATTATCAGTCCATCTATTGATAAGGGAATTTGATGGTCGGTTTGGTTGGGGCACTACCGACACCCGCTTGTTACCTTTATGCTCATTGAGCAACGTGTGAATTGTAGGAAGTGTCTCTGCCCCGATGCAATTTTGATTTGAGGCCCGCAGGCAAAACGGCTACAGGTGAGCGACTCGCCGACTCAGCGACTCAACGACCCAGCGACTCGGGGACTTAACGGAAACAGGTTGTTGGCCAGGGGTTTAGGCCAGGCCAAAGCCTGGCTACTAATTGGCGAACGGCGCACAGAAAAGAATTGCTCGCAATTGCTCTTGCTATTGTTGTTGTTGTTGTTGTTGTTGTTGTTGTTGTTGTTGTTGCCCCAGCAAATGCAATCAAAATATTTACAGGAGGCGCAGTCAGTCGAGTGTAAGGATATGCGAAAGGTGTGAAAGGACAATAAGCCCGCAAGCAGACGAAGTCACCGAAATGGTGGTAGAGGACAGCTGAGACGATGCAAATGCAGTGCCCGAGTGCCCAAAAAATCCAGGTACTTCAAACCCCAAAAGGTAGCTGCGTGTCCTTTGCCAAGCGCTTCGAGTGTCTTTTTGTTCCGTTGTCCTGCGTGAGATTTATGCAGCGAAAATGTAAATGCGAAAAGTCGAAATTAAGTTGTAATCCTTGTAAATTTTGTACTCCTTGGCCAGGGCAGAAGGGGTTGACAGCTGTCAAGGAGACGGAGACACAGACTGAGAGAGAATGAGAGAGGGAGGGGGGAGGGATGGCGAGTGTGACTCACACCTTTTTGATTTGTCCTTGCAAGGACTTCTCCGCATACAAAGCAACACATTTGTTTTGTAAATATTGCGTTCGTAATTAATGCAACAGAAATTTCCATATCGATAGACAATTCTCTGACTGCTGTTGATATCATTTTTCATTTTGCGTTGATAAATATACTGTTCTTTTTTTTTTATTCTTGCTCTTCCTCTTCCATTTAACTGTTATTCAAATTTCCATGTCAGGGCGCAGCTAGATTAATGAGCCAAAATTTGCATATGGCCAACTCGATGCGTTTTGTTGGCCATCTGTGCCTTAATTGAGGGGCACGCGATCGGGCTAGCTCGAGCAGCTGCCATATGCTGCTACTGCTGATCCTGCTGCTGCTCCTGGCCATCCTTTATGCCACCCTCTACCCACTGCATCAAGGCAATTACCACATTCCGTATGCTAATTTGTTGGCAGCCCACGCGACACAACTAACCACACGCGATCAAGTTTGCAAGGATCTCTCTACTCAGGGATCTGATATGACATTCTGTCTATCCCTCCCCCTTCTCTCTCTCTCTCTCTCTCTAAATTTAGACTCGCATCTGTTTAACTGTAAATTAAAATGCATTTGATGCAACTGTTCCGCCAGCTGCTGTTCTAATGCCACGCACTTAGCACTTCCCAAAAGAAAGGACACCCCCACACACACACACACTCACAGAGAGAGAGAGATAGAGAGGGAGAGAGAGAGAGAGAGAGATAGAAGATCCTTTAACGCCGGATCTATGTTTTTCGAGAGAAAACAACACATTTTCATGCTCGACTACCGTTTCTGGCCGCAGCCCAAAAATAGATTAGCCACAGCACAGAAAGGATATTGAACCCCGGCGAAGGAGCGGGATCGCAGCTAGACTGAGTGAGGGTCAGTTGCTGTGCCGAAAGGCGCGTGCCAAGCGGGCAACGCACTTCAACAGGACCTTTAAATAGAACAAATGCATTTCAAGGGCACTGAGGCATGCTCTCAAGCAGATTGCCTAACAAGCAAACTATTCAAAATACATATATAAAGAGCTGTCACAGGCAAGAGAATTGCTTTGAAATAAATAAAAAATAAATTGAATACTTTCAAAAATTCAAAAATAAAAAAGTCGATATTAATTGAAATGAAAACGACACCATAACAAGAAAATTAAGCATTAAAAAAACTAATGTATATGCATATAGTTTGAAACTCTAAAAATCTTAAAACAAATTAAGATATATAAAAGAAAAACATATTTTAAATGAAATATATATTTTAATTTTTATATACTATGTTATTTTATAAAAAATATATAATATTTTCAATTTATATTTCTTAAAAACTATTTTTATTATATATTCAACTTATTTTTATTTTTTTAATAAATCAAATTAAGCTCATACTCATTACTCATTATCCTAATGTGTCACACCCGAAATTAAAAAATATTTATTATTTTTATACAAAGAGAATTACTACAGGGTTACTAGCTACTGTATAAAATTCAGTTTTTCCTTATTTGTCATTTCAAGTCTCTAACTCTAAAAGTGCTCAAAATTAATCAGAATTTGTGGAAAACGATTATATTCAGATCCTATTTATAGTTGCTGAGATCGACGCGTTCATACATACGGACAGAGAATATATACACTTTGTGGGGTCTGCCACGCCTCTTTCTGCCTGTTACATACTTTTAACAAAACCATTATACCCTGATTTCCCATTTTCAATGGGATAAAAATATATAAAAACAGGGAATAAAAATTATGTTTGCTTCATCAATAGAGTCGACCTTCAGAAATTCAATATTTCAGTTTTTAAGTTTAGAAGATATAATTTCTAGCTTCCTTCATTCCTCTCGTGAAGATGTTTAGGAGATAGATAACTTAATTTCTTAGTCTTTTCCATACATAAACAAATACCATGCTGCAGCAAAATCATAAATAGGTTTAATTATAAGTTTGAGTTCACTAAAAATGAATGCAGAGAAGAATAGGAGAGCTAGGACCGATTCTCGGAAGAGTGATAATTATTAATAACTTAATATTATTTACAAGTTAGTATTTGAATCGACATAGAAAATACAGAGACGTCAAAACTCGGCCTGCCTGGAGAATAAATTCGTTGAGAGGTCGAGAGGAAAAATTACTTTAGGAGCAGTGCTTCGCTGTTATTTGAGTAATTTGGGAATAAATGGGATTTAAAATTCATGTTTCGAGAGAAACCTATTTTCCTTCTATTTAATTCAGAAACAAATTCAGTTTTGTTTAAGTGTTCATTTGCCATCAGCGTCATAAAGTATATTTGAAAAGACGCGCCTAGCACACAGCTACCATATCGTAGAAACAAACTAATTTGAGCAGTCTGGCAACATTTCTTCGTTTGTTTGTGTGTCAACGCTGTGCAGGCATGTTGTCGCACCGGAACCTTCTCAGAGCAAACAATAATCGTCAGTTCGTTATCGTTCAGTCATTATTGCCGCATTTATCGAAACAGCAAACATAACGAAATATTAACATTGCGCTGTTATGTGGTAACTTATGCTGTTAAGCGCACAGACTAATACATCTGGCAAGGCCGCCGCCAACTCTATTGTGAACCATAGAGCACAAGCAACACTAAAAGATTGCGAATTAAATTTTTGGCAACAGAAATAGTTAGGGGTGCTCATAAAGAAAATTGCAAATTTGTAGTACGTTGTAAGTGTAAAGTGTGTGCAATTAGGGATCGCTGATTGCATTGCAAATTCAAGCATTGTGTGTCGATCGAAATAACAGCAGCAGCAGTAGAAGTCGATCCAATCGTCGCCGTCGCTGTCGCCGGACCCACACTCGTGTACATTTCGTAGTCGTCGTCGTCGACACGCTATTTTAGGAATTAAGAATATAAACAATATCGAGGCATGTCCCGCTCTGAGTCAGCCTCGTGCACTAGCACCAGGGCCACTAGTTCCGAGCCACCACTTTGTAAGCGTCTAAAATTGGACGAAGCCGGCGAAGATGGGCTGCCAGAAGCATCATCGAGCAGCGGCAACAGTCAGCAGCGACGCAAGCTCGCTGCCAGCAGTAGCAGCGGCAGCAACAACAACTACGAAAATCACGACAAAGCAAACGACGTTGACATGTTGACAGAGATGGCTATAGCTACAGCTGGCAGTGAAACAGACGTGTGCGTATCGTCGTCTACTTCTGACACGGGCGAAGCAAATACGTCAAAGCATTCAGCTGCCGGTGGCGGGGACGTTAGTACTTCGTCAGCATTGAATAAGGAAAGTAGTAACAATTGTGCGTTGTCCTCGTCCGCGGCGGAAACAAATTCACTGGATACGGCAACAATTGCTCGTACTGTCAGCTCAACAAACTCCGTTAGTTCCACCAATAGCAATACACACAATACCAATACTACGGCCACCACCACCAGCAACAACAACAACAACAACAATAACAGTAATAACAGTGCAGTTATGGCTGCCAGCAACAGCAACAGTGGAGGAGACATCGATGAGTCGCTTTATTCGCGCCAACTTTATGTGCTTGGACACGATGCAATGCGTCGCATGGCCAATTCGGACATTTTGTTGTCTGGATTGGGCGGTCTAGGCCTGGAGATAGCAAAAAATGTCATTTTGGGTGGTGTTAAATCGATTACCCTCCATGACACAGCAACTTGTACGGTAAGTGGCTAAAAATCAATAAAATTACTTAGTGTTGCATCTTGATTGCCGCGCGCGCGAAACCTAAGAGAAAAAAACTAGAATCGAGTGCACAGAGCGCGCAATGGCAAAAATGATCACTCATGATTCATGATTCTGCAAAAAAAAACAACAAAGTGAATTGGCAAACTCGCTAAACTTTTTCATACACCTAATTTTGTAGGTTATGTTTGCGTTTTGCCTAGTTTTCTAAGGCAGCAATTAGACGAAAAATAAGAAGAAAAAAGAAATTGCTTAAAATTTTTTCCATTCGTTTTTTCTTCATTTTTTGCTATGCCCGCACAGTTCTCGCCAAAAAGTACGCGAGCGAGACGACTAGTGTTTGCGTGCCGTCTCTAATTGTTTTTGCACTATGCTTTGCGTGCACATTCGCTTTTGTTTTACTCTGTGAGAGCACAAATAGAAAAAAAGAAAAGAAACGAATGGGTATAAGCAGCATTAATTAAATGCTGTAAAGTTGCTAATTCAATTTTCTTTGTGTTGTATTTTGATGAGAGGTGACTAATTTGGTATGTCTTATTTACATTATTCATTTGACAGGCGCATTAACAGTTGCCAGTGTTGCCAGATAGCGCGCAGATTAACAACTGTTATGAATATATCGCGACAAGAGCTTTCATATAAACAGGTCACGACAGCAGCAGCGTCGTCTCCCTTTTGTCACTCCACCCCATATCACGCCACCCCTGTCGCGTCTCCTGGCGAAAGAGTCAGCGACTTTGAACTGAATTTCACAATCTTGCGCGTTCACTGAACTCCACTCCACTCATTTCTCTTTGCTAATACCCTCCTCATCTCTCGTTCTGCAGCTCAACGACTTGGCCTCGCAGTTCTATCTGACCACTGCGGACATTGGTAAGAATCGCGCCGAGGCGTCCTGTGCCCAGTTGGCCGAGCTAAACAGCTATGTGCGTACCCAATCATATACTGGTGCGCTCACGGACGAGTTTCTCAGGCGTTTCCGTGTCATCGTCCTGACCAACTCTAATGATATAGAACAGCAGCGCATCGCCGAGTTCGCCCATGCGAATAACATTGCACTCATCATCGCGGAGACGCGAGGACTGTTCGCTAAGGTGTTCTGTGACTTTGGGGACAAGTTCACCATCTATGATCAGGATGGCGCACAGCCGGTGTCCACAATGATAGCCAGCATTACACACGATGCACAGGGCGTAGTCACCTGCCTGGACGAGACTCGGCATGGATTTAATGATGGCGACTACGTCACCTTCTCGGAGGTGCAGGGCATGCAGCAGCTGAATGGCTGCCAGCCCATCAGGATCAGTGTGCTGGGCCCGTACACCTTCAGCATCGGGGACACTAGCAACTTTGATGAGTATAAGTCGGGCGGTGTGGCCACACAAGTGAAGATGCCGAAGACAATTAGCTTCAAGCCTTTGGCAGAGGCCGAGCAGGAGCCGGAATTCCTGATTTCTGACTTTGCTAAGCTGGATGCGCCCGCCACACTACATGTGGCCTTCAAGGCTCTCACCTGCTACTTGAATAACAATCGCGGTTTGCCCCGCCCATGGAACGATGAGGATGCCCAAAAGTTTCTGCAGCTCTGCAAGGAGTTGAAGAGCGATGTGGATGAGCAGCTGGTGCTGCAATTCGCCAAGATCTGTGCTGGCAACACATGCCCCCTGGATGCTGCAATTGGCGGCATCGTCGCCCAAGAGGTGCTGAAGGCTTGCAGCGGCAAATTCACACCTATTTATCAGTGGTTCTACTATGATGCGCTCGAGTGCTTGCCGGCCGAGGGAGTCACCGAGGCAGACGCGCAGCCTCTGGGCACACGGTATGATGCACAAATTGCCATATTCGGAAAGAAGTTCCAAGATAAGCTGGCTGATGCGAAATGGTTCATCGTCGGCGCTGGCGCCATTGGGTGTGAGCTGCTAAAGAACTTCGGTATGCTTGGCCTGGGCGTGGGCAATGGCCAGATCTTTGTAACCGACATGGATCTCATTGAAAAATCGAATCTGAATCGCCAGTTTCTGTTCCGTCCGCATGATGTGCAGAAACCAAAGGCACTAACAGCTGCCGATGCCATCAAACGCATGAATCCCGATGTTAAGGTTACGGCTTACGAGTTGCGTGTTGGCGCTGAAACTGAGAAAGTCTTCTCCGAGGACTTCTTCGGCAAACTCGATGGTGTGGCCAATGCGCTGGACAATGTCGATGCACGCATTTATATGGATCGCAAGTGCATCTTCAATCGCATACCGCTGGTCGAGACGGGCACCTTGGGCACCATGGGCAACGTGCAGGTGATTGTGCCATTCGCTACCGAGTCGTACAGCTCCTCGCAAGATCCCCCCGAGAAGAGCATACCCATTTGCACGCTGAAGAACTTTCCCAATGCTATTGAGCACACTCTGCAATGGGCACGTGACTCGTTCGAGGGCGTCTTCAAACAGAACGCTGAGAATGCTGCACAATACATCTCCGATCCTCAGTTCACTGAGCGCATTCTCAAGTTGCCTGGCATCCAGCCACTTGAGATTCTGGAGTCAATTAAGGTGAACTAGAATATTCATCAAATTATCCAATCAAGCCTCATTACTAATAATATTTCTAATTTTATAGAAAGCCTTGATTGATGATAAACCTAAGAGCTTTGCCCACTGCGTGGAATGGGCTCGTTTCCACTGGGAAGACCAATATGCCAATCAAATCAAGCAGTTGCTCTTCAATTTCCCACCCGATCAGGTGACATCGAGTGGCCAACCTTTCTGGTCTGGACCCAAGCGCTGTCCCGAGCCTCTTGTTTTCGATGTGACCGAACCGATGCACTTGGATTATATCTACGCAGCGGCCAATTTGCGTGCCGAAGTCTATGGCATACCCCAAGTGCGTGATCGCCAGAAAATCGCAGAGCTGGTGCAGCAGGTTAAGGTATGGATCGTATCGATAAGCATAGTTTGTATAGAACCCAAATATATGTATGTAATCCTCTTCAGGTACCCGAATTTAAACCACGCTCTGGTGTTAAGATTGAGACAAATGAGGCTGCTGCCGCTGCAGCTGCCAACAATTTCGATGATGGCGAAGTGGATCAAGACCGTGTGGATAAGATCATTACGGAGCTGGTGAAGAATGCGGACAAGAGCTCGAAGATATCGCCACTGGAGTTCGAGAAGGATGACGATAATAATCTACACATGGACTTCATTGTGGCATGCTCCAATTTGCGTGCAACAAACTATAAAATCCCACCGGCCGATCGCCACAAGTCAAAGCTGATTGCTGGCAAGATTATTCCGGCCATAGCTACCACTACCTCTGTGCTATCCGGTCTGGCTGTGTTGGAGGTGATCAAGCTAATAGCCGGTCATCGTGATTTGCCGAAGTTTAAGAACGCATTTGCTAACTTGGCTTTGCCATTCCTGGCCTTCTCTGAGCCGCTGCCGGCAGCCAAGAACAAGTACTACGAGAAGGAGTGGACATTGTGGGATCGCTTCGAAGTCACTGGGGAGATGTCGCTGCAGGAGTTCCTCAACTACTTTGATGAAAAGGAGAAACTGAAGATAACTATGCTGTCACAGGGCGTCTCAATGCTCTATTCATTCTTTATGCCCAAGGCCAAGTGCGCCGAGCGCCTGCCCCTGCCCATGTCCGAGGTGGTACGTCGTGTGTCCAAGCGGCGCATCGAACCCTACGAGCGTTCCCTGGTATTTGAGATATGCTGTAACGATGTCGAAGGCGAGGATGTGGAGGTGCCCTATGTGCGTTACACTTTGCCCTAAGTCAATCTACGACTCCTCGCCCACATCCTATCCTAATCTTAATTGTAACAGTTAAATTATTATTTAAACAAAACAAGAGAGACCATTTTTTTTTGTTTGGAGTTGTGCGCCACACAGATTTTTACGGTATGTAGCAGGTTTGCATTTTAAAAAAAGATAAACCAAAACAGACACACACACACACACACACACAGAGAGAGACAAGAAAAGGATAACACACATCTCCCACGCGCACACATACACACTCACAAACACACACACGAACACAACTAATCGATATAGAAATTATATATATTATATATGTATGTGTAATCCTATAAGGAAATGGCAAACATTGAATTCGCGTTACACGAAAAAATACAAAGACTCGACTTAAAAACAAAAATTTATGAAACAAAAGAAAGGAGAAAAACGAAACAATAAAAATTTTAAATTGTCTGCTCATAGGTTAAAAATCTCTTAAACATGCAGCACTTTCGTTTCCTTTTTTTTAATATTTAATATAATGAGTAACATAAAACTAAAAATCAAATTGTATTAAAGGCGAAGAAACTGAATAAAGCTGTATATTTCATATGGTAAACGAGTCCTGGCTAATATCCTTTTCAGTAAACTCAATTCGTTTCAGCAGCTTTTGCATAAAACCACACGCTTCCCTAGAGCTTTCTCAATTATCTCTGCAGCCGTCCAATCTTAACGTTATCTTGGAAGCACCTCTCCCCTCTCGTGTTCTTCTTTCCATCACTTCCACTTCCATTATGTTTGTTGCACTCGCTCGCAGTCAGTTAGTAAAAAGTTACGTGACACAATTAAATATTTTATGCCCCAAGACGTTTATGCCGTGTTGGTGGCAGCGACTGCCACAAAAGTGCAATTGGCAACTGCCAACCTCTCGTAACCCCACCGCCGCTCCTACTACCCACACCCACACCCTTTCCTCGCCCACTAAAGTTGTGTGCTATAATTAAATATTACACGCAATGCAACTGAAGTATTGCAAAGTTATGCAGCTTCTCTGCTTGGCCCTGCTCAGCTGTACTCTGAAGTGCGGCCGGGCAAAGTTTTCTCTCAAATTATGCAGTTAATGAAACAAACTCCTGAGTGAAATACATCGCGTGGGCATCACGTCGACTGAAAACTGCTAACTGAGGACTGCATCTGTAAACTGGATACCCAACTGTATATTTCACATGTACGTTAATTAAATAATACAACAAAACTGGAAATTAGTTCTATTTTTGCTTATCGTTTTTCTCTTTTTCTGCAGCTGATTTGGCTGAAAGACACTTTGTAATGCTCGAGGGAACAGAAAATATGGCGGATTTACGTAATCCTCCTGGCTGATGAACCTGGAACCAATTGCATTCATTCAATTAATTTTAAATGAACTGTATCAGAGATATTTCCCAGCAGCTTATGTAAGGATTCAGCCAAGATGAATGATTTTGTATGAATACTAAGCTGATGTGTTCGAAAACTCGTATTCTAGGATCAATGTCATAGTATTATATAAGAAATTTTAGGATCTGTTAAAAGTTAAATTAAATTAATAAAAATTATTAATAATGCAATTTTCTTTGCCTAGTTTTAAGACTTACGGTAAAAATGTATGTAAATGATATCAAATCAATTCAATTTCAATTTCGGCTAACGTTAATATAATTATAAACAAAAAATGTATTGGGTTTTAATCCTTGTTGTTTCAGTATTGCTTTTACCAACATTATTATATAGAGAAAAATATAAGAAGTCTTTTTATTTGTTTTCTATTATTATTATTGTTTTTACTATTATTATCAAATTTTCCCACTGAGATTTGGATGCATTGTCACGTTGTTCGATTCTCCTTATAACCCCCCGTAATCAGTCTTTCCAATAACAATATCTGATTAAATACTTCAAGTACAGTTCTTTAACAGATATTATTTTAAATTATGTTTAAAATTTGCGTTTGGAAATTACAGTATTTAATAGAATAAGTAAGACTTGCATAAATATTTAAATATGTAATCTTTGCCTTGTCTTCTATCTCATCTCCACTTGTATAAATTGTAAATTCATAATTATTAATTAAATTATTACTTTTACACTGATCTCTCAAGTTTATTAGTATTCATATTTATTTCTGGAACACTTTCTATTTTCCCCTATCGCAATATGTATATACATATACATATATAGTATATATGGTAAGAGCCAATAGTTCTTTGTGCTTTGGGCCAGCTCATGCGAATAATTTTATTCCACGTTATTTTTTATTCTGCGTAATATTACTAACAGCGCTTCCCCCGAGATAATCAGAGATATGTACATATGTAATTTGATGTCGGTTGTGCGTCAATTCCGTTGTCCAAATATCTGTATTAGTCATGGGAAATGAACAATACGATGAGGGAAAGCACTCAACCAATTCATGGCCGACGTAAATTTAAAGTTTGTCGATCAACTTATCCAGTTAAGTCTGCAAATGATAAAAAAAATTGAAGAAGGTAGAAGGGTAAACTGATTTGATATCAATATATGGAATAATAGGGAATATGACATCTGTATACACTTGTAATATCGAATATCTAGAATTGACTTTATACTCATACAACGCATTAGTTAAACAATTTTAATTACCTTTAAATATGCCTGCTTAGCTGATTAACTGCGCCGTATATCACTTTTTTATATGTATTTTATAGAGCATTTAAAATTCCTTATTATCTCCCGATCCGACTATATACAAGTCTTTTGTTTGTACCGTTTCTTTGTTGTGCTACCCTATCAGAGGATATTATGAATACGTTGTGAGATTCACGGAACACCTGTGGTGTATGCCAGTTATCTGTTATTATTATAGTGTCAGTATAATCGAAAGTAGATTGCCATGTTTATTAAAGTTACACAAAACTGTCGGATTTCTCAGGTTCCACTCTCACATGTAACTTTTTCAATTGAAAACTTAACTTATCTAAAAATTTAAATTATGATTTCAGATTAGAGTATTCAGTTCTCTGTATTTTTAAAATACATTTTTTCTCTTTTGTTTTCATATTTTATGTCAATTGTTATACGTAGTCTGTCCGATGACGTCGTAAACCGGTTGGCTTAAATCCAAAAACATTTTTTTTTATTTAATGCGTACAAATTTGTGTGTTTTTTTTTTCGCTATTTGAATGTAAAATCTCTCATGCAGCCTGTGATATATTCACTTTGTTTTGCTGCTTAATTAATTAAATTCAATAAATTTTCTCTGCCTGGTGACACTTTTGTTGATAATGAGGCGAAAACGCCAACATCGAATCTGATTAATGGAACATTCTCCATTTAAATCGTCAAGGTGGACCCGCCGGCCACATGATGGACCCGGACTTGGGAGCATTGCACGGCTGTGTGGTCCAAGGGGAACTGCAGCATATCGCAACCGTTATGACAACAAATTTGTTTATTTATAACATTTTGCATATTATTAATTGCTCAGATAGATGACAAGTTGTACGCCGTGCGAAGGCCGCCGATCACAATTGGGATGGCATTTCCTGATCCCACAAAATCTTACTTTTACTTGCAGCTCTGGCTTGCCTCATAGTGTGATTACTCAGTGCGATATCCGCTGCCGAATTCATGTGTTTCACATGTGTCAGTGTGGGAGTGGCTATTTAGCGCTTTTTATCACAGGTGTCTAGCCGTCACTAGATTATTACACCCTGAACCCATTGTAAATGGGAATTCAGGGTATAATGGTTTTGTAAAATTGTATGTAACAGGCAGAAGGAGACGTCGAAGGCCTCATAAAGTATTTATTCTTGATCAGCACAAAAATAAGCCCGTCTGTCTGTCCTTCCGTATGAAAGACGAGATTTCGTAAACTACAAAAACTAAAGAGCTCAAATGAATACTCGTATGTTAGTTACGCAGAATGAATTTATTTTGTTTTTTCGATAACTCATCCCATTTCTCAAATATCGATAAAAAATCGAAAATTCGTGTAGTTTTTTACGTATTTAAGCGTAACTTCTAGACCGTTTGAGCTAGAGACTTCAAATATATAAATTTTGATAGATAATATGGATACAAATATTCCGTAATTTTCAGATTTTGGATGCCACGCCCGCTTCTCCCCCAATTCCTTCTAGAAAAGGAGTTACAAGAGTCCAAAGAATAGCCCAATCTACCCCCAAGCAACTGCGCGGTTAACAGGGGGCGCGCTTATACGTGCGTAAAGAAGAAGAATATATTTTTTTTTGCAGGGTTCAGGGTGTCTCGTAGGCGACCCGTCTCGACTAGAGCCTATTTTCTTGCTTTCTTTTAATAAATAAATAAATAAGAAATCGCGTATATATTTAATTTTTATACATATATTTTGTTTTATATAAATATTTTATAATTTAAATGATATATTTATTTTTTGATTATCCGAAATATAACTTCTTAAAATTTAGATTGACACAAAGTTTACTTTATTTGCTACTTTGCTAATCACTCATCAACGCATAGGGTATATAAGGGTCCATCAGTTGTTAAGTGGAATTGAAAATCGTTTTTCATTTCCTGTCACGCTTTGGTCACTGTGTCGTCTGTGGAAATGAAACGTGATCGACTTTACACACCTCTAGAAATATTAATAGAGTCATATGTAGCTATATATATATAAAGCAGGACATGTAAATCGCATGTCCATTTATGAATGCGCGCGCATGTAAAATTATTTAAATTGAGTCATCATAAAAAAAAAAACGAATAAAAAAATGAAATTGCACAATAGGAAGCGGTGGCAGGAACAGCAGCTCATTAGACATCCATATCGGCCAGACAACGTCGTCGGCGCCCGCGACTATATATGTAGTATATATGTCGCTCAGCTAGGCACATGCTCCGGACCATAATTGATTTATGTCACGAACTAGCTTCAAGATATAACGTATTTATCAGCTGCAATTAATGTGGGAGCGCAATATGAAAAAAAAGATGTATAAATATGCTTATATAAAAGAAAACAATGAACAGATAATGCTGACTCAGTGGGCATTGACATTACTAACCTTAGTCCCTCGTCCAAATGCACTTTTCATCTTATGCACACTATCATCACAATATGCATAAGAAAAATACATCATGTATGTGCAGCGGATGTACCGATAAGTCAAGGCATCCGATCTTGACCATGACAACAGGGCGCATACGCAATCAATATAAATTGATCGGAAGTTACGCCATATACATATATATATATATATATATATTGAGTAATACTTTGTTATCTTATTGATAAGGTGTCGAAAACATACTTTTTGGAATTTCGTACAGTCATATATTGTTTTTCTGTTTGTGGGTCAATACGTGCATTGACCAAACACTGTGCGGCAATAATAATGGTGAAGTAGGGAAATTTCAATTGACGATTGATCCCACGAGACCTTAAGGCTGACTCGTCTCATTGGAGCAATGATACATAGATATTCTGTGTGGAGTCCGGGGTCTAGGTCTATGATTATAGGCTTGCGCTGGTAGCATCGAGCATTGGGAATGATTAAATGACAATAAATAAAATTTAAATGAATGTGGATCACAATTATCGACAATGTGCGAGCAACACAGATCAACTGAATACATTTCCATATAGTTCTGTAGAAAAATATCTTTATTGTAGAATTTCAATGTACACCTAGTAACACAGATAAATGTGTATAGTGGAAAATTTAAATTAATTATAATGTATTTACTAAAATTCAAATATTTAATAATTATTAACATTTAAGTATTAAGTAAATAAATATATTTTATCTCATCTATTTAAAATATTTATTTCATAATTTATTTTTATTATGCTAACAAAATACTTTTTTATTATTATTCTTTTATTTATATATATGTATATTTATGTTTTCGTTATGAATACTAATATTTTCTTAAGACTTTCCAACTATTGATCTTTCATACGTTACTTGTTCTCTTTTAAGTGGTGTAAAGCATGAACAGTCCAACTACGTTAAGTGCATCTCAGCACAGCGGTTGCGATTGCGCTCTTTGGTTCGGTGCAGCGATCGCTGTTTATGCGCTCTTTCGTTGCCTCTCTTTCGTATACAGATAGAGAGACTCTCTGTACTGAACTAAACAGTCGAAACACGATTTGTTTCGCGTTCGTTTTTCTGTCATTCTTAGTGTCGGGCTGGCAGCGAAACCCAGCGCAAGGCGGATAAGGCGGACTAACGAGAGTTTCTGTGTTGTTTTATACGAAAAAAAGAAGGATTATTTAAATATATTTGTATGTGCTTATATTGTATATGTGTGCTGTAAAAATGAAATAAAGAAGACGCCTTTTACAAGCAAGGCGCGTATGTTGTTTTTTTGTTGTTGTAAGAAGGCGCGTACACAAAAGCAAATATAACAACAAAGCAGAGCGTTGAACGTACCGTTGTGTGCGTGTGTGTGCGTGCGTGGGATTACTGCAACAAATGCTGCAAGAGCAGGGGCAGAGGCAAAAGCAGAAGCAGAAGCAGAAGCAGCAACAACTCCTTTGTATACGTATCGCGTGCTAATTAATTGTGTCGTTGCATTTACAAAGGCAAACAAAAGCAATAGGCAAACAACAACATCAGCTAATGTGCGTTTAATCGTGTGTCGGTGTCGGTGTCGGTGTCGTGTTTGTTTCGAAATTTCGAAATTTAAATTAAATTTATTACGAAAACGTCTGTTGTGACATCATAAGTGAAGAAAAAAGAAAGAAAAGTCAAAGCCGCGGAGACCGAAGTAGTTGCCACAACAAAAACACAAAACAAAAAAGAACGGTGAAGGAACTACAAACCCGCGACGACGCCGCTTCAGCTGCTGCTGCCGGCTGTTCGCTACTGCGCATGTGTGTATTAGCTACAAGAGCTTCAACAACAACAAATACGCGAAACAGCATTTAAAGTAAAAGTGAAAAGCTCAAGCAGTAACGGTACAAATCTAATTTGTTATTGTTAGCACAAAAAGTTCTATGCAGCTCGGAGACTCTGCAACAGCTGAAGCAGAAGCAGAAGCAAAACCAGCAGCAGCAAAAAGTGCAGTAGCAGCACACAAGAAGGGCAAGTGTTTCGCGAGTGTTGCCGACTTAAAGTTTTAATATACAAAAACTGTTCCAAGTGTTGCCGTCTTCCAGTTACAAATACTTACATATTAGTGTATGTAAGGAAAGTTGTGGTTTACAACCTGCCAGTGTTTCCCCGTTTGCATTTAAGGGAATACAAAAATGTGTTACACATGTGGATGCCTCTCATCTGTTGTTTTTGTTGTCTGTTTGCTGTTGCCAGCTGCAGTAGCCAATATTCATCAGCTGCAGACACATTACAGCCACAACCATCAGCGTAACAGCAACAATAGCAATAACAACAATAATAATAATAATCATAAGTATGATGAGAAAGGGGACCTGCAGCAGCTGCGAAACGTCGAAAAAAGTAGCGTCTCTGAGGATATGATGGTGAGTAATATTAGAATTGAAATAGTATTTATTTAAGATGATGGATCGGAAATAAACATCCGTTTGTCTAATTAGATTTTATTTGCAACTGAAAAAAAAAAAACATAAGTTGGTGTTGTTGTTGTTTACGAGCAAATCTATGCTAATAGCTTTTGCAGTGAACTATTTGCATTTACAGTGATCTGCATGTGAATCGTCTATCAGTAAGGCCAGCCATGAAGTTATAGAGAAATGTCATTCATGATTATTCTTATCGGCTTTAAATTATGAAGTACCCACAGAGTCATTGACTTTCAGTAAGCAGCTTAATAATATACATTGGGGATGTTTCTTTTATTTTACTTTCTGTTCTTCTTTCCGCCTATTTTATTTTATTTGTTATTTTATCCACCAATAATTCATTCATGGCAATATTTTTTTTGGTCAACCCTTAATGCGTCACCTGCTTGCTGCCAATCTAATTCCTCGAATTCATTAGGAAACTACCAAACACAACCGCAACACACAATGCAACTGCAAACAAGAACAAAGACAACAAACAGTTGTAACAACAGAAATAGCAACAACAACACCAAATGAAATATCTGTGAAAGACATTTTCTTCGCTGTAGTTTTGCCAATTAGAATTTGGAAAAGTTGCCTTGCAAGCAAATTGCAACAGTTTTCGCGACAGTGTCAACAACTTTATAAACAACTCAGCAGCAGCAGCAACTCAACGCATTCTATATGCGTGTGGGTGTGCGTAGATAACAGAACTTTATTTTACTTCACTTTCTATGTACATTTTCCGAGCAACTTCCGTTTGGGCATGCGACCGCAATCGCCTTTGCCCCCAGTATTTCATTCTCTCAGCTCTAAGAGCTGCAGCAACAGCAGCAACAGCAACAGCAGCAGCTGCTCCTTCTTCGCCTCCCCCCATTTCTTCTGCTCCGACACCAACAACTTCAGCTACTCCCCTATCATTTTGTCTTGGTCTTCGACTTTGACTTCCATTCGCGTCGCATCGCGTCGCGTCGCGTCTCGCCATAAGCGCGATATGTGTAGAGTGTATGTGAATAGACTTACTGCGCGTGTTTGCGTATCTGTATGTGTGTATCTGTATGTGTATGTGTATATGTGTGTGTGCTATGCGTTCAACAACCGACCGATGCCTTGCTGGCGACGCAGCAACAGCCCAGACGACGTTGTCGCCGTAACTGCCACTGCTGTAGCTGCCACTGCCACGGCGTCCGTGGGTCCGTCCATCTGTCCTTTCGTCATGTGGCACATACATATATATCTCTGCTATATAAATGCACACATGCAAACACACACATGCATATGAGCACCGAGGGCGGTTCAATTAATAATCATAACTCTGCACAACTGTGTTACGCCAATTCATTGACATCCATTAATCAAATTTTGAATTAAATTTTGTATTTCAATAGAACGAGATTTAAGTTCCAACTTTTTATCGTGCATGATTCCCATGAAATGTTTTCAATTTTTGAAATACATTTAAAAAAATTTGAAAAAAAAATTTTTTTTTAATATCAACAAAAAGTGTATATATATATCATTTTGCCGAATAATATTAAAAGTCCCTAGCCATCGTTTTACAATTAATTTCATTGATTGATTGATAATAGTAAATTGTAAATGCTATAATATAAATAATGTTATAAATTCTGTAAATTAATGTAGAAATTTAGTCTAAACATTAACGAAATAGTCGAAAAAAATTGTAGAAATACTTGTTTAGCAATAAAAATTATATGATTAATATTGATAATAATTAACAATAATAAAATTAAAAAGAATAATAGTTGTGCATGATAATAATAATTTTATTATTTAATATAATGGCAAGAGTGTTTCTAAAATATTTTGAAAATATAATGGTAATATTGAAAATAATTATTATTTTCATACACTTTAAATTGCTCGATTCCTTAGATAAATCGAATTAACGAAAATATCAAGTTCCTGGAAATCTATTTACTTAATTTTCAGAATTTCTAACAGCGAATAGAAGTCCACCCAGTTCTCTCCCTCAATTATTTAAAGTAACCGCCCTCTTACATACACAGACACGCACATATATACTCATGCAAACACACACACACACACACATGCAAACCCACTCATATGTTCATTGGCCTGTATAGCTCGATATGTGTTTGTACGATATGTGCCAGTGCCTCGGGTCTCGATATCCTTACTAAATAAACAATATGCGGGCTCGATTGGAGGGCTGCCCTCAGTGTTGCAAGTAGTTTTTATTTCAGCTGCTTGACATCTACGACGACGACGACGACGACGACGACGACGACGACGACGACGACGACGACGACGATGATGACGTTGAATGGTTCGCTCAATTATAATTTTCTCACTCTGTACTTCGTTTCGAGGGCCTTTAATAAATGTAAAAATTTTGTCTTTTATATGTCTCATATATATACTTTTATATTCTGCATGCCAATCCAATGGCCATGTTGTATAGTCGCGATGGTAGTGGGCGTCCTTAGTGCCACTTGCCACGTCGCGTGACTGGAACCCTGTATCTGACTCATCGGTTCGGCTTGGTCGCGTCGGACCGGGACGAAGGGGGTTCTTAAGACTTTGGCTTGTCGCCTGAGTTCCCTTTGCCTCGCATACATTGCGCATATTTTGATTAAAAAATAAAAAAAAGACGCCGTCGCTTAATGAGCGCCTGGTCAAAGGAACGCCAACCGGGCGGGCGTATGGGGTGTGACAACTATGTTTAGTATGAATAACAAGTCGAATGTGGATATGAATGTGAATGTGAGTGTGAGTGTGAGTGTGAACGTGAAACGTGGTATATATCCTAGCTGGGCAGACAAAATGCATTAAACGCTGGATTGCAGCCAAAACAAAAAGCCTGCATTGTGCGCTCAGCAATAGCTAACATATCGTACATAAACATATAAATATATATTTGTATTAATAAATATATATGTATATGTAGTTATATATGCTATAGTATACATGTATATGCTCGTATGAAATTATGTATGCAGGGCAACGCAGTGTGTGTGAAGTTCGTTTTGGGATTTTGAGGTCAAACACTGAAAGAAAATAATTGTTTCCTCTCATTTCGATGTGGTTTATTATTTATTTCTTTATTATTTTTTTATTTTTACAGTAATCAAAGAAATAATACAATTGTTACTCAAATGCGTAATAAAGACAATAATCATGTTTGAAAATCAAATAAATTAAAGTTAAATCTGCATAATTTTTTTTTTTTCAATTTTTGTATTGTCTTTTCATTTATCTAAAACATTTTACAGAAGAAATATGTAGTTTGTTAAGGTTTGGTTTTATTTTTTGCTTTGGCTATTGGTACTAATGAAACTTGTAACTTTTAGTAATTCATATGCATTTTTTCTCAGAGTGTATTACGTTTCTGGGCAGCCCAACTGCAGAGAGTCGAGCAGTCTTATCTGTATGTTGGCTCACTTGGAATATGCATAGCCCCAGAATGAATGCACACGCAGACATATGTAAATATATATAAATATATATATATATATAAATATATATATATATATATATATATATATATATATATATGTATGTATGTATGTGTGTCTGTAAATGTGCTACTGTACGCTGCATGGGCATTTCTATGTGCGTTGCTTTTATTTTCATTTGTTATAGTTATTGTCGCTTGTTGTTGTTGCCGTCTGTTGCATTGGTTATTGTTGCTGTTGTTGTTGTTGGTGGTGCTGCTGTTGCTGCTGTTGCCGACCTCCGGCGTACGCATTTCATGTTCTCCTATTTGTGTGCAAACGCAGTGTGTTGGGAATTCGTATTTGTCTACCCGTTATTTTCCCAGCACATTCATAATGGTTAATAATGCATAAAGCTCTGCCTGCAATTGCAATTTGAGTCGTTATGAACTGTTTTTGGCTTTAGGTTTATAGAATCGTTTGCAGTTAATAAATTGAACAATTCTCAGTAGATCAGTTCGGGGTTCATAAATTAATTGGATAAATAAATTATTTAATTACAATTGCTTCAACTGGCTTGAAGTCAAATCCGAAAATTAATATGAAAACAAATACTTGATTCATAAATTCGATTTGGATTTATTTGTTGATTATATAATAAAATGAATATTTATTCATTTCCTCTCAGATATTAATTTCGCCAGAGTTAGTCATATTTGTGGAAGACTCGTGAATGAGAATCTTTGGGTTTCACCCGCAGATTAATTAAATCACTTTCGAGTTATTACGTGAAATCGTTTATGGGACACGAAATCTTCCAGAATCTGTGATTTGAACTCGGCTAACACAAGTGTTGAGAGCATTTGATAAATTGTTAGCAATTGAATAATGTAAAAAATGAACGGAAATATTTTATTGTAATTTATAATTGTATTAACACACCACCGGGATTTATAACTCTGAAGCGATAATATATGAGTACATACATTTATTAGTGACAGACTGACTGTGAATCAGCCTGACTTATATGTATCTCAGCTCGACTTAACTCGACGCGACTTTCAATCGTCGGTACTTAATTAATTGCCTCACATTTAATATGTTCCAAGCTTAATTGATACCCCTCTCTCTCTCTCGCTGTGACTCTCCCTACTCTTTCTTTTCTTTTGTTTATCGTTTTATGGAGCTGACCATAAAATAATTATATGATCCGTCGGTTCTTCAGCGATTGTTTGCTTAGTGCATTCAACTGCGGTTCAAAAAAAGAAAGAACATTGTCGTAAGCCTATTAAGCGAGACTTAAATAATTATTTTGATTGTTTTTTTTTTTTTTTGTTTCTCAAATTGTTTTTATTACTTGTTTCTGTTTAAATGAAATGTTGGAAATGCTTTGAAATGCTTTAAGTGTGCCATAAAAAGCGTAAACAGTGGCCGAGGATCGAGCCCAGGGGATCCATCTACCAGGAAGCCATTAAATGATCAACTAATTACAGATGCCATGCATCAGCTGTGTCCAATATAATTGCATATACTATATATTCGTATTCAAATCCATATATGTGTGTATAAGCAGGCAGATGAATTCTCATTTTGATTTCCACAAAATTCATTTCGTATAATTAGTTGGCGCCTGTAAAGAATCAAATCTGATTTAGTCATCCGCTTATAAATATATGCAAACAAACGCACAGGTTAATAAATATTGAATGAGTGTGTTTATATATGAATGTATATATCTTTCACATGCGAAACTTAATAAAATATATATTTAATAGATTTACATAGTTTTCTATCAACTAAGTCGATATATATTCAGTCTAATAATAATTGAATTTATCTTTTGAAATGATTAATATACGCTTAATATTATATTTCAACGAATTATACATTTTTAGAGTAACTTACTCTATTTCATTTATATTTCTCTTTACTGATACTAAAAAATCATTCCATAATTAATATCTGAAATGCTAAAATATTTTAAATATTTATGGAAATTATTTAAATTCTCAATAGGGGCTCAATATTTATTTTCGAATGATTCATAAAGCCTATGACTAACTATATTTAATTTATATTTCTCTTTTGACTTTCCTTTCAAACCATTTATATTGTGTGGCTAACCTTACGCAATAATCAATATCTAAATTATAAATAAGATTACAAACCAGTATATTAAAGTCAATTATAAATTTGTATTAAGGAAGCGTGCTCAAGGTAATATACTTGTTGATTATTACGAATCATCAATAAAATAAGATATAAACAATAAAAAAAGGCAATTCATTTGTTTTTTGTATTTTTTTTTCGGGCCTTGAACCACTTGACAATTTTATGATCAGATTCTTTTGTAAAAAGAGCCAATGAAAGTAAAGCCTGATTGTTGTATTTATTATTATTATTATTATTCTATTCTGCTCGTATTTCATGATCTCTTATCGATTGCTAAATGATAAGTAATAATCGGTATATTCCTAAAAATAAATATCTTATTTCTCACAAATAATATCTTATAAAACAGAGATCGATAATTGGAACGTTTAAAGCGAATCTGTGAAAAAACGTGAACACTTATCATTTACTTATATATGTCAAAAGGGGTTTTGAATGCTAAACAAAGGGTGCAAGCACCTAATTATTTTAATTAAAGTTTATTTATTAGAGTTTCTCTTTGGAGCGGAAATGTTTCCGTTCATTTATTGCGCTACCTTTGCTGCATTTACAACTTTGCAATTCGCAAATTAATTGCGGGCTTTTAAGCGTTTTTTTTTTATTATTTTGGTCATAAACTAGTTAAAATGGCAGACTGTTTTTTAAGCACAGGACATAAACAGGACTACTGTGTGTGTGGCGCCCCCTTTCGGCCATGCGTGTCGTCTGCAGGCTAAGCTGCTTTATGAAATTTCGCTTTCAATACAAAATGCGAGGCGTTTTTTCTATATCCCATTTTTTCTATTTCTATTTCTTCCTTTTCTATTTAGTTTTTTAATTGTGTCACGTAGAAAACTACACGCGGCCATTGAAAGCTCGGCTGCCTTTTTGGCTTTGCCTTACAACAACTTGTGTGTGTGTGTGTGTGGGTGTGTGTGTGTTGTTGTTGTTGTTGTTGTTGTTGTTATTCGCATTGAAATGCAAGGCAGCGTAAAAATGTTCAACACAGTAGCACAGGAACAAATAATGCCCAATTTGCATTGGGAATGGCATTCAGCGAAATAAACCGAAGCGCAAAAATGCATGCACTAAAAAAAATATTTAAAAAAAAAAGGAACGAGATTCCATACTGAAAACAAGTAAACACGCTGCACGTATGAACGGCGCCAGCGACTGCACAATGCTCGTTCAGGTCTCCAATCTCATGAGCAAGAGGTCGGATCATATAAATTATAGGTGTGGAACAGTGATATGCGTTAATTAGAATATTCTAAAATTAGGAAAATTAAATTTCAGTTATCTTTATAGAGAAGATTAAATCTGTTGTTTTTAGACTCCAAAATTGTCAAAGATATACATAGATTGCAACTTTTTGTCTTGTTTTCACATTGTAACAGTAAAATGTTATCAATAAATCTATAAAATTTGGTATATATTTTTTGTTCGTATTTGTTAGCAAATATAATTATAATTATAAAATATAAATATAATATAATTTAATATATACATATATTTTAATAATATTATTAGATTTTAAATTTCCAACATTTACTTTAACTTTAACTTATATATATATATATAAATCCAAGTCTCTAGCTGCAATAGCAATAGCAATACTGCATATAAAACTAATATACCTTATTCATTTCGTGAATGAGCAGAAAAATGGAAAATTATATACCGTACAAAGGAAACAAACGAAATATAAGAAAAACGTGCTGTGCACAGTAAATAGGAAGTATTTACTAAATATATAAGCATGCCAGATGCATATACTACATACGACTATAGTAAAAAACAAAAAGAAAAGAAAATGAACTTAATTAAAAGCTGATAAGCCACAATAAATAAAACGCACAACATTTGATAAGCGCGGAGTGAGCGATGCCAGCGAAGGAGCGGGCAGTCAATGCATTTTTCATTTGTTTTATGTGCCATTGATTGATTTTTAATAGCATTAGGGTAGCCAGCCGCACACACGCATATTTAGATGGGCAGAGAGAGAGGGAGAGAGAGAGAGAGAGAGAGAGGAGGAGGGAGAGAGGGTGAGGCAGACAGCTGCATTATCATCAATGGCAGCAACATCATCGCCAGGCAGTCCACGTGGCGTATGATTGATGTATCCACAGTTTTAACTTCAGTTTGCAATGGCTGCCGCTGCTGCTGCTGCTGCTGCTGCTGCATTTATGCATTTTGCGTATCCGCTTCTCATCATTATGACTGCGTACTTAAATATGAGAAATTTGTTGTGCATACAAATTTTGACAGTCAGTGTATGTGTGTGTGTGTGTGTGTGTGTGTGTGAGTGCATGCACATTAGCCTGCTCAAACCCATTCTCTGGCTATAAGCTCGTTGCAATCTCAACTCCATCCACACTCACATTCATTGTCCATCGGTCATGTGCACAATTTTGGTTAGCAATGACAATGATTCATGCAGACAAGGCTTACACACTCTCCCACAGGCATGCAAACACACAGACACACACACACACACACTGGGCGTGCACCTAGGTGCTTGGCAAATTGTGGGCGGCAAAGCACTTTGGCACACCCCGTCCGCCCAGGCAAGGTATGCGGTTACATCGATCTGAGCGTATGTGTGTGCGCTTCCTACAATAACTCACAAATTGTCGATCTAAATGCTGTTGGGCGGCTCAAAAGGCACAATGCGGAACGATTTAAGAGCTGAAATCAATCCGAATTGTATAGATGAAAAGATAGACTTTAAGAGAACCTTAATCGTTTGCAGTTACAATTACAGTTACAGTTACAGTGAACGATTATGAGAATTACAAAGAGGGCAGCTCTGATAAGAATTAGGCTAAGTTGAGACAGCTTAGCCCGCGTACCACTTGAGATTGTGCGGTCTTTGGCGGCGAGTAGAGCAGACAACTTATTCTACTTTTATAATAAGTAGTTTAGTTAAAAATAAAGTAGAGTAAGAGTTCATTAGTCGACAGAGAGAGAGAGAGAGAGAGAGAGAGAGAGAGAGAGAGACAGAGAGAGAGAGAGAGAGAGAGAGAGAGTGAGAGAGAGAGAAAGAGAGAGAGAGAGAGAGAGAGAGAGAACCCCAAGCTTTTATATGTGTATATCTCAATTATAATTATAAATATTATATATAATTTTTTAAATATAAATTCAAACTCTCACTTCAAACTTAAATGAAAATTCATTATTATAATCATCGCATAATTTAGTTAAATAATAAAATGGAATTTCGATTATTGCATTATATGAGGAAAATTCTACATATAATAAAATTTACAAATTTCTAATACAGCCACTCAGTTCTTTTGCTTTAACCAATTTACAACTTGATGATAATTTTCTCATCATTTGTGCCCTACATTCTATATAACTAGAATACTCATTGACAATGGGTTCAGGGTATAATCACACTTCTACTTTCAATGCTAATTTTCATAGACAAGCTAACAGCTCACCAAGCGAAAGAGGCTCTAAAGCAAGAATGTGAAATCGAAATCTATGTAATAATCGGCAGTCATTTATAAGATTACATATAGTAAAAATATAATTAAATATCATAAAAATATATAATATATACACATATATATATAAATACTTACCAATACTTAAATACTCTATATATTGGAAAATATAAAAAATAAATTCCAATAATTTCTAGTTATATTCCTGTAATTCATAATACAATATAAAAAGCTTTAAAATGCAAGCAGAGCAGTCAAATTTCTTAGCACACTAACACACACACACACACTCTAAGTTCTAAGCTCCTTAGCTAAACGAATATCTTTTAGCCACAGATATAAAAAAAATGCATTATCGAAATTGCAAAATCGTTATTGTTATTGTGGGCTAAAAGTTTTCAGCTTTATCTGCTAAAAAGGCGACCAAAACGACAGATGCAGTTACACACACACACACAAAGAGAGAAAGAGAGAGAGAGGGATTGAAAGGCGGAGACTGTGTTAGAGAGAGCTAGCAAGTTTCGACCCTCCATTAGCAGCAGAAAAAAATAAAGATGCATAAAAGAGAACTATGCAGATTTTTGTTTGGCACTTTTTACACTCCCATCTAATGGTGTCTTGGATGTGTGTGTGTGTGTGGTATAAGTGTGCAATAAATCTAAGTAAAATATAAATAAATATATACATACATATATATCGTTTGTAAATAGATATAACAATAAAGCACAACAAATTTAGTTTTAGACTCCATATTTCCCTATATAATGTGTGAAGCGTGCTGTTCTTGTTGTTATGTTTATTTCTCTTGTAGTTGTTGTTGTTGTTGTTTATGTTGCTGCTCTTTGTGCTGCATAAAGAATTTATAAACAACAAAAAATGTATAGCAATTGAATTTGACCCAGTTAAATAGCCTCAGCCTCCGTCTCAGCTGCTTCTGTTTGTGCGCTTTTGGTCTGTTCTGTTTTTTTTTTTTTTTTTTTTTTTTTTGTATTAATTATCACATTTTGTTTGTCTCTGATTGTGGCATAAACAACAATTCTTGTACGATTTATTTTTGGAACGGCACGCGAGCTAACGGGAATCACGCTTGCCGCGGGGGTCTTCTCAATAAAAAACAAACACACATATGACATTTGCCAAAACGGCGGCCCCCAAAAAATATATCAAACTTGATTTTAATGAGGCTCATGCAACAGTCCCAGCAGCAGGCAGCAGGCAGCAGCATCAGCAGTTAGTTCAGCTGCGTTCAATCGTTGGCCTTTTCCAATGAAATGTCGCTGAAATTCTTGCCGCAACAACAACATTAACAACAACGCCTTTTTGGGTCCAGTTATGCATCCAGCAAGTTTCCTTTTAAGTGTCGCTTGGCTTTGCCATCAATTATGCGGCATGCTGGCCAGCAGCCCATCCTCTGACTCGCACTCACAATCTCCGCCTCAACCTTCGCTTTGTGTGTTGCATGTGGCAGCTGTCTGCCAAAGAAGGTGCGCTCCAACCAAAACAGCGACAGCAACGCAGCGACACGTAGGTGTATGTAGTCGGCTCTCAGTTTTGCCAAAGCGTTGACTGGCAGGCAGGCAATCAAGCAGGCAAGGCATCAACGTTATGCAATACCCTATACAAAAGATAATTGCATGGGGTATGCAAGAAGTGTGTACTGTAGCTTTCAAATACATGTATAGCCTGTAATAAATTACACAATCGGGGTATATTAGCTTTGTAAGGATTAAGTGTTTGTTGATATATGGAATACCCTGGACACAATATTAGGGTATATAAATGTAGTATTTATATAAGACGCAATCAGTGTCGGTCATTGACTGTTTTACCCTATTGTGATGCTCAGTGAGAGCATCATGCCAATAAGCCTTTATTTGGTTTCTTTGAGTCATCTTAGTTCACATTTCTTGAAGTGGCAAAGCGGAAATACTTTAAAGATACCCTGTACAGAATGTTAAAGGGAGTCGACAACATTTTTCAATAGATATTTAAAAATAAATAAGACAGAATCTTTGGTTGTGAAAGGTTATTAAAGTTGTCATTAAATAAAGATATTGTTTAAGTTAAGGAATAGAGTAATAAGAACAAATAGTTATAAAATAACTATTAATATAAAATTAATATGAAATGAAGTGTAATAAAAGAAAAAATAAAGTGAACGTTGGCCCAGCTCAAAATAATTATAGAGTTTTACAACACTATATAATTCTCGCATTATAAAATTCATCATTATACAACTCGCTTATTACAGGGTACCGCAAAGTCCATCACTAGTCACATGCTTCGCCAATTTGCGGCTTACCTGTTTTTGCTTTTCATCATCTGCGCAAGTGCGACGCCTCTGAATCACTCAGTGTTGACGCCGGTTTCTGGTTATGGTTCAAAGTGCACAAATATTTGACCACTCATAAAATCCCGCATTTATTGGGTTATACCACGAAAAGCCGAACACCATACAAATACCCACTCTGATACACTCACTCTCTCGTCATTAGTAAGCCATGCAGCATCATCTCTAGTTAATTTAGTCAAAACAGTAGTCATACCTGCTGCTATGGTTGTTGCTCACAAACGGGTTTATTGCCCCGCATTTAGTTATCTGCGCTTTGAGATCTGCTCAGTTGGCTGGCGCCTAAGCCTAATCCCGCTCTATTACTCGGTTCGACCAAGCATACAGCAGGTTTGTTGTTGGGTTTTATGTAACCATCGTAGCTACGTTCAGGCAAATTATCTTTGAGATTCCGCAAAAAGCGTGGGCATGGCATGTAAATAGATAGGTGAGAGAGGAAGTAAAAGTGAAGGAAAAGTGAAAAGGAATAATGGATTTTTTTTATAGGGAAATACATTGGAGACTTTTATAATTAATATGACAACTTGATATTCAAATTGATTAAGAATTATATGTATCAAGACTTAGCTAATATTGATGGAATTATAAATATATTGTTAAAGCTCTTAAGCCTTATCTATGCTGAGTAGAACAGAGTAGAGCACAAATTTTATGAAATATGATAATCCGCGATAACAGAGAATAAAATATTAATTCGATTTAAAAAAATACCGAACTCTTTGGATTATATCTATGAAAAGAAATGAAGATATTTTAGTTAAATTAATAATAATTTATTTATTAATTTATTTGAATGCAGACTGACAAGGGTAAAAACTTAAAGATAAATCAGATATAAATATACTTAATTCTAGGAAAAATATTAAAGATTTCTACAATATATGCAAATGCAGTAAAAAAAAAAAAATAAAGTAGAAATCAAATAAAGTTAATCAGATATAAACATCCAGTTAGCTTTGTCCGAGAAAAGACTGAAAGATTTTTCCAATATATGTAGAAGACTTGCTGCTTATGCAGATTATGGCCTGATCTTATCCTATGCAAATAAGTAAAGTACATCATTAATAATATTCAACTCTATTTGAGAACATGTTTATCCTTTTAAGACTTAGCATTCCATACTCAAGGCCAAACTGATCTCGTGTCTTATAAATAGGAAATGCTGCACTTCATGTAGTTTTTTTTTATAATTTCCTTGTTTGTATTTGTTTGTGTGTGTGAGAGAGTGCAAACCGAATACAATCTTGGCCCCTTTTGGTGAGCATTAGCATTTCAAAGCATAAACTAGCTGAAATATATGGGCAAATTCAATTGAATTATTAAATAAATTGTGTCGCATATGCGACTTGAAGCAACTCGTGGTCTCAACTCCTCAGTTGAGTCCCCAGAGACATGCACAGCGCCAGTTACCCAGGTCTCAGGTCTCAGGTCTCAGGTCTCTTGGTCTGTTGGTCTGTTGGTCTGTTGGTCTCTTGGTCTCCTGGTCTCAATGCTCAGTTCTCGTTGGCTATAAACACAACGCACAATATATATCAATGACAATATCGGGTGACTGCGGCTTAATGCGCCTGTTGCCAGCAAATGGTTTTAATGTCATAAGTTAAAACGAAACCTTTTACCCCAAGCATCGATGCTCGATGCTAGATGGTCGATGCTAGATGGCTGAGATGTATATGTCGTTCGATGCTTGTCCAGCGTCGACTCCGATTTCTTGTCAGTTGTTGAATTTGCATATAATTGGACTGGAATCCGGGTCGGGCCGGGCTTGGCCGAGCCGCTGGCAGCTCAACTTGATTTGCACTGCAGCCATATGGTGCATTTCACAGGCGCCAACAGAAGGGGCCGGCAGTGGAGGTTGGAGGTTGATATTGAGGTCTGCAGTGTGTCTGTAATTTCAGTGTGTGTATTTATTTAACCATCATGCAAGTCATTGAACGCAAACTTTGTGTCTCGTTTTTGTTTTATACGCAGCTCAATGCGATTGTGCATAAATAATGATTTATTTGTTTATTGCAAAATGCGCGCACAAATACGCAGTTAATCAATTTATTTATTTTGTTTTGTTCCGTTGTCTTTAATATGAACTCTATGGTGCCAGGGAGAAGCCTTGGATTGCTGCTGACTTTTTAATGCACGCCATTTTCCATTTTGTATTTTCCATTTGCCATTTCACATTTTCCCATTTTCTCCATTTCGCCGCATTTTCTATTTGCACAAGTTGCTGCTCGGTGCGACCAGCCCAGCTGTGGGCCATGATGACTTGTTGCTTAGAATCCCGCGGCTGTTAAAGCCCACAACATCGGCCCCACTTCTCGCCATCTAGCCTGCCATCTCTGCTCTGCCCATGGCCATGGCGAGTGGGCGTATCTCATCACTTTCCCATAAACATTCGAACTGTTTTGAAAGACTGGGGGTTGGAGCAGGAGCGATATTGCAATTTACGTTCTGTGGTCTAATTAAAGTGCAAGTACAACTAAACTTGTGGCAGGTTGAGCCACGGTCTCAGGGCTAGAGACGAGGCAAAGCGCCCCTCGGTTCAAGTGCCAGCGCCATGCACATTGCGTGCTAGCTGTTTTGCGGTCAATTCATTTACTGGGCTCCCATTGCAGCTAAGAGATTACAGCGTGTCGGCGTTATCGGCGTAGCTTCGAGCACGCAAAAGAAACCAGTCACGACCCAAAAAGCAAAAGCAAGTCGACCTGAAAGTTACGAGCTGTAGGGGCTTTCGTATAAAGGAATCGATGAATAGACACATCATATACCACAAATAAAATCGAAAAAATATTACTGAGCGACAATAAGAGCTAAGTAAAACTCGTCGTCGATTGTCTGTCATAAATTGATATATTTTAATAAGTTTGTATTTATTTTTATTTTATTTTAAAATATAATAGTTTATCAATGGGTTTTATTTTCATAAATCAAAAGTATTTTTATCAAAAATATGTTATTCATTATTTCATAAAAATAATGTAATTAATAATTTCTTTGTGCTTATACTTTAATTTATAATTGAATAAATAAATTTGTAGAGTATAAATAATTTCCCTACATTTAGTTTAAATGGAAATTCTTTATTTTTTTATGCTGTATTAATAACTTAATAAGTAAAATAAAATAATATAGTTTTTCAGTATTTTCCTAAATTGAACTTATTGTTAATTAATTTAATAGTTTCAAAATTTAATAATTTAATAATAACTTAAGTAAACCATATTTAATTGCAAAATAAATTAATAATTTATTAATTAAAATGTTAAGACAAAAACAAAATTATTAAATAGTTTAACATTTTAATTTAATTTGATTTTAGAGAACAACTTTTATTCAAAACTATTATAAATAATAATTCAGTTACTTTTTTCAATAGTTATTACATATATTTATTAATTTCTCATTTACAATTTAAAAACATATACTTTTCTAAAATACAGCTTAAATAATAAATTTAAATTAATAATTTTAATAAATTTTTTTTTTTTTATTTTGTAACAAGTGATATGAAAGTTTATTCATAAATAAATAAATTATTTGGTAATTTACAGAATACTTAACTACTTATTTCAAATTAAAAAATAATGTACTTGAATAAAAATTTGTACTTAAAACTAAGCTCATAATTTAAATATTTTTTACTTAAGAACTTTTTTTGCAAATGTTTTTAATTCATTTAAATTAATTTCAATTATTATTTGTTAATTAAATAAAATATTTTTTAAAGCTGCATTAAAAAGTTACTCAATTAATAATTTTATTATGTTATGTTATTATATCCCCCAAGAATATATTTTGATTTAGACACGATATTTTACGTGACACGACACGCTTCCTACTCCAATTTGAGCTACAGCTGCCAGATAGTATTGCAATATAGTAAATATATCGTACGAAGGCTTCTCATTCTTTGCATTTGCTTTTGTCTTTTACAGTCGCCGGTTCATTTTTCTCGTATCTCACATTAATCAATGTTGATTTCAATTAATTTAACCATCTCTTCACTTGCCAGTCATTGTGGCCGGCGTCCGTCCTTTCTGTGTTTTTTATTAAACCAATAATACAACAACAGAAGGAGTAGAAAAACGAACGCCGTCGTTGTGGGTCGACACACGCTCCTCGCTCAGCTCGCGTGTCTATGCTTTCTCTCTTTTTTTTATTAAAATTTGCAGTCTATAAATTTCCAAGAGGTGTTGGGCCTCGGTCTGTGCCTGGGCCTGGGCTAGGCCACTGCCAGATAGAGGCACGCACAAAGAGAGGCGGGCATAAAGTACGAGGCGTATCTGGAACGCATGTGTTTCCCAGTTGTATGTACATACATTTGCCATATATGATATGATACTTAAGATTGAGATGGCAAACGGAAATGCGTGGAGGGCGCTCGACTTCCATTCAGTCATAAATAAGTATATGCATAGGAATGCGATTTGAGATTGGGGTGAAGCATTTACCCATCACACTTCGGCTTTGACGTAGCTAAGTGCGCGAAAAGCAATTGAGAAGTGTTTTATTTTTATATAAATTTATTGCGATCAAATCATAGAAAGCTTTTGTTCTATAATTATCATTGTATATAAAAATGAAAATGAATTCTTGAGATTTTAATTGAGTGTTTTTTCAACAGCGAATTAGCTCAAAAGCTGTCAGTATTAAACTTTCTCAATGGTATGAAGTAAATATGAAATGTTACTTCAATATTGATATTTATTTTTCCTCTCATCAAGGATATGGCTCCTTCCCAAACAGTCAATAGCAGGTCTTAAAGCTTTGTACAAATTTGCATGCAATTTTATTGATAGTTCTCAAGGACAACTGCAAGCACACACATAGATACATACATTCGACAGATGGCGTCCATTATCATTTGTCATGCTTGAGAAGCGCATAGAAAAGCAGCAGCAGTAGCAGTAACATCTAGGAGTTGCTATAACAGTCGAACCAGCAGCAGCTTGCCAGTGAGTGCATATTCCAGTTTCTCAATTGAGTTTTGAAACATCTCATTCAATGCAGCAGTGAACATTTTTTATGTGGCATGCAACACACACACACACACACACAGGGAGAGAGAGTGAGAAGGGAGAGAAGCAATGCGACCATTATATGATTGAGTTATGTTTTGTTGTCCCTGCGGCGCAGCTAACACGTAAAATTCTATTCAATACCTCCACTCTTGTAGAGCAGGAGGCGCCGCCTCCTGGCCCGATTTCCCACTCGCTTGAGGCGGCCATAAATTTTGTGGGTAAAAACCTGTTGTTGTGTGCGGCAAGCAAGCCATATCATGGCCATATCCTGTCAATTTGGCCCCGCACTTTCCTTGCCACCACGTTGCATGCAGCTCCTTGCGGCTGCTGCTGCATTTTCGTTTTTTGCGCATTTGTTGAGCCTGGTCGCTCGCATGGCGTTTGACTTGACTCGACTTGGCAGGCGAACAGGCTAACGCAGGCTAACACACAATCCTGCCTCTCCGTTGCCTCCTGCTTGGCAAGGACAATGTGTCGCCTCTCGGATTTGCCTGGATCGAGCTGTTGCCTCTGCATCTGGTTAGAGTTAGATAGATGCGCTCGTTTGTTGCAGTTGCTTGTCATTTTTATAGGTTTGTTTGCGGCTCAGTCGAGTGGGCGGCTGATTGTAGATGTGGGCGTGTGTTTGTGTGTGTGCGGGTAGATGCTTGCATCCCTTATTGGTTATTGGTCTGCCTTTATTAGTTGCTGCCTGTCGTCGCCGATGCCAAGAATTATGGCTGTCAATAGCCATTGGGCCATTGCAGCCTCTGCTGCCAGATAAACCAATTTGATTTGTTTGTGTGGCCAACTGCTATACCAGCCCCGCCTTCACCCCTTTTTTTCCATTCTGCCTGCGCGCCGGTTGATTAAAACACATGAGACACTCGCACCCGCAGCCGCACAGCTCCTCTCATAGTTATTTGCTGAAGTAATTGAGTTAAGTGACACAAACACACACACACACATACATCCAAGCACACACACACGCAGTGGGTCTCATTTAATTGTTGTGTTCTTATTGTCCATTCATAATTATAATCCAATAAAATAATAAACATAGCGCATTGTTCAATTTACTTTCACACACATTCTCTTTCCACGGCGAGAACTTCTGTCACGCCATCTTAACTAAATTAAGCCAAAACATTTATGGCGGGCTACGTTTACACTTTCACAATTGGATTTTGCCCTGTCAATGAGCTAGAGCATGAGGTATATTCGGTTTTAGATTTATTCGATATTTAAATGTATTTTTATTGTCTCATCTCTTTATCAACGTACATATATAAAAACCTAAACTACAAGGAAAAGTTTTGGTATATGCATAATTGTATATATTACATATTCATCTATTTCGATATTTACCTATTCGATCTTTTAATATCGTCTCTATTCTCAATCCTTAACTCATATTTTAATACTTGTGTCTAATTTAAAAAGATTTATCTTTCTTTTCATTATTCATTCATTCTCTCATGTTTTTTAACCAACTTTATCTTACATCGTGTTTCTGTGTGATCTTCACGTTTTACAGGGCATTGCTTTGTCGTGCATTTCTGCATGTTATCAACTTTTCCTATTCCCGTTTGCTTATTGGTTTCAGTGCTTGTTATTATTTCTGTATCATGATTTTGTTTACACGCCAAATGCGCACGTACCGCGCGTCGCACTTTTTACTATGATTATTATTATTTTATTTATTTTTTTTCTAGTATTTTTTCCTTTTGCTGCTCACCTGTTTTATTTATTTTTTTTCTCTTGCTTTGTTTTTGTTTTTGTTTCTGTCGCTTTTCTATTAGCCTGAAACGTCGCTTGACCACGTACGACATGCACAGAAGCCAGCGGCTTGCAATGCCCCCTCTGGCACGATTCCCCGCTCGCTTCTCTTTTCGATTTTCAAACACGTAGAGCGCCAGCAAATTTCCCATTTCCCATTAAAAGCGCAAAAGGCCAATGCATAAATGATTGATCCACCCCATATATACCTGGACCCTGACCGTACCGCCGGCCGAAGGGGTTGTCGCGCTTCCGTTGAGGCTCGTGCAATTCATTCACTTAGTCACTCACACACTCACTCACTCATTCAGCCATTCATGCATTCACTCATTCATTCATTCATTCATCGGCTATTGTAGTTTATTATCGGCGTCTCAGCGAGGCGTCTCATAAAAACAAAGCTGCTCATCAGACCCCCGCCAAGTACGTCCGTCCATCCGTCCACCCATCCGTCCGTCCGTCCGTATCGTTATCTGTATCTCTGACTCTGACTTCAACAACCTGACTGTGTCTTTTCGCTGGGCTTGCGCTTGGGTTTGTGTCGTGTATCCGAGGCACACCTTGTTTAAGTAATATTTATGGCAAATGGCTTCGATTAACCAAATTGACTAACAGTTCTGAGGCTTATTTACTCTGGTCACCGACACCTTGACTGCTGAGACGGTCCGTTTCTCATTTATTCTGAAGAAGACTTTATATATTAGTCATGCGGGTAAAATTACTCTGATCAAATGATCCGTAAACTTACAAAAAGCTGCAAATTAAATGGCATTCCTAAGATAGTTTCACTTTCACAAGAAAATACTTTAAGTCGCCTTCTGATTAGCCGGAACTAGTTTTCGCTTGCAAAAAATTAAATATATTTCTGTAATTAATTATGAATGAATAACTTCGACTCGAATTTCTCTCTCAATTTATATCTTTGAAGCCCTCTATCCACACTTATTTAATGCTTCTTTGGCTTCAATCTGCTGCCTACGTCAAAGTTTGATGGTTAGCGATTCATTTTTTTTTTGTTTTTTCTTTTTTTTTTGCGTTTATAAAAAATTAATCAAGTGTCGCCGTTGCAGACATACAATTTCCGCTCGTTAGTTGTATGATGGTTCATTTGTTCGCTTCTTCACTTTGTCCAATTCCTTAGCTAATAAAACTTGTACATATTTTAATTGATATTGTTTTCATGTATATTGCTTCACTATTGTTGTTGTTCTTGGCCATTGGCTTCAACTCTTTGTAGTTGTAGGCTCCCTGGGCCCGATACGTTATATGAATTTCAATGTGCCTTTGTGTGGGCTTTCTTCGAATACCCTCGTCATACACACACACACACACACACACACACAGGCAGAGAGAAAGAGAAAGAGAGGGAGAGCGAGCGACGGCGCTACGTAACATAAAGTCAACATAACGTTAACGTAACCGACTGACGCTGACGCGTTGCAACAACGTGACAACTTTTGTGACTGTGACGCACTTTGTGACCAGCTGGTTGCATGGACATTTTGCTGCTGCTGCTGCTGCTACTGCTGCTGCTGCGGTTGCTACTTGCTGTAGCTGTAGTTGCTGTAGTTATTGTAGTTGTTGCTCTAGTATTTTTTAAGTTCTCCCTCGCCTACAGCTGGTGTCAAGTTGTTTTTTCTTTCAGTTATTATTGCACTTGCATTGCTGCAGCCGGGGCTCCAGAGTTATATAAAAAATACCTGTAAGTCAAGCAGCAGTGTGTGGCATGTGGCAAGTTATTCGAACTGAACAAAGAAACTAATTAGATTCAAGAAAAACTTCGCCTGCTCAAGCTAAAATCTTTAGTCTAAAACGTAATCTGATTTGTTAAAGACTAATCATGAACAGCTTATTCATGTCAATTCCCACCCGCTGCGAATTTTTAATTTTCGCTGTCCATAAATATATCATTTATATATATATGTAGCATGCTTCGTTCGCCTTAGAATATCTAAAAATATATATATGTTCAACATAGTTTCCCAAATAGTTGTCTACATACATATGTATGTAGAAAAGATTTCTATGGTATTTCGAATTTTTTTATGACGAAGTTCTTTCGAAAAACTGTTTCCATTTCCGAATACAATAATTATTTTTAGTTGAAACTACAAAATATTTTCCGCATGACATTATAATGTTTAAAGATAGTATTTCATTAGTTTGTGTACACAAATAAAATATATATTAATTTACAAATATTTCTTAATTTAAAAAATATACTCATTAATTATTTTATTAATAATAATTTTTATTAATTAATAATAATATTAATTTAATAAGAATTTATGTATGTATATAAGTGACACATCTATTTAATTTCTTAAAATTGATTTAACAATAATTATTTATAATAATATAAATATGTTCAATATACATATTATTTATTTAAGTATGCAAGAATTCAATATTATTAAATTAGAATATTTTATGAACTGCATGCAAATACCTTTTTCAAATATCTTGTGCATCTTTTTCATTGATATTTTTATTGACATTCTTCCCAATAAACTCTTCAACAAATAATGTTCAGTTAATTATTAATTAAGCAATTAGTTGAATGTCGCCAACAAGTTCTTCAACTTGTTGCAGTTCTTCATTGCCAATTGCCGACTTGCTGTAGCTTAAAGTAGTTTAGCCAGTTTCCCCAGCCACTTTCGCCTTGGCCCTCGGTTGACTGTGTTTGTTTGACGCAACGGCTTCTGGTGTTATCTCAGTTAGTTTTATATGCATCACACGATGTTTGGGGCAACGGACCATTCATCAATCGATTCCACAATAAATTCAGCTAATCGTCTTATAGCGAGGGAATCTTAACGTGTTAACGATACTCCGGCATGAACAATTTTTTGTGAATCGACTTTTGGCGCTGATTCTACAACAACAACAACAATAACAAAACTATAGTATACAAAAGAATGTTGTGTCTGCTAGTTTGTTGTATATTGTTTTCAACATGTTTTCAACAAATTGCGTGTGGGGGAGGCGTGGCAGAGAGTGTGTGTGACAATTTTCTCATATATCCGAAATGAAAGAGAAAATTTAATTTGCAGGTCACGTAAGTTGCTGGTGTGTGTGTGTGTGTGTGTTTGTGTGTGGGGGCGTGCCACACACACGCGCGCACGACAGTGTATGTGTGTGGATAAATAAATTTGCCTGGTTGCCTTTGGTCTGTTTGTATCTTCTGTCTCTCTCTCTCTCTCTAGATATGTGTGTGCGTGTGTATTGTATTACATGTAAAAATATGCAAATCCAGTCTACACATATGGCCGAAGCTCTGTTTTGTCGTCGCTGTCACCCACTTTACAGTTATGACTGTTTATTTGGTTGCGGGCCATGGCCCAAAAAAATAAAAAATAAAAAATAGCAAAAAAAATTAAAAGAGGAAGAGCTGGCACAATATATGCCCATCGATTGTGACCAGACTCGCAGAGGCCTGAATCTGAAACAGTCAGAGCCTGAAGCTGATGCTGATAGCAGCTACACTATACGCTTGCCTCCATATACCCTGTATTGTCGTAGTGCATGGGGTATGTTGTAATTGGGAAGTGATACGTAGAAGAATTAAAAAATGATTATTATAATAATTATAAACAAATATTTTAATCAATTCATAGTTATAGTTCTTTTAACTCTTTCGAGCTCTGATGTTTATCAATAATGATTAAAAAAAATTGTAAATATATAATAATAATACAAAAATTAATATATTTTAAAAGTATTTATTATTTAAATAAATTTTACTATATTCATATAATATATTGTTGCAACGACATTATTAAAATAATTCTCTTGAGGTCATACTAAAAATGAAATTGTATTCAATCTTATTGATCTCACAATGAATAGAACAGTATATGAAATTCCATATCACCCAAATTGTATAGCTAAAATATTATTATTTAGCTAATATTCTAATACATTAATGTTTTCGATTTGTACTAAAAGATCTCTAAACAGTTCAATTTGCTACAAATACTTCCCAACTATTTAGCTTCAAAATAACTCACAATGCAAGGCAACTTGGGTTTTTCATTTGGTTATTAAACAAACAGAAAAAAAAACAAAAACAAAAGAACTCTATAATTATATTAAATTTAAAATTTGACTTACTAAGCTCTGCGCTCAACTTTGCCCATTAAAATTAGCTAGAAAATATAAAGGCAACTGTGAGCGAAATCCCACAGTCGAGGCGAGTCCTTCAGCCGATGCTTTCCATCATCTCCTTTTTATTGGGGTTTCGGTCTTTTTTGTGTGGCATACTTTTTGGCTTATTAATGTAACGTTAAACTTTGCTGTTGTTGTTTTTGGTTGTTTTGGGTTGTTGTGGGCTGTGCTGCTGTGACTGTTGCTTTTATCATTAACTTTATGCAAAAAGTTTTTCATGCCAGCATCATTTGCCGACGCGCCTACATTAAGCCAACAAATAGTTTGGCTCTCAACCATTTTGGCCATTTTTGGCACAGTTCCCTAATGCATCTGTCTGAACACTCACTCGTCTTCCTCCTTTGGCCTTCTTACTTACCACAACGCTTCCATCTTTGCAGTACAATTACCTCATGCAGTTTGATTATCTGCCCAAGTCGGATCTGGAAACGGGAGCCCTGCGCACCGAGGAGCAGCTGATAGATGCAATAAGTAAACTCCAGGTTCGTAGCTGCCAAACAGCATGCAGCAGCTGCCGCTATTGCCGCTATTGCTGCTGCATGCCACATGTATTATGCACAATTTCACAAACTAACATTTTCGTCTCCGTGCCACAGGAATTTGGCAACATTCCAGTTACAGGCAAAATCGACTCGGCTACGGCCAAGCTAATACAATTGCCCCGCTGCGGCGTGGGCGACAATAAGCATGCGTATAGTTTCTCACCGGATAATCTGGATCATGGTCCGCGTAAGCGTCGCTACGTTCTGCAGGGCGCCAAGTGGGATAAAACGGATCTAACATGGAGGTAAGTACTTAAACAGTTCAAATAATACGAATAACATGATATTATAAATGAATTTATACATATATTTTGATTTGTACATAAGTTCTATTTAGGTTGAATTATCTTGAAATTAATATCAGTATATTAATAATGCATGAAATAGTTCAACGTTCAGTTACACTCTGAAATTTGTATAAAGAACAGTTCTAGATGATCATGAAATCAATATTTAAATATGGATTGGAAGTTTACACTATATTTTAGATATATCTAAGATTTGAATTAAAGTACTCCAGACTTCAGATAGTATATTGATGACGTTGATAAGCTATGAAAATAAATTGAAATGTGATCAGTGAGTTGAAAGAGGGATAAAGAGAAAGATGACATGAAAAGGCTGTTATGAGAACTAGCAATGAAATGAGACGTATGAGGCAGATAAGTTGGATGAATTAAAACTCGTAATACATTTTGCATTTTGTACTTGTTTGTATATTTGTTGGTATTGCGAAATACTTTTATATAAAATTACAAAAAAAAAGAAAAAAAGAAAAAGGAATTTTATTATTTAGATGTAGTCTGAATTAATACGTAAATTCAAAATATAAAAACTTTTCAACTAGCTCAATTCCACTTAGATTTTTGCTTTGGCAATTTTGCCAACTGATGCATTTTGTTTAGTTTAAAATTGATTTTCATTATGCATTTTCCCACACAGCATATCCTTGACCGCCCTTAGTTTTCCTCTTGATGCGCATTTCAATTAAACTGCATGCAGTTCATTAATTTTGCAACGCTCATTTAGACGCGAATTTATAATTTTATAAGGCAAGCAGCAGCGCTCCATTCTCTCCCGCTCTCTTTCTCTATTCAGCATCCAAATGAGCTCCTGCAATCTGCGTAGCGACCCTTAACCCCTGACCCGCCCCTTAGCCACTCGAATGTCCTGTGCATACGCGCTTTCAATTAATTCAAAACTCAAACGTAGCGTAGCTTGTTAATTTTTATTACAGCCATTGCATTTTGTCAGATCCCAGTAAAAAAAAAAATGAAAAAAAATGAAAAAAAAAAGAAGTGTGATGGTCCCTCATTTCGCAAGCAGAGCCACAGTCCTCATTTGCTGCAGTAGTCGGAGTGGGTGGCTGAGCCCTGCATTGCATAATTTGATGTCTAAAGTGTGTTTTTATGTAAAACAAGTTTTCTTCTGCTCTGTTTTTTGTTGTTGCTTTGTTGCTTTCTATTGCTGTTGTTGTTTGGTTCTTAGCCATGCGTAGCAACGTCTGCGTGAATTGTTAATGGCCAAGTTGGCCCGCTGTGCCAGTGGCGATGGGCGATGAGCGACGGGCGACGGGGTGCGGGGGCTAGTTGCGGGGTATGCGGGTGTCGCCAACTTGGCGCTTTCATTAAACACTTTGCGCCAAATTGAATTTTATGATGGCCAACACCCGAAAAGCGCAAAAGAATATGAGGAAAGAAAGCTGTTGCCTGATTGCAGCTGTCATCTTGAATGTTCTATTTGATTTTTAATGCGCCAGCTGCATAATTGCGCTTGAAATATTTAAGAAGCGAAACTCGAAGAAAGCTCGCCGGCTCATTAATAAAAACGTCGCACGCATTCAATTTGCATAGCTGTTGCAGCGACAGCTACAAGACGTAAAAAAACTGTTGCATACTTTTGCGCGGCGCTTGAAAAATGATTTAACTCGAGAGAGTGTGGATTACGCATACGCAGCGTGCGGCTGGCGCCTGCAAGTCAGCTAGCTATTAACGCCCATATAGAATAGCACTTGCCACATGCCACATACCACATGCCGCCCACCATGCCGTCCACCACCCACTATCCGCCTCCTGCCGGCTGCTGCCTGCTGCCTGCTGCTATATGCCACTTGGCGCATGCCGCATGCCGCATGCCGCAAGGGCGCATCGCATGCAGCGATTTAATTATTTCTTGTGTCGTCTACGCTTAATTGGCCATTAAGGCAAAATGCGGCCGTGGGCGGGGCAACTAAACATTATTCGGTCCCGCGCAGCGGGCGAGTCAAACGCAACTCAAATTGAGTTTACATGAAATATACATAAGGCAAACACAAACCCAACAGTCAATATATATTGACCTGTTCGCCACTGTGTGAGTGTATTTTTTCTATTTTTTTTTTTTTTTTTGCTCTCTGCAGCTTAGCTGCATGTGTTCACGCTTAATTGCAAACATAGGGAACGAGAGAATCGTCGAGAGCGAGGGGCGAGTGGCAAACAGGAAAATGGGAAGTGCGGCCAGTTGCGCCACAGCCACAGCCACAGCAATGGCAACAGCAACAGCAACAGCAACAGCAACAGCAAGAAGTGTTTTTCCATTTCCGGTGCGCGGCGCAGCATGCAAATTGTCGAAGCGGAAGTCGTTTTAAGCATTTTGTACTCATTTTGTTTTCGCACAAGGACAAGTGACAACATCCTGGCCACGGACAAAGTTGTGCCCGCGTGCCACGGCAAATGCCTCGAGATGCGAGTATTAACTGCTGAAATTGTTACTGCTGCTGATGTTGTTGCTGGCGCTGCTGTGGCTATTGCTGCAAGTGACAAAGACACAAATCAACTGACAACAGCGACAAAACCGCAGCAAAGCTGCCAAACGGAAGTCGACAGACAAACTTGCTTGTCGACCAAAATGTTTTAAGCCAAATTGGCAATTGTTTTGCAATGGGAAACAGGCAAACGTTTTATAATATGCCATTTACTGCGCTGCAAATGAACTTTCTACAGTTAGGGTATATAGACAAATAAAAGCTTTGAAGTCGATTCATAGACTATTTGCTCTTATTCTTGTTGTTGGTGTCGCACACCTTTTAAGGTGTTGAACAAAAGTTTTGTCCCATTCTAATGCGAACTGAAGTTTTTTTTTTTTTTTTTTGAACTCGCCAAAAGTCCTCCAACGAGTCTTAATTAAACTTGTTTAACTACGCAAAAAGTCAACAATTGTAACGCTCCTGCAATTGTTCAGGCCATTTGCTTGCTGCCGACTGACGACTCGCTGCTATCGTCAATTGCCATATTTTTTGCTGCTTATATACCCTGTACAAAATTGATGCAGCAGCTGGCAGTTGACTTTCTTTAAAGTGAATTTTAAAGTAAGTTAGTCAGTAACTGCCAGCGAATATACATATTCAGTTTATATCAATCAGTCCTAGGAATTATTAACTAATATTAATATAAAGCTTACTTCATATTTCTTCATTTAACAATTTAATGAGTATCTCTGCTCGTTGAGCCGTCTTCAGTTATAACATTTCTCACTTATTTTCGATTCGGTTTTTGCTGGTTTTCTTTTCTTTTCTTTTCTTTTCTATTTCGGGTTACGTGCGCTGATAGAGCGAGAGAAAATTGAGTGAAAATAAAGTGAGATAGAATTGTCCATTGTTCAAATTGTTATCAAATGGTTGCTGCCAGTTAAATGCATTGGCAAACAGTTGCTCAACCAAAAATGGTTCACAATGCGCCAATAAACTCGTTTAAAAACTGTTGCATTTCTTCTATACACTTTTTGATCCGGACAAATTTTTTGTGTGGCTTTAAATAGCCAGAAAATGAACTGAGATAAAAATTCTTTGAATTTTCAATAACTTGTCAGAATTTAGTTTGATCTATTGCTTGAAATCGACTTTAAAATGTTGAATTGTTTTGAGTGTAAATTAAATTGGGTATTTAAAAAAAAAAAAATTGTGAATTTTGTAGCAAGTTGAATACTATATATTCGAGTAAACTTATCAATATATGGAGGAGCATTTGATGTTTGTGGCGGCCTAGCAACATTTTTATTACGCATACGACCTGGTGTGCCACATAATCTTAGCCTGGGGCTATTAACTGTGAGGCTTAAGGGCAAGTGGTGGCAGCCCTGTCAACTGCCAATGAGACAACAAAGTTGCAACACTGACCAGCCACATTAATTGGCACTTGTATGTGTGTGTGTGTGTGTGTGTGTGTGTGTGTGTATGTGGTGGGAGTGGTGTGTGTTTGTTGTGGGCATTAATAAAGCGCCACACACAGGCAGCTGGACGAAAGTTGGCCGGGACAATGGGGCTATAGCTGCGGCAAGTTGTGCCATTTGTTAGATTTTTAATAACATTAATAAAGTGCACAAAGCACAGAGTCAAAGTGCGGAGCGCACGCCATGGCCTCGCGCTTGTCCAGGATGTGGCGCACGCACACAGACGTATGGAAAAAGGCTGGAAGAGCCGAGCGGAAGGAAGCTGCAATCGAGTCACATGGCAAGTTTGCGTTTATGCTTATTAGCGCTGGGCTCTCGTGCATGCGATCCATTAATACAATGCAGTAGAGCAGGCGCTGAGATAGGAGCAAGAGCAGAAGCAGGAGCACGAGCACGAGCAGGAGCAGGAGAACAGAAGCAGCAAAAGCAACACAACCAGGACCAGTAGCAGCAGCAGCAGCAGGAGGTGGGGTAGCAGGAAGCTATAGCATCCTTTTAGCTGCAACATAAAGAAAACGTGTATGAATGTCTTTGGCATTGGCTGGCTCATAAAAAGCACGACATACATCAGCGAGAGCTGCGTCAGTTCACTGGATCCAGGACGTGGGGCTCCGCCTGTCATGTTACAATGATAAAAAGTAATTTTATGACGCACTCACAACAATGCATGGACGCAGACTAAAACCAAGAACCCGCTGCACTTATTGGTTCGACAGGCGTTCATTGTCTTTGCCAAGACGCAGGACCCCGCATATGTCTATGTATAAGTGTGTGTGTGTATGTGTGTGTGTGTCCTTTTGTAATGACTATAGCTGGGCATAAAAGGCGTCGCTTTTAAAAGCGTACTCTGCACGCCGCGTGTAACTTGAAACGCATGCCTCAGACAGCAGATCCTCCTTCTTCTCCTTCTTCTTCTTCTTCTTCAATGCCGAAATCGGTCTCAGTAAAAAATGTCCTCATACATTTTAGTAAAGTTGGCATAGAATCGTATTCTTTTAAAGTTAAAACATATTGAGTTATAAAATAACAGAACAAAATCGTTGAAGAAACTTTCTTTAAAAATTTTATAAATTCAACTTAAATATGATTCCTTATATGCTTTATTATATATATATATATATATATATATATATATATATATATATATATATATATATTATTATATCATATATAATATTATTGCTTATTGTAGAAATGATTCTTTCTTTGTAGACGCATAGGAGAAAAAGATTGAAAAATATTTGCAGAGAAAAAATAACAGTTAAAATGGAAATTTGAAATAAATTCGTTTACTATATAATAATTAGTAATACAGATATCTATATTATAAGTATAATCTTTTATACTCAAATTCTTAATCAAAGAAAAAATAAATTTTTTACCCTTTAATATTATTAATTATATATCATGAATTTACTCTATGTACTTTAGTATAAATATTTCTGACATTGAAAACATAATGTTCATTTATTGAATGTGTAGTTAAATGAATTTAAATGTTGTTGAATTAAACATTTCTTTAAATTAATCTAAGCCAGCTTTAGGATAACCTTCTAATAATAAAAAAAATCGTAAAAACATTTGACGGCTGTGACTGCATTTTAATGCCATTTGTTGCAGCTGCTACTGCTAGCCGCAAAAACGCAAAGCGTGGAGCGCAGAGGCCACGCGTGGCAAAGGCTTAAATCAATTTCGGTTCGGTGGGAGCCAAAAGCCAAACATGTGGCAAGTGTCACTGTGCAGCTGCAGACATGCCACAACGGCCGCCAAAATGGCAGTCGTGTGCGTTATTTCCGCTTCCGCTGGCCGAGGTCGCGGCCATTGTTATTAATAATATATCTGTATATCTATTTGTTTATGTACATATATTTATTTATAATAATTTATGCGGCAAGTGAAGTAAATCAAATGAACAGATGGAGGGAAGGACAGGCTCATCGAAAGAGAGAGTGAGAAAATCTGCTCGTTAAATGCCGCAAACAGAATATGGCAATAGTTTTATATGAAAATTGTTGTTGCTGCTGCTGTTGCTGCTGCTGTTACAGCTGCTGCTGCTGTTGCTGCTGTTGCTGCTGCTGCTGCTGCTGCTGATTTTTCAGCAGTCATTTGCAGTTGCTGCTGCACTTTGTTGCCTGCCTTCACGCCTCCCACTCAAAGGACTTCAGCCCACAGCCTCCTCCACCACAGCTACCCTGTTCATTTTGGCCCCGTGGCAAGTCTAATGGACGTCATTGGCCATAGTTTGCTGACTTTTTGTATGCTGTCAAGTGCTCGCACTCGAAATTATTATCTGCCATTAATCATGGCTATAATGTTTTGGCTGGCTGCTATAAAATGGAAGTGGACCAAGTGGATACCAACACAGTAGCAGATCCACTACCCTTCTCTCTTCTCTCCCCTATTTCCAATCTCCCGTTCTCTCTGCCTCTTCTCGTGCTGCTGCTCCCTCAGCCTTACTCCAAGAACTTTGGACACTATGGCAGCTCAGCGCCATGTCGAGGGTAGCAAGAACTCAAAGCTCTGATAAATGTGTATTCGCGGATTTTGTAAATTTTTAGCGCTTAACTTCAACTCGAAAGCAGTTAATAACTGAAGTATGTCAAAAGGTATTAGTTGATATAAGGTAAATTTGATTAGCTTGAACTACAGCTGGCTGGCTGGTCAAATATTCAGTTTTGAGATTAAAAGATTGATAGATGAAAGCGCTAGTCGAGACCCTAAGATAATAGAGGAAAACGACATTTAAGCAAATGCTGCTTATATGAGGAATAGAAGATCAGTAGCTTATGGCTAGAACGGATTTTGTATCTAGAGCCTGTCCGTCTGAATTCTATTCGGTTAATAGCCACAAAGGTTCGTTCAGACATCACTGGCTGCAGAGCTGTAAATCGAGTAAGTTTTATGGTTCAATAAAGTTTTGTATTTTAAATCAATTCAATTTGATAAGCCGAATAAGTCGGTGTCGGTTCACTTGATTTTGTTGGGCTTCAGCCTTGCCTTATGATAGAAAATCAATTTAGGGTTCAATTTTAGCTCATCATTGTTTTGAAGCTATGCTTGATGTAGGACTTAGGGTCTAATAATCAGATTTAAAGCGGACGCACGGACCCAACATTGCCTTTACTTGACCTTACATTAAATTTCTTCAAAGGGAAATCTTGTTGTGCTTTAACTGTCTGTTTGGGGAACTCTTTGACTTGCCCGTGCATTTATAATTTTCTGCATCACTTTATTACAGTGACAATTATTTTAACTGCAGGGCATTTTTATTACGACAGTTCTGGCTGGAATTTTTTGTTGTTCTTGTAGTAGTAGTAGTAGTAGTAGTTGTTGTTGTTGTTGTTGCTGTTGCTGCTGCTGCTGTTCACCCCCTGCACTTTTCATTTATTTATATTTTTCGTGTTATCCGTCCGCCCCCCGCGTGGAGACGCACGAGTCTGTGCTGCTTTTTTTTTTCGTTACACAAAGCCACACGCTGGGCGTACAGCAGGGCGCAAAAGTCTTGAAAAGGCAGTCCACAGTCCACAAAGTCCAGACTCTGGCCATAAGGTATTGTAAACTATACATAAATAACAAGCTCAATTTAGGCTCATATTAAAATAGAAAATAGAAAATTTTGTGCTGAGGCAGGCAGAAAAAAAGGTGAGACAGCGAGGGAGGCAGGCCAAAAGTGTGTCAACAGTAAATGTGTGTGTGTGTGTGTGTGTGCGTATGTATGTAGAAAGGATTGTTTATTCTTATATGGTGTGTCTGAGCTAACTGTCTGAGAGCAGCTCACACTCACACTATTACTCAGACACTCATACTTGTATTCATATTCATACTCGTATAAAATTTATGACATGGCATATTTCCTTATGCTGGCGAAGGCTTTGCATTTTACATGAATACCGATACCGACTCACATATATACATATGTATATATATGTATTTCCTTTTGTCTTAACGCCATTGCCGTAGAGGCAATCTGATACGAGCAAAGGTGTAGCATTTCAAATTTAATAAACCACCACGGCAAGCAGGCAGGCAAGGATAAACAACAACAATACCAACAACAACAACAACAACAACAGCAGCAGCAAAAAACCACTAAGATGAAGAAGAAAACTGTATTCCTTCGCAATGTCGTAGATTAAATACTCTTTAAGATTTGCATGATTGTATAATGGATAATATGCATCAATATACAATATAATATTAATAATAAAAATATTAATTAAATAAATAAATGCAATAAAGATAAAATATAAAATAATACCCTTTAAGACTTACCTGATGTATGTTTGATATTATATATTTAGATTGCATTAATAAAATGCAATCATGATAGGACAAAAAAAAAAAACTAAAGGCTTTGAACATGCTGAATAACTACTTGAAATTTATTTATTCCAAAAAATGTATTTTTTCCATTTATAAAATATGACTTATGAACATAATAATATATACTTTGATATATTATTGAAAATGTATATAAGACAATTGCATTTTTAACTGGGGTTCAATTCTACAAATGAATATTTACTAGATTTATACAATTTCTTGCGGATAACATTAGAGAAGATGTCTTTTCCTATATTTTCTATATACCATTTGAAAAATGTTTTCAACATAGCGTCACACGCGTCTTGCCCCATTGCAAGTACCCCAATTTGAAAGGTTTATTTCAGCAAGAAGCAGCTTAAGAACAACATGTGGCACTACCTACCGCAAAATTTCATAAGCTCGGTGAAGTTGTATGCGGGCGTAGCGTGTAACCGGACAGAAGTCCGTGCCCCTCTGAATCCGGTTCGAATCCATTGAAAACCCATTTAGTAATGCCCACGCTCAGACCTTGTTCTGGGTTTCAGTTTCTGCGTTTGGGTCCGTGTCTTTGCTGTACGTGTCAATGCTGCAGCGGAGTTTTTGTGTGCTGCCTGGTCCTGTTCGTGTGTCCTTGTATGTGTGTGTGTGTGCCACATCAGTCAAAGCACCGCAGCAACAGCAGTTATACACATACACATACGCATACGCACATCTACTCACATCCAGTGACTGATGCAATGTTGCATGCTAACGGTTTTTCTGTCGCTGGCAACTTAACACTCACAGCTGCCTTTGCTTTTGCATGCTCTGACCAATTGCTGGTTGCACATTTTGCATCAGCTTTCGGTTCCTGAGTGTGCGTATGTGTGTGTGTGTGTGTGTGTGTGTGCTAATTTGGCATCTAATTTTGTAGCATGGACAGCAGCAAATGAGCAAGTTGCAACTGCTGCTGGCAGCATGGCAGCTGCTGCTATTGCTGTTGCTGTTGCTGTTGCTGTTGCCGTTGCTGATTTTGCTTTTCTACTTCAATCGCAACTGTCAAACCATCAAAATGAGATGATGACGCAAGCAGCAGAGGCGACAATTGCATTTTGTCATTCAGTGTTTACCCCTCAATTCACACCACAACAAGAGCATCATTTTTGTTTTAGCCTAACAAAGTTCATTAATGCGCATATGCAGCCCATTTGCTAGCTGTTACGTGGCGTGCAGTCAATCAGCTGTTAGCTAACATTGCGTGTAATGTTATTGAATAATCAGAATCTACTTAACTCAATTGACATTCGATGCGAATGATGCGAATCTCTTGAACTGCATGCAGTTCAATTAACCCAAATCCAAACGAACTAAGTGAGTAAAGTTCAGTTGAGGATTTTTGAATAATGCAATTGAATGCAGACAATCGTCATACGTGTAATATATACTTCAGCTTATCAAGGCTGCACATGAAACTAAACAGTAGCATGCAATCAATAGATGATGACCGATAAATCGTGTGAATTATTTGAATCTAAGAACATGTTCAGATTGTATTGAAATTCTAAATGATGTAAGTTGTTTATGTTATTCATATGTCGATTATTTTGGAGATATTACGGCTTTATGTTAACTGTATATAGATTTACAACACAGATGTTAAATATATATCGGCAGTATTTATTATCATTAAATACTTGAATTGAGTTTCATGATTCCCAAAAAAGTAACGTAATCGCCCATTACGGAAGTATTAGTATATTATAATGACAAAATGTATTAATTTACATTAGATATTTACTTCTATATATTCAATTACGAAACTGTCCAACAACATTGAACAAATGACGCAGCGTACAGTCTGCACGCTGTTAATTAACACTGTTTTAACTGTATTTTAGCATTCTGACGTCAAAATACATCTAACTATCTTTGCATAGTTGATAGTTGATAGAGTACAGTAGCTTGCAAGGATCTTGTCACTTTGAATAAAAATACAAAAACAAAAAACAAAAGAACATGATTAAAGCTGATTGAAGAGCTTTCAGACACTGTGTGTCTATATGCGAGCGCTGTTAATTAACATTGGCTAACTAATATGGCTCATTTAGTCAACTGTTGTTAATGCCGCTTATAGTATGCGATTGCAATTAACGTGCGATGGCAGCACTTTAAATGCAGGACCTGACGCCCAGCCAGCTACTGAACATAAGCCAGCGCAATATATATATTTATATATATATATATATATATTTGTATATATATATATGTGTGTTTAAGTGCGTTGTATGGAGGTTGTAGCAGAGGCGAAATTATGTTTGCTTACGTGGCCAGTGTCGCTGGCAACAGCAACAAAAGCAACAACAACAACAACAAGGATAAGCGTAACAAGGATGTCGCCAATGTGGACAACACCAACAATGCGGCTTGAAATTTGACACTTTCACAGTTGGTCAGTTGATTTGGTCGCTTGCCCGCCGTGGCCTGAATGACACCATACCACTTCCAGTGTCCTGCTCGACGCTAGCTGCTCGGTGCTCGGTGGTCGGTGCTCGCAGTTCCTGCTCCATGCTGCCGCCTGTCTGCATTTCGTTAGATTAATGTCCTGCTCAATCATCAATAGGTTCAGCGTACTGCGCCGCTTTGTTTGTATAGCACTTGTTTATCGGTCGTGGCGACCGGTTTGCACCCCAGCCATATTCCTTGGGCTTCGTTTCGTTTCGCTTTTTTTTTGCGCTTTTTTTTTTTTTTTTTGTTGCTGCGCTTTATCCTATTTATTACGGCTTTCATTTTGGCTTGTGCATTCATCCTTTTGCTTTGTTCTTTCGTTTACTTTTAATTCATTTAGGTTTTCTTGTTGTTCATTTTGATTGATGACCACTTTAATTGCGGATATTAAATGACAAGCGAATGGCGCATCCACCCCCACTGACCACACCCCACATCCCCAACCCCGCCGCCTTGGTAAACACACTATGTCACCTTCTGCTCCTGCCTTCAACTTTAGCATTTTGTGGCTTCATTTTGGCGCTCTAATTTCCAGCTGGTCAGCAGCAAATGGCTCGGCTTTATCGATCTTTCCCTGGGCGGGTTTCTCTTCACTGAGCTGCAGCAATTTGTTGTGTTTTCATGCACTTTTGCACACACACACACACACACACACACACACACCCACAGACACAGACACACATATATAAATAAATACTGTGGTGTGTGTGTACACACTGAGTTAATCAAAGTGAAAAGAATTGCAATTTGATGTTTGACCGAAAAAGTAGTTTTGGTTGGTTCTTCTCTTAATGAAGCAGGAATAAAATTTAATAGCTTGTATATAAAGAAAACAAATTAAGATGAAATTAAACAAAGAACATAATATATGTAGGTACAGTGCTTGCTGGCTATAGATAACTTAAAGGGAATTTTTTATTCCGAATAAATAAATAAAATTTGTAATTTAAAATCATATTTTATTAGTTGAAATAAATACAGTTCAAATAATATATTCCTATAAATATTTTAGAAAAGTATCAAAAATTTAAAAATTTTTGAAACTTTAAATATATATATTATATAACTTGACTAATTGTATAAGATATCAAGATTCTTGATTAAATAATAATAAAAAGATTATCCCTTTAATAATTAAAAATATTAAAAATATTTTAATATTTATATTTTAATGTAAATATTTCTTGACAAGCAACGTTTCATATTCTATCTCTTTTTCTTTGAGGTAGATCAGCAATATATTATGAACATTTTGAGAACCTTTTCATAAGTTGTATTGCTATTAAGCTATTAAACTATTAAAACGACACTTTAATAAATTAAATTTAGCGCAATTCCACTTACCTGTGCCGAGCAGCTCTAATCATCTCGGACGCATAGGCAGATAGTCCTTAGATTAGGAGAAAGGGAATGCCACAGTTGACGCTGTTTTATGCCTTTGATGTGGGCGCTAAATAATGTTTACTTTGCCAGCCAGTTAACGCACAGGTTGCTAATGATGACGGCGAGGCCGACGATGATGATGTTGTCGTTGATGATGATGCAGAAACAGGAACTGGACTATATAACTACATAATAATTCTAATGAAAAATGTCAAGCTGCAAATTTGATTACTTGCTTTGATTGTCAATTAAAGCACAACAAGAAATTTGCAGTGTAGAAATCTCGTTAGCGTTCCCCTCTCTCTTTCCCATGGTCTGTCTATATATATATATATATATATATATATATATATATATATATATATATATATATATATATATATATATATATATATATATATATATATATATATATATATAACTATATATATATATATATGGTATGGTACCGCAGATGATGATGAGCGAATCCTAATTAATTTTGTATACACAGGCACATATTGTTGTGCCTTGCATTAAGTGACACAGCAAATCAGTTGGCTCTCTCATTAGGCGCATTAATTGATAAATTGATATTGGCTGGACACAGCCAGAGGGCAGCAGTTGCTTGTGGTTGGGCGTTATGAACTAAAACTTAACTTGGCTCAACTGAACTGAACTGAACTGAACCAAATTGAGCTGATTTTATGACTCTCTGTGTGTGTGCTGGTGTGTTGCTGTGTTTGTTTTCTGACCACTTGCAGTTGGAAGTTGTTAAAAAGTCGCTGGGACTAAAGAAAAACATCAAATCGAACCCTGTCTGGCTGTCAAATCAAACTTTGATTTGATTTGATGCTTTTTGCCGTGCAACTTTTATGCGAACTGACATGAAGTTTTTGGCCAATAACAATCAGTTAATGCAATACTAAGAATCAATGTACTAGAAAATAAAAGAGCTGAAACCCTGTTGTGGCAAAATTTCGGTGTTGATTAATTGTTCTTGGGTTTTTAATGTCAGCAAAGGCATGATTAATGCTATAGTTGTTGTCATTTGTTGGGGACCAAAGCTCGTGTGACCAAAACTGTTAATTGTTAATTTTCACATGCGAAAAGGTAAAACTTTAGCAGGAACAGAAGAAATTGCGTAAACAGTAGAGTAGTGGCTATAACAGCGTTAACATACACAATAACAGCGGTAATAAGATTCAGCTTCGATAACAGAGGCAGCAGCAACAGCAACAGCAGGAAGAAAATTAACAGTCACACTAACAGCTGTGGAAACAACAACAGCAGTAGAAGCAACAGCATTGAACACATTAAGAGTCACGCAGCAGCAGAAGCAACGACAATATTAACAGTTAGAATAACAGCAGCGCAAACAACAGATTGATTAACAGCTACAACAATGGCAACAACAACAGCGGCAGAAGGTTAAATGCCACAGCAGCAGAATAAAATAAAGTAGGAAAAGACCAAACCACGAAGCTAAAAATGTAAACGAAGCCAAAAGACGAGCGTTTTGATACGAAAACCGAACAGCAGCGTAACTAATTAAGGATGCGCCTGCGCTGTACGCCAAGAGTGTCGCTTGCTCTCTCGCTCGCACACGCGTGCTCTTATAAAGCTTTTTACAAGAGCTTTGGGATCAAAGCAATGCAGAAATTGTCTTATACGTCGCTTGATTTCATTGAAATACGGCAGCACAGCTGCTTGGACGTTCAGTCGCTGGCAAGTGGTCGGTGTGAGTGGTTGGCTGCGCAGCAAGCAGCAAATAGCACTGGAGCAGCAACATCAACACCAGTACCAGCAGCAGAAGCATAAGCAACAGCAGCAGCAGCAGCAGCAGCAGCAGTAGCAATAGCAAGTGTGTGTGGTGGCAATCAAAGTTAAATTGCTGTTAAATTGATATGTGTTGTTGTTGTGGGCGATCAACATCAGCAGTGGCAGACGGAACGGCAGTGCCACTTGAATCAGCAACGCATTCAACGTCAACGTAATCCCTGCCACTTGACGAACAACAAGCAGGACTCAGACATCGCAGCCTGTTTGACAATGGAGCGCCCGATTAAAAAACAAAAAATCAGAAAAAAAAGTAAAAGAAATGAAGGAGAAGAAAATCCATCGCGCTGAAGTACTTAAGTGTTGGCCAAGTCATTTGTGCGTTCATTGTGCAGGAAGCGGATCCTCTGCAACAGCATCTGAAGCCGAGGCCAAAGCTCAGGCTGAAGGATGACTGCGCTGTGAATGAGGAGCAGCCAGCGTCAGCTTAGTGCAGCGCTTGTCCTCATATAATGTCTGCTAATATTTGAAGAGTTCGCCGCATTAATTGACATAAAAGCCAAAATGAGGGCGAACAAAAAGAAAAAAAAAGTGGAACAGAAGAGGAAAGCAAATGAAGGAGAGGAGCTTAAAGAGGAACTGCAGGCTGCCTAGACTTTGGCTTTTCGGTTGACTTCTAATGAGCGGAGCTCACGACTGCTAGGTAAGTGCCGGCTTAAGCCTAAGACCTGCTGTGGCTTCTTAGCTCTTATGTGTGTGTGTGACTGTATATATATGTGTGTGTGTGTGTGTGTGTGTTGTACTGTGATTTGGTGGCGAGGCCAAAGTGATTTATGTGCCAATAAATGCACGAAACGTTCGCATTAATATTGCATCTACTCCAACATTTGCACTCTGCCTTCTCTTTCGCACTCGCTCTAAATCTCTCACTCTCATTCTCACTCTCGCTTATGCTAAGCCACTGGCAATCGCTGGCCAATATTTTATGGCAAATTAGCCTGGCCATGTAATTTAGTGTTGCATACACAACAGGCGCCGCTCTCTCCCTCCCTCTCTGTCTCTCTTCATTCGTCTCAGACGCTAAATTACATAACTGTAGTCAACCATATGGCACAAATTATACGACAAATCGTTGTTGCTGTCAATTTGCAAATTAGAGACAAGCACGCACACACTCAAACACTCACTCACACACTCGCACACTCACATACTCACACACCAAATTTGTTTGTTTGTTCGGCTGCCTCTTTTTATGAGGCCTGGCAATCAGCCATCAATTGTTTAACATATTGCACTTTATTATGTGCACTGGGGTTGGGGGTATACTACACACACACACACACACACACACACACACACGCACATACATTCACATATTCCATCTGCATTCGTTTTTATTGCCCTGATTGCGATTTGTTCGATTTCCAGCAGTTGATCTGCGGTCGCTTCAGCTTGTTTTTCAATATAATTATATGCAATTACATTTGACTGTCATTTTTCTACATGTTTTTACCGTTTGTTTAATGAATGTGTTTGTAATTTTAATCAAATGCTGCATTCTTTTTTTTTCCATACATGTATTTATTGACTATCATATATCTGTGTAATTGAATTTACCATAACTGTTGATATATATACATAAATACTTAAATATAATCCTGTTATTTTTTTTAATATAATTAAACACCTGAAATATTTTCAATATGAATTGAAAGTGTCCCAGGAATTCGGTAAATTGTTTAATCAATCACCTCCAATTGAATGTCGACAATTTTTGTGTTTTTCATTTGTATTCAATTATAATGAATTTAGGTATTTATTGTCTGACAACAAACAGTATGTGATTTTATTGAAGAATTATTTTTATAATAAACTGATAATTGAATGAATTTTGGGCAGTAATATATAAAGTAGGCAAAGCCCAAATTAAAAATAATAAACATTCGTCTCATATGTAATATAAAATTACAAATAATATTTATTAATAGCTCATAAGATCTCAGATTTATAAAATTACAAAAAAAAAAAAAAACGTAACTATATATAATATTCTATAAAATATTATGAAAACTAAAACACATAATCATCATTCGTGGTAATAGAAACAGTTTGAGCAACCCTCGTCCTGTTTTAGTTTCATGCAAACTATTTACACTACATTCTTAACGCTTGGTGTCCCATTAGCTTAATATTGTCTGGAATGAGGAAAGTGATTCGATAAGCGTTAGACCAAGGCCTAGCCTATTTGCAGTCAATTTATAGACAGCCTTTCGTCTACCTAGCTCAAATATTTGGCTCAAACACTTTTGCTTTCAATGGCGAATTCAATTAAGAACGAACAAAAATTCCAACAAAAACAAAAGTGCGCAGAGTGTAGCGAAGTGAAAATGTGGCCTGAAGCTGCTGTTGCCATTGCCGATGCTGCTTTTGGCTAGCAAAAATCTTTTTTAATAATATTTAAATGGAATTACTTTTAATTAAGTCCAAAGTCCAAGCGCAACCACAAAAGGCTGCAGCAGTTAGGAACCAGCGACTACGCAGCCAGCCAAAACCAAAATGTTAACAGTCTCCAATTACCAAGTCGCAACACAAAATACAAAAAACAAAAAAAAACAAAAAAAATTAAAATAAAAAGAATTACCAAAACAAGAAGACAAAAATGTAAGTTTAGATGAAGGAATATTAAATACTCTATTAATGCGAAGAGATTTCGAAAAGATTTTCAAAATGATGTTTGATATATGAGGGGCATAGACTAAAGTCTACCAATCCAAGAACAAGGTTATATCGCAGTTTTTAAATAAACTGAATGAAGTATTAAATTTAGTAGTTCATTATGTTATATTTCAAACCAATTTCTAATATTGAGATTCTATTTATGAATAAAATTTTCTAAAAATGTTATCCCATATTAATCTAAACTTAAATTAGCTAATATATTTTCTGAATGGGTTATAATATGTGATTATTACAGATAAAATTTAAGAAGATATTTGTTAGATTCTAAGCGCAGTAAGTCTTGATCCTAGCTTATTAGAATGGATGAATCTTAGAAGGAATTACTCAAACTTGTTTTTATGTCGCTTTCATTTTTTTTTTTTTTTGATAAACTCGAATCAAACACGTATATTAATAAAGTAGATAAGGTTAATATATGTATATATTTATAAATTTTTCAAGTTCAGACTTTAAAAGTTGTCATATTAATACATCTATAATATAAATTAAATATATTTTAATATCATACTCATATATAAACTAATATATTATTTGTGAGTATTTTTCGAAATACTTTTCACTCGATATCAAATCTCTAATTATTTAGAATCCATCTCAAATATTCATATATTGATATGCAATTAGCATTTTAATTGGGATAATTATCTGCTTTCTGTCGTGGCCCTGTACATAACTTGGCCAACTGCGCTCGCCTTGCCTTTGTTAGGGCATTCAAATGAAGCGCAAGGTGATTAAAATTTTACCTACCTAGGCAGCTGCTGGTCACTTTTACTCTCTGCCCGCCTCTTGTGCCCTGGGTTGTTGCCTTTTCTGCTGCCTTTTTGTACTGCTGTTGGTTTTATTATTATGTTTTTTTTTTTTTTTATATTATGTTTTGCTTCATTTTTTTTTTAATAAGTAAGTATTAATTAATGCAAAAATGAAGAACTGGAACTTAAGTAGGGCTTCTGCTGCCGACGCCGCTTCTTGTTTTACAAATGAGCAGCGCTTTTGCAGTTCCTTTACTTTTATTTCGTCTTTTTCTTCGTTTTTCTTTCCTTTTTTTTTTTTTTGGAAATTTGAGAGCGTGACGCAAATTAAGAACCCGATTGGCGTTCAGGGAGCAATGTGCTGGGATTCTGGCAGCAGGAGGAGGAGGAAGAGGAGCATAACACACTGCTGTCCACTCAACCGGCAGCAGCTTAATGAAAACGAAATTGACACCTACCTGTGCTTCCACCTGGCCTCCTCTTACCCCTCCATTCACCCACTCCCCTTGTGCCGCGTCCTCCCCTTTTCCTATATAACGTATTGTTTTCTTGTCCTTAGCTTCATTTTATTTTGCTGCTGCTGTTGCCGTTGCCGCTGCTGTTGCTGACCGCAGTAAAATTATACGCACGTCTGAAGTTACGTGAAATGTCGATGATGGGGACACTGCGTGTCAATAGTTGAAACACCACGGCAATGCAGGCTGTCCAGGCAGTCAGCCAGTCAGCCAGTCAGAGAGTCGCAGCCCTGTTCCGGCAGATCCTTCAGCCTCGGCGCTTCCTGTGCCGTTGACATTCTGTACGCCATCATTGCACACATCCGTGCGTGGCCAGAGCAAATGCTCATAAATCTTTCCAAAACCCCATCAAGCCTCACACCTTCCGCTCCTAGTGTGGCGTTATTTCGATTTCAAAACTCAGTCTGAGTGTGTGAGTGTGTGTGTGTGTGTAAGTGTGTTTGGTTGTGCGTGTGGTGAGTTTATGTTTTATCTTGCTTTTACGCTTCCGAACTGCTGCTACAGCTATAGCTACATCGGTAGCTTCAGCTTCTGCTGCCGCCTTCGGCAGTGTCCCTGCTGCCCATTCCAGTTTCTCGGCCACTGCCCGAATTGTGTCTCCAGCTATTTCAGTTTGTTGTTTAGCTCATAAATCTGCTTATCTGTGGAGTCGTCGCATTGGCTGCGCACCGCCTAACAGCTCAAAGTTGCCATCGCCATCGCCTTTGCTTTTCTAGTTTTTGTTTTTCTTTACACTGTCGAAAGGGTTGATCAGCACTTTGTATAAGCCTTAAGCCTTAACTGTTGCTGATTGTAAGCTGAAACTTATATTCGAACTTTAATTCAACTTAAATTTCAAGTGTTTCCACAGCGTTTACATTGCCTGAGAAAATATTTATAGCATTATTTATTCGGCAAATCGTCTTTAAAGACGTAAATGCATTTTATGCTTGACTGGAATCAGTCTTTCCATGCAATTTCTACACATATTATATAAAAATACATATTGCTATTTGGTTAAGAGTTTAAAATGTTAATATAAAATATACATATAACTTTAATTCATAAAAACAACATTAAATGAATAGAGGACAATTATTAATATTTATATAAATATATTTATTTAAATATCGCTATATTTTTAGAAATGGCTAGAGAATTTCTCTAAAAATTATAATTTAATTATAAAAATTATATAAGGCAAAGCCAATTGGAAATATTTCACAGCAATAATTTGTCTTATCCAAACCTATTTTTTTGGTAGTGTATTTCGCATTCGTATAGGACGAACTGCAATCAGTTTGAGTAGCCTACAAGTTTTGTGTACTATATTTTTTATCGGTTTGGTTAGATCCGGTTCAGATTTGGTGCGGACTTGGCCCAGCTGTGGCGTATTAAAGGATTTTGCAGTAACTTGACCCTATTGCAGTCATGCATAAATTTGTTAGATTTTACCCATTGACAAGAGCAGCAAAACCAAACCAAGAACACCATACAAACGCACACACACACATGCGTATATACATACGTACATACTTACATCCATGTAAAGAGAGAGGGAACAGCAAACGGCAAAACAATATTGTGGCAAAGTGTTCTGTAACCCAAAATGGTCGAGCGCCTAAAAGTTATAAATATTTTTGGAAATTAATTAAGCCCTTGCACGGGCCAGGCCAGCAAGAACTCAAAGGACGGCAAGGGCAGGTTGGGAGAGGAGGGTGAGGGGCACGCCGATGAAGGGGAAATGGAACTGAGAGGCATTGAGTAGAGGTCCGAGCAGTTGTGATGCCCTTGCAGCCTTCGGCCCGTAGCCAAAAGTATGTTTGAAATATGCACGAAATGAAATTAGTAGCCAAAAGATAAAAACGTAATGAAATCAAATGCGGCCTAAATGTTTTGCGAGTTGTTTTGTTGTTGTATTGTCGCTGGGGAGCAACAACACAATGCCCCAAAGGGCTCAGAGCCAGCAGATGGGGCAGTGCCAGCCGACTCAGTGGAACGTCAAGAAAATTGAAATATGTGCGCCCATAAATGGGTTACAATTCGAGCTACCAAGTTAACTGAAGCGTAAAGTCAAATGCGCTAATGAAAGATGGCGAAAGCAATGCAAAAGATGATAACTACACGGAGCAGTTGAGATGATCCCTTAAAAAAACAAAAAATCGAAGGCAGCGCAGGGCAAGGGCAGGAAATTGGAAAACAGAACTTTTGGCAAAGGAATTAATTGATAAGTTGTTAAGTTGAAATGCGAAAGAAATGTTGAAGAAGTACTTTTTAAATTATGAATGGAATGAGATATGCGCGAAGGAAGGTAGAAGGAGGAATAGGTTAAAGAAAAAAATGTATATATATAATATATAATATATAATATATAATATATAATATATAATATATAATATATAATATATAATATATAATATATAATATATATTATATATATATATATATATATATTAAATAATAATCAAAAAATCTGTTTTGCTGGAGAAAGGAGGCTTCGCTTAGAGATGGCCCCCACTGCATCCACATAACTTATAAGTGAACCGCCTCGGGTCAGTCATTCAGTCAGTTTTTGATTGCTGCTTCGTCCGCATGTCCGCAATTTAACTACCATTTAAAAGCGGTCCATGAGCTCGGCACAGGCGCCCCGTTTTAAAGTCGTAAAACGGAGTGCGAGCCAAAATGCGGTGCCATTTAATTTGAATTTTAATGTGCGTTCAAAATTCTTGCATGCCCCGCACGACAAAATTTCCGTTTTTTAATATTTATTTCAAATGGCTGGAACTGCAGGCGGCGCAGTGGCTAAAACGGACAACAGAGCACAGCACAGCACAGCAGAGCAGAGCAGAGCTGAAGAGCAGTGCGGAACGGCAGCAGGAACCAGTTACCAGGACATGGCCGAGTCGTCTGCATACGTCATCGAACTGTTGACCGAGTTGGCGTTTGGCCAGCATGTTGCCTGTTGCCGGGCGCAGCTACAGCTACTACTACAGTCAGCATGACTCCCTGGCCATCCTCGCAGTCTTGGCCGTCCTGTCCGCCTGCCTGTCAGCAAAACTGCGCAGAGATAGCGATAGCTAAAGGACACGCAGCTGCTGACTGCAGCCGGCTGAAGGCGCCGGGGCTAGGACTCTGTTTTATGCATTGCATGCATTAAGGCGCAAAGTGTTGATAGGCAGCACACACACACACTCACACACACACACACACAGAGAGAGATTTGTGCTGAAACAGCATGGGCCACAAAAATAAGGCCAGTGCGGGTTGCTCGCCGCAGCTGGGCGTGGTCAGTGGTTGACCGCAACTGCAGGCAGCTATTACCTGCTGCAAATACACTTACTAGCTTACTGCTACTGTCCGATGTCACAGCGGACTCGTCCTTCCCTGCGCCATGTCCTGCCGCCTGTTTTGGTCCTTGGCATCCATCAAACGCCGCCATATTGAATCAACGCAAAATAATTGCTTTTTAAATGGGTTTTTATGCGATATGAACGCGCGCACATAAATTCAAGGCGCCGCTGCCACGCCCCCACGTTCCCCGCTCTCGCTGCACCTTATGGCAGCGCCCCCTTAGGCAAAGTTTTTGAGTCGGGCGACCAACTTAACCGGTGTTACGTGAATGTCTTGGTATTTGCCTTTTTTTTATTTTATTTGTTAGCTTTAATTTTCAGATTTATGCGCGCTGCTCCTGCAGGCCGCAAGGACATTTTTAATGAGATTTCTCTAGCCATAGCACGTAGCAGCCGGAGCAGTGTGGGCTGGCGCTGGAATTGAAAAACTGGACGGGTTGGGGGCTTGTCTTCACTCTTAAGCGATGACAGACGCAGATTATGAGCCAAGCCAAAAAGTCACTGTGGTTAAGCAGCTGCTGCAAAACAAAATGAAAATGGCAATGGAAATGGAAATGGGAATGGTAAATGGCTAAAAAGGCGGCAAAGGGGCCAAAGCAGCCAAAGGAGCCAAAGGAGCCGAATGAGCTTGTGGTCTACAGATTGAAGATTGAAGATGCTGACTTCAAGTTTTGCACTTGGCTGGCAAAACTTCTGCTTCTTGCTGTTGTGCTAGTAAATTTGCGTTTTAGAAACCCAAACGAAATAAGTGGCAAACATTTTTGATTTGTTTTTGCGACCAGTTCCAACTCTCTCTCTTTTTCTCGCTCTCTCTGTGTGGACAGATGTAACTATCTCGTTCTATTGCTATACGCTCTGTTTGCCGGAGACACGCAACATAATTGACTCATTTATCAAGTGAATTTGTGGTCGTACTGTCTTATTTCGAGTACAACTAGCAATTGCTTTACCAGTTGTTTTCTTCTTCTTTTTTTCATGGGTATTTTAGTTTTCAGTTTTGTGCTGAAAAATATATGTAAATTTGTAAAGTGTTTCAATGAAAATTGCACGAAAACTCTCAGTAGCATTGGCATTGCAAATGAAAATATTGTCACACTTAAACAAATGCCAGCAATTGGTAAATAAACTCAGAAACAAGCGTATTTGATGTCATTCCATTGAAGATGCCAAATATTGTTAATTGTCTCTGAAATTCAAGTTGAAAGTATAAAAAAAATATATATATCAAATTTGAAATGAATCTATAGTGGAAGGTGTGACTACATAGTTTGAAGTTTTGAAATATATTGATTCAGTTCTTAATAACGAAAGATTTGAATTAATATGAAGCGTCTAGAATTAATTAGAATTTCTTGGCAAACGGTAACGAAAGTCATTAAACAACAAATATAGTAAATATATTTAAAATGTTTCTATTTCTGAATTAAAAGATATATTACCATCGCCTTCTAAATATTTATAATATAATTATAATCATATGTTTATTATATATTCATAGTAATTACAATTCATTCAAGTTTTTATTTATATTTTGAATACAATTTATTTATTTACTTAATTACTTTATGAACTAAGACATATCTTTTAATACCATGGTCTGCGGTGAAGTGCACACTTTTAAAATGACTCATATTTAAATAGATACATTATTCAGCATAGATTTAATTACAATTTCCTATCTCGATGATATCAGATAAATCCAAAATGAATCGCATAGTTGCGCCAGTTTTTGGATGCTCGACGCCAAAGGCAAGTGGAGCGCAGCATTTGACGCATAGAAACAATCAAATACAATTTTCATTAAGACTATATTTCAATACTATGTGAATGAGCGGGAGAGTGAGTGAAAGAGACGGTGGGAGAGAGGTAGATAGATATAGCGAGGCCATAGATTTGTCATCGAATGTTGTTTATGCATAAACTTAATTGAGTTCAACTGAAAGTGTCAACTCATGTGACACACAGCTTCAATATACGCAAATGAGGGAGGCGACAGAGACAGATTATTGAAATAGGCAGAATGAGACAGAGACACAGACGGAGAGAGAGAGAGAGAGACAGATAGGCATGGAATACATTTTTGTATAGACTGTCAAATGATTTGGCGCAAATGGCAGCTATTTAAATGTCTGCTAGGGCGAGAGCTAAGCTCAAAAGAGGTAATAGAGTGCATGGGGTTGCGAGTTGGGGGCGTGGCTGGGTTTGCGCTTTTGATTAGCAATTTGTTGGGTATTGTGCAAAGTTATATCACTGCATGATAATTGCTGTCATCAGGCAAACGCATAAAAACGACTGCATTTAGCATATCCGGCAGCTCAAACGGAAACGGAAGTGTAAAAGCCGCAGCGAAGCACACTCACACACACACACAGAGCGAAAGAGTTTGAGTGTGTGTGCGTGTGCTAAATGTTTCGTGTCTGTCGTGTCTCGCTGTATGTGAAAAAAAAAACTCTTTTGAGCCAAGGCGCATTTATAATTAACATAATGATGGCATTTTGCTAAACAGCGTTTTCCGCCTCGCCCGCTGTTACACATGTAACAAAAACACACACAGAACGAGAGAGAGATATAGAGAGAGGAGTGGGAAGAGGAGGAAGAGTGAGACTATACTTGAGTGTGTGTGTGCTGGCGTAGTTGACATGAAATGCCAACTTAATGTCAGAAAGTTAACATGCCACTTGAAATTAACAAGCCCCAACCCAAGCAGGCGACGCCAAACACACTGAGATGGCACAACCCTTTTACGCCATTGTTATGCGTCCTCTGTAACTGTATATATGTATGTGTGTATGTGTGTGTGTGTGGGTGTGGGTGTCCTGTAAAGTGCTCGACGTGCGGCTCGTCAGGTGAGCCGCATTAAAAATGTAGAATTTTCATCTTTTAGTCAGCAATTGTAACCGTTTCTTTTTTCTGCCGCTGCTCTATACTGTTAAGTGCCTGCCTGTCTAAGTATTCAAGTGTTTGCGAGTGGTGGTTGTGTGTGTGTGTGTGTAGGTGTAGGAGGGTGTATATGTGTGTGTTTGATGGAGGGGGGTTGCTTTTGGAAGACCCCTTTTTAGCATTGTTTAAAACTGTCGCGCACTTTGGCAACCGCAACGTTGACAGGACAGGAGCTGTGTCCCTCATCCTTCACGCTGTCTACTGTCTACTTGAAACGCACATCTTCTTCTTTCGAGCTGGCTTGGCGCTTCAGCTCAATTATGAATTTATGGCCAAGCGCATATCAGCATACACACATCTCTTCATCTCTTCCATAACTAACAATGTGCAGCTGATTTGATACTGCGGGAGCTTTTGAAAATTTTATGCAACTGCTGCCAATAATCGAAGCCATTTTGAAATGGCAAACGGCCAGGACGAGAGCTGCAGTCAGTCACACACACATACATACATACACACACACACACACACACCCTGCCCAAGATGTCGCAGCGCAAGTTTTGTCATCTCGTCTCAGCCAAGAAAGCCGGGAGACAAAGGCAGCTGAGCGAGGATTGAGAGAGAGATTGAGAACGTGCTGCATTATTCTGCTATAGAAATATGATGCATGCATGTATGTCTCTCTATACACTGGCTATGTAATCTCCAATGATTGAAGTGCTGCTAAGTTTGTATACTCTAGCTGCGGGTATGACGGCTCATATCTGATGCACCAGAGGTGACAGCTATAAAGAACGCATATAATCCAGAGATACAGCTATAGAAAAAGCATTTCAATTATATAATCCATTAGAATGAACAGTAAAGTGGAAACATATTCATAGTTCCAAATTTTTAGGTGTCTTTTATCGCAGTCTAACAAAATTAGACAGATATATAAAAATTGTGTTGCGAAATTCCTAAATAAGAAATTCGATAAATGAAAATACGTGAATCTTGCTTCTCGAATGATAAAAAATATTTAAATATTTAAACTCCAATTTATAGTATATATATTCTTTTAATTCATACTTATATTATGAGCAGCTTTCTCCTAATTATAAAGAAAACATTATTACAAAAAATGAGTAAATAAAATCGGTAAGCTTTAACTTATCTATGAACTTTGGTATCTATGAAATTATGTTAAATATAATATATATTAAATATATATCAAATGTATTTTTTGTATAGTATGAATACAATTTTTTGTTGATTTATATTCATATACATTGTTATATAATTTTGAAGATATCATCATCAATACATCAATCTAATTCCAATTTGATTCTATTCTCTAATTCTCGTTCCATATGTCAGTCAGTTAGAGTATTTAGCTCGTCGTTTTGCCGCTGACTATTTGTTGTCTCTTTACATTCTCTGCTTTCATGCACATATGAATGCTCGTCAAAGTGTTTGTATCCCTAGCTAAAAGATTGAGTGCGCTATTTTTGCAGTATATGAAAAAAGTTGAAGTTGAGTTGAGCAGAATTGACTTTTTGAGTTTAGTTCCAGCTGCTTGAGTTGTAGAAATTGAGAATGCGATTTAAATTTTGTTTTTATCTAATCAACTTTATTGATTTGCATAGATGCGAAGCTTAAAGCTGCTGATGGTATTCATAAATGAAATATAAATACTATAATGGCAATTTTTCATATTTCGACTAATTTAAAGAATAGTCAGATATTATTTAATATTATTTAGAAAGAATATACAAATAAACAGTTGATGCAGAGATCATTTTGTATGCAAATACCAAGAGGCAAACTCGTTAAATTATTTAATGTTCTTAATATATATGTATATGTATATGTATATATTAAATTTCAAATGGATAAAATCAACACCAGGCCAAAAACTCTTAAATGCTTAAATCTAATTTAATATTCACATTTCTAAGCAACGCAGGAGTCAAAAAAAAAAAAAAAATGAAAAAAAAATGCGAAAAAATTAACTGCCAAGAACGAAAACCCAAATTGGTCGTTAGCACATTGTGTGGCAACATTGCCGAAGGGGGCAGAGTGGGCGAGTGTGAATGTGGGAGGCGAGAGGCGGGGCAGCGAAAAGGTTGCTGCAAATTACACGTGACAAGCGGAATGGCAAGCGCCAAAAACGATGCTGCGTGATGATGATGATGTTTCGAGTTCAGCCCCGAAATGCTCATAAAATTAGCGGAGCAAAAGTAAAACATATGAGACACGATTTGAATTTGACACCATTAGCTTCATTTGGCGCCAAGACCAAAGCGGGGGCGCAGCGCGCAGACTGAGAGTGACGCAGAAGGCGCCAGAGTCATTTGCATAAGAGAAGCTTCAAGTACGATTGTGTGCGAGAGTCTGTGTGTGTGCTCGTACGTGTGTTTGTGTATGTGTGTGTGTGTGTGTGTGTTTCTACCAGAGAGGTATTTGAATTTTTACGGCTGTGCACTTTTTATCGATGCCTGTAAAAAAGATGAAAAAACACGCTGACTGGCATACTAAATACTTCTCCTTTTTTATGCCACACACACGCACACACACACACACACACATTTATATATATATACACAGAGACACACAGATGGAGACAGAGACACACGCACACCTAATTATGCGAGCTGCGATAGCGTTAATTATGCAACGTGCCAGCCTAATTATGATTTGTTGCCAGGCAGCAGACGGAAGTGTGATGAAGAAAACGTTGCCTACTTGCGGGCGCTGGCATTTGTGCTTAGGCAATCAATAGGCCCATTGTATGTGGCAGGACGAGAGCCCGAAAACGCACTCGAAACTTGTTTCATTTGCTTGTTGTGCGCAATCTACAATCTGTGTGTGTGTCTGTGTGTGGTGGGCTGGCAGAAGGGGGCGTGTCAGCGTTTAGTGCGCCACTTGAGCGAAACAAAAGCTGAAACAAAAAAAAAAAAAAAACGCAGAGCAGAAAACAGGAGAAGCTGAAGGAGAACCAAAGAAATGTGTATCTGACGGATGCGGTCGCAATTATGCTACAAAGCGTTGCAATTAGGCAAACTGTAAGAATGGGCAAGCGTCCAGCTACAGCTACAATGAAGACACGGACAAGCATGTCGCGCTAACTTCAAATATATATAAATAATATATATATATATATATATATATATATATATATATATATAAATGTGTATATATGTATGCCTAAGCGTAAGGATGTGTATAGAAAAAGCAGCAGCAACAGCAACTTCCGTCGTTGTCCTCATCAACACTTGAGTGCACTTTCTTTGTGTGTGTGTGTGTGTGTGTGTGTGTAAAACAAGCATTCATATTGCAGCACAAAAGTTGTCTGCTTAACTGTAGATGTGTGTCTCTGTGTGTGTGTTGAAACGTGTTCAATTGATATTTTTGCACGCGCCGCTTTTGCTCAAGAAGTTATAAAAAACAAGAAGCGAGAAACTTGAGCCAAAAAAGAGAGAGAAGCAAGTAAGCAACTGCAATATTGCTTGCTTTACACTGTGTGAGCGCCAAAAAGGCAGACAGGTCTAAAAATAAACACAGAGAGAGAGAGAGAGAGAAAGAGTGGCACACCCAGAGGGCACTTGAGCATGTGTAAGCAGCAGCCACTCAGCTATAGCTCCTGCTTCTGCTCCTGCTCCTGCTCCAACTCGAACAGTAGATACTGTTCCCTCTCCAGGTGCTACAGCTTTCTGGCTTCCAACTCTGGCAATTGCTACCTTTTGCACCTTGGCATAAGCTGCTACTTTGGGGCAAGTTTTACTAGTGTGGCAAGCCAAACAAGTGCCTGTTACTCATATTGATTGCTAAAACCCGGACCAAAAACTTATTGGCATACCCCAACAGCGCACATAAAGAAAAATGAAATAAAAATCGAATCTGATGTGGAGCTCAGCCTGTGCTAAGACGAAGTCAAAGTACTCTAACAGTAACATCATTCAATTTTATGCAAATTATCATATTTTGTATACTGAAGAGAAAAGAAAATTGTGAAGATTTATGAAACAAATTTGATATCAAGTAGATAAGATAATGAAAACCAACAAAAATAAATAAATAATAAAAAGAGAATAAATAATATGGATGATGGATTTTAGTTTAATCAAAATAATAATACATGTTTCAAAGGTTCTGTTATATATATATACATATATTATATACAACCTATATATAACCCTATCCAAATACCCTTACAGCTAGCAAAGTGTATTGAAAAGTAGATGAAACTTTGGCACTGCACTCAAAAATTGGCCATGTTTTTCATTTGGCTGTCACACGTTGGGAAAGACGTCGCAGCAGCCATTTACCTGTAGTCAACGGCAATCCCCACTGCTAGCTCCAAGCGCCGGTGTGAAGCTGCATATTGAAATTTTATTGCATTTGGGGTAGTCCCTGGGCTAGGCAGTGCGCTGTTGTAATAGTAGTAGGGGCAGGGACACGGGACATTCAGTCAAGCGGCACAAATTCAAACATTTGTGTTGCTGAAATTGAAAAAGGTGTCGAGGCTGCAAATGAAAAATTATCCAATAGATGGAAACGGGGCAGCGTTGGGGTTGAGGTTGGGGTTGGGGAAAACAGCGAATGGTCAGCCATGATAGCGGACTTTTTGTGTTAATTTTTCTGTTTTTGTTTTTGTGTTTTTTTTTTTGTCTCCCTCTGTTGTATTTGTTGTCTAGCCAATTTACGGAGAACAGGTATACGGATAGATAGATATTGTACGGAACATTTGTGCAGTCAGTTTTGGGCAATTGTTGTTGTTGTTGTTGTTGCTGTTGCTGTTGTTGTTGCTAGGCTCCTCACATTTTTACTATTTGTATTTTTAATTGTAAAATATGCTGATATAACGCATTTTTTATACACCTAATTAATGGCGTAATTCATTGATTTGCATACATCATTTTTTTTTTATATTATAAATGGCCTTTTAATGCATGTTCTTAATTAGCTATAAAGTTTTTTTTTTTAATAAATTAACATCAGTTGATACGCTGAAAATAATGGTTAAATTTGAAACAACTCTCGTTGGGGCATTTGCTGAATTTCCCATTAAATGATTTCAAAGAGTTTAATTAAAAAAATGGATTAATAATTAATTGACTCAATGAAATTCGTGCATTTATTTTTTACAATAAACACAAATGACTTGCCTCTAAAAAAAATAGTTTAGAATACGAATTTAATTTGAGCATTACAAAAGTGTTTTTCTATTACATTACTCTAAAGTTATTTTTTGAATGTAAGTCACATAATATTGGGAAACTCAATATATGATTTACACTTGCACTTTGATTTGGTTCACAAAAAAGGTTTTGCCCATGGCGAACTACACTTTTATCAGCTAGAACAATATTTTTCAACCATAGCCACTATTTCATATTTTTCAATAAATGTCTTTCTTTCTTTTTCATGTCATCTCAATTTTTTCTCTCTGTTGTTACTTCAACAGCGAAATGTTAGCTTCAAAACTGTCATCAATCTGACTAAAGTCACAACATGCAACAAAAATCATATTCTCGTTGCAGTCGACTACTTTTTGTTTGCTTGTTTGTTTTTCGTGTATTTTTCGAATCAGATACATTCGCACTGGCTCTGGTTGGCAATTTCTATCTCGGGCTTGGCCCGTTCGTCTGTTTTGTGCGTGTTTGCGAAATTTATCTTTTCATTTTGATGCTGCTGCCATGCATTTATGCAAACATATGCCGCGTGAAGAGACATTGGTTAAAAAACGAGAGAGAAGAAAATATACAAAAAAAAAAAAAAAAGAAAACACTAAAAAATTACGACGCGTAGACAGTCGAAAAAGTTTAGCCAGCTAAGCCCCGAACCCCAAGTTAGCCCAGCAGCCAGCTGTCGGCAGTCAGCAGTCAGCAGTCAGCACTCAGCAATCTGCAGCAAGCACAGATAGAAAATTGTGGCTTGGAGGCATACGACTAGAGGCATGTGGCGTGTGGCATGTGCAATGCAGCAGCAGGCTGAAATCTGCAAGCTGCAATCTAAAAGGATGATGACATTTTCGGCTGGCCGTCATTTCGGGCCTCAGTTTCTCAGTTGTTTGTTGTGCAGCTAATGCGTTATAAGCACTCGCAGCATGCGTGCTCGCTCGCACCTTGCCACATGGCAAGGGCAGATTAATTATTCATGCATAAAAGCTATAAAAACAGCTGACTCGTAGGCTAAGCCCACCCTTGCGCTAAGTAAATTTCAATAATTCTAATTTTGAGCAACAGCAACAAAAAAGTACTTGGGAGGCCAGCCATGTGGAGCAGTTGCGTGTGGCTGGGCTAACAAAAGCAGGCAACACCTGCCCCCAATGCCGGAGCACGCTCCTCGGATAGCCTCACTGAATGTTTGCCCAATGTAAACAAAGGCACAGACATCAAGCGGCCGGGACGTAGCACACACACACACACAGGCACAATCACATAGAGGCTATCATTATACCAGCAGAGTCGCTTCCAGCCCCAGCTTTCATGCCCGTTGCCCCTTCAGGAAACGTGCAACTCACGTCGTTTTGTTGTTTTGGCTTTTTCATGCACCATTTATATAACCAGACCAAAAGCGTCTGCTCTGGCAGCTGTTCCGGCTAGTACTACTCTCTCTCTCTCTCTCTCTCTTTCTTGTTCTTCCTCTCCCTCTCTCTCTCTATGCCGTAGCTAGAATATTTGACGTGTGCTCGTTTATCATTCATTTTGCGCTCGCTTACTCGAGTCTCCTCAAAACTGAACCTAAAACATTAAATTTTAGCACGTTCTGTGTTAACGTGCGCTCGTTTAGGTGTGGGTGGTTTCTTTTGCATCGGTTTTGGCCAATGTCTTGGCATTACGCACGCCATAAAGCTTTGCCTTAACGCGAATCATCCCTCTGCCTTTTGCATCCATCTACCCTAACCACGCTGCCCCGCCCTGTCAATTGCTTTGGCATAATGAAGTTAAGTGACGGCGCGTCAAGGCGGCTTAACAATTTACGCTGCCAGAAATATTTCACCAACAACAGCAACAGCAAGATGGCAAGGCAAAAAATATAAAAAATTAAGCAATATATAAATAAACAATAAAGTTAAATTGAAGCCGAACTCCTGAACATTGTCCGGGAAGTACTCGTAAAGACCTCAGCTTGGGTTTCAGCACGTCGAGAGTCTCAGCTTTGACCGAATGAATTATTTATGTTAAATAAGACGAAATTGAAGGGTTGAAATGTTGCACTGATTGTTTATTCTTTCATTCTTTTATTTAATTATTATTCTCCTTCTTTTTTTGCAATTATTATATGATTATAAATATAATGAATATAATATAAATGAATGAATGAATGATAATTGATTCGATATAAATATAAAAATAATAATAATATACTTATATACATTTTAAAAATTATTTGTTTATAATATATACATTTTTTTAAATGATTGAATGCAACACCTACTCTCTTGATTATATTATGATCTGAGCTTTTTCAATACCTAAACTATTTGTCTTAAAAGTGTGACTAGAAGTTTTTTTAATGTTAACCTGTTTTACATTTCAAGTCATTCTTAAGACCCATTTTGATTGATAGATTTAGACATTTCTTTATTGCCTAGATTATTATATATGTTGAAGCACTTATAGGTTTGCCTCGGTTTTGATTAAATACCTATTCGTTTCAAGCCATGTAATACTAATTGAAAGTTTTAAAGTGCATATTTTTGTATCAATGTATTTAGAATATAATAAATATTTAAATAAAAAATAACAAAATTAATAAACTGAACAAATTAATCTTAAGTAATGAAAGCAAACTAATAAAAACAATAAATTTAATATATAATCTTTAAAAAATACTGAATTTATTTCCGATTAAGCCAAGTTCTATATGAATTTCTAGCATGCGTTTTCTCAAATAATATTTTGAGCGCATTTTCGCGTATGTTTGACTTTGATTTAATTATACAGTTTTTAGAAGTTTTTGCCTCTGAGTTGTATTTCATTTATGTTTTAATTATACGCATTTTTTTCTTTTTCGGCTCAAATGAAATTTTATGGGAGATTTATGCAGCTGGCGCTTTTAGTGCTGCAGCAGCGCGAGGCGCCACAAGCTTGAACAAAAATAAAAATTCGCCAGGCTCCACTCATAGTTGAAATAATTTTGTTTATAGCGCAAACATTTTTATGCTCTTGGCCTTAGGCAGCAGCAGCAGCAGCGGCAGCAGCAACAGCAACTAAAGCCACGTCCGCGGCCATTAATTTTCAGGCAGGTGCAATTTGATTACGCAGCGCGGAAAAAATATCAACAAGAAGAAGAAGAAAACAGCTTATTTATTTATTTATTATTCATGTTGAAGCGAAGCTTTTAAACAATTACGCGTTTCGGCCAGGTGAACAGCTGCCACGCCCATACCACTATCCGAACGTAAACAAAAACGGAACTTTGGCGACATTTAAAATTCAATAATCATAATGAAATGGGCGAAAAAATGCGGGAGTACCCCTATGCCAAATGCCCATAGTCAGAAATATGAAAACTTTTAATGTTTTCTAGCTGTCAGATTTAGCTGATATTACTCCTCCCTCCGCTACTGCTGCTGTTGCTGTAGCGTTTATTTCGGCTTCTAATGGAAAACTTGTTTAAAAACTTTTAAATTAATTTTATTTTCGCTCCGGCTACAACTGTCTCGCCCATTGTTGCAGCTAGCTAGCCCAAGTGCAGCGTCCGAGTTGGCAATTAAAATAACAATATTCCATGCAGTTGGCCCTTATCTAGCATTTGTAACTGTATCTCTCTATATATATATGTATATGTATGCATCCTTTGCTATGAATATCCTTCTGTGTCTGCTTCACTTGACATCGTTTTCTAGCTAAGCCAATTGTCCGGGCAGATTTCAGATTTCGACCCCAAATACACACAAAGAGCTGCATGAAAATGTGCAGAGAAGATGCACAGATAATTTGCAAAGCTAAGAAATTACTTTTTCACAAATATACAATTAAATATATCTGAAGAAATGTAAATATATACATTTACGTTAAATATATATATATATATATATGTAAAGTCTTTAAGTTAGGGAAAAGTTATAATCAGCATCCATTGACCTTTAGTTCTCCTTAGAAGTTCGTCTGCTTTGCTTTACACTATTCAAATTAATATTTGCTTACAAAGAAATTTCCTTGTAGCTTTTGAAGATACTTATGAAGTTGGTTAATGAAACAATTGTAAATGTAAACGCTTTGGTTGATTGCGAATGTCACCTAAACAAAAAGCTACCATCAGTTCCCGAACCTTTAAAGTGTTTAATTTTAATATAGAAATAATCTTTCAAATTGTATTGTTGAGTGAGATATTTATTCAAAATATAACTATACACTCTTGTGTTTGCCAAGCTTAGAATGCATAGTTATATAGATAGATAATGATTCAATCTTGAAATCAATCATATTACTGTATGATCTTTGAGTATGTGCGGAAGCCGGAATACCTGTTGCTCCTGTGAGCGCAGGAAAAGCTCTGCAGCTTTCAGGATAGCTCTCTTTTGTTGCTCTCTGGAGCGAGGTTAGCCAAGCATCCAGCTGTGAAAACTCAATTGTGGTCGAGTGCTCAACGAATCATGGCTAACGAACTCTTCTTGCTGCCCAAGAGGAATGCAACATAATTTGAGCTAAGAAAATATGTAAAACTTTTGACTCTTCTTATTATTTCGTTGTAAACTTTCTTAAATGCATCTTCACACACGCACACACACTTGGATATATATGAAAATTTATTGGTGTATATATCACAGTACAACTTTAGCTGAAACAAACTTTCAATTTGGAAATTTTCAATTTCCCGAAACAAGTGACAAAAACTTTGCTACATATGAACTTGCAGGCATGCAAAAATTTCTACGCCAAACTCAAGTTGACTACTCGAACTGCAAGATCTGCCATGTATTCAAATACATTATATATATATATATATATATATATATATATATATATATATATATATCTATGTGTATGTATGGGTATTTGCGCCTATCATGATTGGCGCTAACTGACGCTCGTCTGGGTCGATATAGCTTTAGGCTAGTCGCACTGTTAGACACGCAAGCTGGCCCGTTGGATTGAGCCCCATTCCTCCTGCAATATAGTACACTGTCCTGCCTGCACGCTGTTTGACCTGAGGGTTATAGAATCCGGTCTGACTCGGGTGTTGTGCATTTTTAATGTTTGTTTGCTGTCGCTGTGTCGCAGTTTATTGTTTTTTCTGTTTCTGCTTCGACTTCTTCCTTTTGTTGTTGTTATTTTTCCCTTCACTTCTCTCTTTTTTATTTCGGATTTTCTTGCTGTTAATTTTTATTTTGCTATTTGTGTGTGTTGCCGCAATGTTGACGCTAGTTGTAGAACACGCACACACTTTGAACGATGGGCCAGGGACAACACGAACTAAAGTGAGTTAAAGACGATCAGCAGTTGCTTGACTGAGGGATTACCCGTACTGGCATACATTAATAATACAGAGTTCTTAAAAAACTGTAAATTGCTTCTAAAGTAATTTTAATTATTATTAAAGTGTGAATAAGAGAATTAAAAATTAAGTTGCGTGTAAATTAGAATTTATTTAATTTTGTTTTTAATTTCTCTAATATTAAAACGTAAGCAAATAAATTTTTTAGATTTGTGGCACAAAGTTGTAAACCAAAATGATATATATTTATTGCCATAATATTTTAATTCCGAAAAAAAAAATATTTTTTTACGTATTATTTAATAAATTATTTGAGGCGACCTATGAATATTAGTAATAAATATTTCACAGGAGTTTTATCTACAAGACATGTTTTAAGTAAGATAGGATCAATAAGTTCTTCAATGAAAGCATCATAAATCGCCAAAAGAAAAAGAAAAATTAATTCAAAGAAAGAAAAATTAATTCAATAATATATATCGATAATATATGTTAGTATGAGAGGCTCTTTGAGCCGTTAGAATATTTGTATTGAAACCTTCAACTTCAACACAAATATGCCTAGCTGCCTGTTAGACAAAGGCAGGGTATATTTATATATGTACATACAAAAATGACCAGTTGGCCAAGTGTGTTATATATATATATATATATATGTATGTGTGAATGTGCGTGTGCATGTGTGCCAGTGTGTGTGTTGGTGTGTGTGTTAACACAACAAACTTTCCAAATTACATTTTGTGTATTTTGTTTCTCCAATTGCCTGCAGTCCATCGCTGTCTGGCCTCTATAAATATGCTATAAAAACACAAGTCGAACAGGGACATAGGGTGGGGCTGTTGAAGGTCTGTGGGTTAAGGAGAGGCTAGCGTCATTTAAACGCTGCCAATTAACAAAGTAAATTGCGCAAGTTGTTTTTTTTATGAGACGTTTCGCCCAGGTTGACATTTGACGGATTTAAAACCAAGCCCTTATTAATTTTGACTCACTTTTTAACGTTTGCTTCGTTTCGTCCTCTCTTTGCAGGTATGTATCTATTGATGGTTGATGGCTCAGATGTTAACATGCAAACGCCATTTTGTGGGCAAGGCGAAGAGGTTTTCATGGCGGAGCAGGCGTGGCGCGGCGTGGCGTGGCAACATCCGGCGCCCACTTTAATGCAGCCGCTTTTTTAACTTTTCATCTGGTGGAAGCTGCTGCAAAAGTTTATAACATGCTGTCATTATGGCCAGGCGACACTTTGTGACAACCATCCGCCCCGGCCCTGGTCCCCTTCTTGCCACTTGCCATTTCCTTCATTTTGTTTTGCAAGCGAGCAACTGTCCGCCCCGTTCGCCCCGTCCGCCCACTAATTTCTTCGACATTTATTTTTGTGCTTTTGCGGTAAGTTTTCGGCGCGTTCTGCGGACAAAGTTTCAAGTGTTGCTTTCAAATGTAATTAAAGTGCCTCGCCCCGCCCCCTGGGCAGGCCACCCACAAAATTATTGCAGCATTAGAAAAGGTTCAAATAATCAAATGAAACACAATTTATGCGACTTAAAGTGGAGTTCTTAAAGGCAGTCAACAACTAATTTGTAGCGTCAAATGAAAGGCAAATAAAATGATCAGTGCAACGTGTAAATGCTTAACAAATTGACATTTGCCACACGCCAGCACACACGCTCCTCACACAAGCGGAGGCACACAAATACACACATGTTGCCACATGAAGCGAAGCTTGAAGGCGTCAAAAGGCGTCTGCGTCCTGCCACTTATGCTTACTGTGCACGTAGGCGATAATGTTTGCCTGCCAACTGAGCTGAGACAGCGCCAAACAAGAGGCTGACGTCTGTGAGGGGGGAAAGTGGCAAGGGGTGAGGGGCAAGGGGGCATGGGGGCAAGGGGCCAGCATCTGCTGCTAGTCCTTAAAAACTGCAAAATAGTGAGACGTGGCACATGCCACAAGGCCTAAATGTCTGCCACATCAAATACACATTTTATACATGCTATTTTTGCGAGTGTGTACACACTCTCGCACACACACACACACACACACACATAAACACTGACATAGACACACACATACCCACACAGTCATCGTCTACACCTCTATGGTCCGCTTCCCGCATAAATCATTCTGTTTATCAACATCATATGCTAAAGTTATGAGAGCTGTCAACCTTTTGAGCTCTCTCGGGCGGCTTTTCAATATTTATCAATAATTTATTTAGCGCACGCCCGTGCGTATGCAATACATTTTTCATATGCCATTGCTTCAATGTAATTAACCAATTTGTTCATTAAACTGACCTTTATGTAAATATGCATACCATTATATACACACATACAAGTATATATATATATGCATATCTGTATATAGGGAGATGCACACATACATAGCACACATAAATCGCGCCATATTTCAATTAAATATTGACTTTATTACGCGCCCGCGTCTATCGTCCAATAAACTGTTTAATTCAATAAAATACAGTAAATATTGCAAGTATCATAAAACTAAATTAATTGAATTACGACAGGAGCTATCTAACCTTTATCTATTGAAATTGCAATAAAGCGATATTGAGATATTCCTGTTCTTAAAATCAATATCTATTAGCTAAAGAAATTTATGGTGTACAAAATGAGATGTTCTATTGGTTTATCAGAGATAAATCAATAGATATGTGAATAGACTAGATCTATATAAAAGCAATGCCAAAGTCAAGGAACTAAACATGAGATTCGTGATTTCGAAAATGAAAAATAATTATTTAAATATTTTTTAAAAACTAATTTTACTGTATCTCTTCCAAATAAAATTTTAATTTGGATTAACTACAACTAATATTTTCCAGATTTATAAAAAGAAACAAAGTTTTTGAATTGTTGAAAATAACAAGATTATTTCCAGCAAAAATATCTCCCCTAAAAAATAGCTGACCCTGATTAGACTAAATTATAATTTAGATAACTTGCTTAATCGATATGTAATTGCTAACTTGCATGAAAATAATTAACTCAATTGATTATTATAAGGCACTTTAGCTAGCGTTTACTGTAGCTGGCCGTAAACCACTCTACCATAACGGTCTATTCTATTTATATACCTAACTCCCGACCACGTTTATTTTCCTTTTTGGCCACGCATGCAGCGCATTGTCACGCAAGCCGCAGTATAGAGGCATATAAAAACTCATATACAATATATATATATATATATATATATATATATATATATATATATATATATTTTGAATAGCTACAATGCCAGATATTTATCTGGCCTTATTGACAATAGCGTTTTGTCGATTGTTCAAATAAATTATGCCCTTATCAATAAAAGTCTGTGCGCTATGCGTTGCTGTGCCAGTCTAGCAGTCTAGCCGTTTAGCAGTTTAGCAGTTTAGCAATCATCCATGGCTTGCTCTTGCAGGAGCCTTGTGCCTTGTGGCTCTCTGTTCGTGTTTTACTACAGGTCCCGGCTCGCTGCTCACATAGTGCGATGTGCCTGGGTGCTGTTGCTACGTGCTGTTGACTGTAACTGGCACAAGATTTGTTATGCCCATAATTTGAGTCAGGCCAAAATCAAGTGGTTTATATTTATTCGTATTTATGAGCTGTTGAGCCAAAGCGAGCGAAGCTCCATAAATCTTTAAAGAGCATCTAAGTTTTACAACTCACACAGAGGGCATTCTAATTTCATCATGGCATTTGTGTGCGAAAACAGCAGTTGATAGGTCAATAAAAGCACTGAGCTATCATATCTAAAGTACAGCCACGAAATGAAAATGGTTCTTAGAAAATAGATATGTGATAAACAGACTCAGCATTAATGTGGCGCTCGGCTAAATATATTTCGCTCTTTACAAAAGTCTGCAGAGAAAAAAACTGAATTCAAAAGTTGTTAATTGTGAAATTAAATTAAATGCTAAAATTAATCACTTATGGAAAAAGAATTGTGTCTGGTATGTAAAATTAATTATTATTTCTTTATGATTCTGTATGCAGTTTTTCACAAAGCTTATTCAGTTGAGCAGCACTGTTAAAGCTATTGGAAGAAAATCAATTGCAACTGACCAGATGGGGTAATTATATCTATATAAATCAAGTTTAAAGTAAGCTTGAAGACAATTTGAAATTACACATTTATAATTTAGATGTATATAGACTCATGATTTTTGGAATGTAATACATATTTTAATATATTATGAACCTTTGCACAGAAACATTAAATTGTTAAGCATTTCCCGTTAAAAACTAAACTTTTTGTGACTCGCTCAAAGAACCTATCATAAAGATAGAGTATTTGCTAGCCTTATGCGCGGATTCAGCTTCTCTGGCTGGAGTCTGTGCTTGGGGCTTGGCGTCAGCTTGGGGGGCGGTGGCTGTTTGGTCGAGACAAATCAAAAATCAAATTGCTTAAGTGATTTTTCATTTTGTGCTTTCACCTTGTTACGTTAACATAATTTTAGCGCCACTTCAAACAAACAGGAGCCAACGTCAAATGGCAGCATAAGTGATTTCCACCTCTCGTTCAACTTCTTATTTTGTGTGTTTTTTTTTTTAATGCTGCTGCAAGGCTCAGCACCCGCAACGCTCCACTTTGATATATATTGTTGTGCACAGTTTGCCCCAGCCACCGGCGGAATGCCACGCCCACTCCAGCAACAACCCCCGTGTGGCAAGCAAGCCGTCATTTAATTTTATCGTGCGGAAGTTCTAAGTGCAATGTTTTTGCCGTTGTTGTTGTTGTTGTTGTTGTTCTTGTTTTTGGACAGGTGGGTGCGTGTGTGTGAGGGTGTGGATGCTCAGAACGACATTGCTTAAAAGCGCGCTAAAATGTTCAATTTACGTTTGCTTTCTTTTGCTTTTCATTTATATATTTGGGTGTTTTTTTTCGACTTATTTTTGAGAAACATTGAAAATAAATTGAAAAATGTTGGCTCCCCCTCATAAAAGCTTGTTGACAACACAGCATAACAACAACAAGAATGGTAACAACAACAACAATGTCTACTATATATGATAAATAAAGGCAAATGAAGAGCAGCATCAGCTACATTGTCCAATATAAATTTATATTTATTTATTATGATTTTCCATTTTGGCCGATTCCGCAATTTAAAATGCGTTGACTTCTTCTTCATTCGAAATTGGCACAAAATGCTCCCAGCCACGCCCCCATGTACATAGCCTTTATTTACATATACATATATATTTTATATACATATGTATTTACATACATATATATATTTTAAATTTTGTTTTTCTTTTTGGTTTGTTTTGTTTTGGCTTTACAATGCAAACAACAGAGCGAAATAAAGCAAATGGAAATCTGTTAATATATTAATATGGATTGAAAAAACAAGAGGCCGAGGGCAATTTGTGCCGGCCACAGGCTAGGCGCCAAAACAAATACGAAAAGACAAGCCGCAGTGCACGGATATAATATGATATGATATGGACGTACAAAGGCTTTTTATGCAGGCTTATGTGCACAGTTTACTTTTGGCATGAACTATGAATTTATGTTTTATAGATGAACTGCAAAGGGGAATTTATGAGAAAATGTCTAGGGAATTGAGCAAACAAAGCCAAATGTCATATTGAGCGAAACTGAGCGAAATTCTATTCAATAATGTAATGAATAACGAGTTATCGTAAGAAACTATTTAAGTTAGTGTTTTGAGAATCTGAGAGAGTTATGTAGATTGTTATGTACAGGAAATGTATATATGTATATGGAAGTAACTTCAAATAAATCAAATAATGACTATGAAAATATAATGCAAAATAATAAAATAAAAATTAATATAAAACATATGAATTAAATAATAATCAATAATAATAAATAATAAAATTAGATCTAAAAATTATTAAAAGTATAACATGTTTTATTATTATACCTACTTGCCAAAAATCTTCTTCCTTTGAATTGCCTTCCACCTTGAAATCATAAATTATATAATCTACCGATATCCGCAGTGTGTCTGCATTTAAATTACACTTTTTCATCTAGAATAACTCTATAACGAAATCAAAGCATTTGACATTTTGCTTAATGATCTCTTCTGTGTCGTCCACTGCATCTAATCTGTTGCTAAAACTTATGTTTAGCTCGTTCGTAAATAACTCTGACTACAAAGCATTTGTGCCAAAAGAAAGACTAACTATTCATTCATATTCATTCATTGTGTTTACCTAACTAATTTTCGATGAATATGAAGTTCGTAAGCAGAGTTTCTTACAAGCTACTTCTCAAGAGCTATAACAGCATTTTTTTTCTTGTTAAACACATTTTCCTAGAATTATTTGCTCTACGAAAAGGCAATCATAAACGTAAATATTGTGTCAAATAATGTAATGTGCGCAGCTGTGCCCCCAAATACATGTGCTTAAAAATATATACTCGAGCGAGTACTTGAGAAAGGCTTCTTCATAGAAAAATAATAAAACCATTTATGCCTGGCAAATATATCATATATCAAAGTATGTCCTTCGCAGAACCAACCGCTCAAGAAGCTAGACTGCACTAAGAAAAAGTAAACAAAAATAAAATATACAAAAAAAAAGCACTGAAGAATGTGGAAAGCCAAGTAAAAACATTTCCTGCAATTTGCACGCTGCATGGAACATTTGTGCGCATATTTTAAATACACGGCATTATGTTTTGAGTGATTTACGGCACAAGAACTGAAGAAACAATACCGAAAAAAAAGAAATATAATAATAATAGTAAAATAGAAGAACAAGATTTTTTGCTGTTTCTGTTCAGTTTTTCCCCTTGTCGAGCTGCAGCTGCTGGGAATGATTTGTGTTGAAAACTTTGCTCGGGCAGCGTTGGGGCTAATGTTAATGCAAAAAACTGTGCTATACAATTTGTTGCGACGCCAAAGCCAAAGCCAATGCCGACGCCGACGCCGACGCCGACGCTGACGCCATTAATGTCGCCAACAAACTTTAGATAACTAATTAGACGAAAGGCGAGTCATAGACCGAGTCCTGTCACGGCTGTAGCTTTGTGCCAACCTTAGCACAGCTAATTACATTTAATGTGTCGACTAAGCAACTGCAAAGTGTGGATAGATGGCAAACGCTTATTAAATAGGAGACTCTCAATGACAGACTAGTAGCATACCCTGTAGGAATAAGGTGAGAGGACGAATAATGTAGCAACTAAAAACCTTCAGCAAAAATATATAAATTAGACGACAAGTATATACTCCAACCAGTTCCAGACACGACAAACCCGATGATGAGCTCCGATTACGGGGCATGTGCTTAGCACTTGCAAGCAAAGCACGTAGCTTCTTGTACAGCTGTGCCTGTGTAACTGTAGCTCCTTAAGTGTTATGCAGGAGCCGCCGCCTGGCAACGTGTGCTAAACTTAATTATAACTAATTTGTGGCATATGTGGAGAGCACACTGGCCAAGTGAGTGAAGGCAGGGCAGGAGCAGTAGGAACAGGGACAGAATGTATGTGGCACAGGTAATATAGAAAAAGTGCCAAACAAGCCGCAACTTTTGTGGCTCAAGTGGCCATTAAAGCATTAAAGCCGAGCACACACACACACACACACACACACCGACAAGCGTACAGCTTACTTCTAATGATATAGCAATTAGCCATGAGTGTATGTATCTATGTGTGTGTGTGCGTGTTGTGGCATATGCTCAAATTAAGCGCCCAAAACTATGCAACACTAATCGCATTTTGTGCGAAATATGCGCGTGCGATTTCTCTTTCTCTCTCTCGCTCTCCCTCGATAGGCTCAAAACGCATTTGCATATTTATTAACGTTGATTTCAAGCGCTCGCGCGTGTCCTTTGTCCTTTAGCCTTGTTGGCCCCACAAGCGCAACGCTAACATGGCCAGCCAACTGGCCAGTAAAATGATTGAAATTAAACCACAAGCGTACATAAAAAATCGCTTACGCTTAAAAGCGATGCCATATCCCAATCCACTCTCTATCCATCTCTGTCTCTCCCTCAATCGCTCTCTCTCTCTCTCTCTCTCTCTCTCTCACACTTCGAAGCTCTATCTCTTTTTATCCGTTGGCCAATGAATTCACGTAACCGCATAAAATCAAACGAAATAAGCCAAGCGCCGGCAAAAGTGGCAACAAAATGCACTTTATACCAGCTACCAAGCCCAGCCAACTTTATACGTGCCCCAAAGCCAACAGCCCTCCCCTTGTGCAGCAGCCCTGCCTCTGCCAACAACTCCCACGTACCCGCCGACGAGGTGTAATAATGGCCAAAGGCTGTTCCGGCACGCACGTGCCCACCAATGCAGCCAATGGACCAAAAATGGTTCTGGACTTCGCCACCAAATGCACAATGAAAATGTTGAGCATATTCGGAAAATGGAAAATGGAAAATGGCAACGGATCCAGCACGGCAAATGCAACTAACCAAGTTAAAGGCAACTTTTGCCCATAAATGTTGCCAACTACCCTCATCAAAAAAACAGAAAAAAGAGAGAGCAAAAATGCGGAAAGTATCTACAAACCGTAGAGCAAATCGTATGAAAATCAAGTTGAACATTTTGTTGAGGTTGAGTCGAACTGTTGAACACTCCAAATAGTGCTGCAGGCATCCAAACCAACTAGCCAAACGGGCGACGAGATGGGGGACGAAAGGGGCAAGGGCGATTGGCTGCTGCGTCCGTGTACAGCTAAATGTTTAATAGCCAAGTGTTGCTTTACCAGAATTTATGAAGGCTCTCAATATGCAGCAATAATCGAAATCGGTTTAAACTTTATGTGTGCATACGTAAAACACGAGTGAACGCAATTTAATTGGGAACTAGTTAAATTAATTATGAGTTTTTACGTTACTTTCAATATTATTTTATATCAGTTTTGAATATTATTAAATATGAAAATATACAAAATAAATTATAGAAATTCAATTGAAGTGAAAATATCGAAAATAATACATTAATAAAATAATAATAATTACTAATAGTATAAATTCATAATAGATATCAATATAGTATTATATATCCTCACTCATCTTAAACACTTATAATAAAATAATAATTATTATTAATAGTATAAATTAATAATAGATATCAATCAATTATATTAATATAGTATTATACATCCGCACTCATCTTAAACACTGAAGGGCACACAAAATAATAATTTATTTGAAATTTGGATTTCTATTTGACTAAGACTTTATTTATTATTTATAGTTAGAGAATTACGTATTACTGCCCAACTTATACTATATTATATCTTACTTATAGAGCTGACGCCTATATATAAAATGTTGCTTAACATATTTCATGCAATTCCTGATTGAAGCGTGATTTTTATTGTATTTTAAGTTGAAAACTTCTGTCGCAGCACTTGAGTAATATGTAAATGTGGCCATTTGATGCGATATCTGCTCATGTACTTAACGTATTTTGTTATGCTCAATTGCTGGCCAATTGACTCTCTAGCCAGGAAGACAACAGACAGACAGACAGGCTGTTAGGCAAGCAGAAAGACAGACCGAGAGAGACAAACAGACAGACTAGCTGTGGGACATACTGCATTGGACGGGCTTATCATGCGGCAAAGTTACAGGCAGCAACTCGTACGAGTGCTTACTGTTCAATGGCTGTCAGATTGCCTAGCTCAACAGCACTTCCCTCAGGCTCAAGCACACACAGACGCACACCCACTGACTGAAGACAATAACCCAAATGCAACTGCCAATATTACTTAGTTACATCAGCCAACTTTTCCCTCACACACACACACACACACACACACACACTCTTACGGAACGTAGAATCGACCTGAATAGAATAGAATCGAAATATCCCGTAGAGCTAACGACATAAACGACATACGTGCCGGGTCTGGCAGAATTGCCAGATTGGCTGAATGCTCCAATGCTAGCAGTAGCACAAAAGGCACAACTTTTTTGTGTGTGCTCTCGCTCCCGCTACCCCGCAAAGAGACAGAAAACCGTCAAAAAGTAAATATGCAACAAACAATGGCATTATGCAACTGCAACTTTAAGTGCGCAGCGTTCAGCAGTAGCAGCAGCAGCAGCAGCAGCTTAACAACAATGGACCCCAAAATCCGATTAATGCAACTGCTATACCCTACCCAACTCTATATGTAAGATGACGAGCGAAGCTGCCGTTGCTCTTCACTAAATACAATGAATCGCTTCAACACACACTCACACACTCACACACACACACATGGCCAATAAACAAAAGGACAAATGCGACGCATCGCGCCGCCCCAGAGCCAATCAATCGCTATGGCACCCCAGAGAGAAAATAGAGGGAAAGAGAGAGAGAGAGACAGAGAGACAGAGAGACATAGAGGGAAAAGGAGAAAGAGAGGAAGCGAGCAGGTTACCAACTTAGCACGGACTGCCACTGTGCCACTGTGTAGGGTGTGCCCAGCACATTGCAGAGGCGATTGAACGCAACCTGACATGCGAGCAGTTCAATGCACGCTCCCCTCGCCTGGGTCAAAACCCCGAGCAATGTAATAGATTTTTGTCATACTAGCTAAAATAACTGGAAGTGTTTTGGCCAAAAAGACAAACTAATGCACTGCGAAAAAGGGCAGATCAAAAACTTAAAATAAAAACAAACTAAATAGTATTTTTGAAATTATCTATTTAATGAAATTTTAATCTGAATGAAAGCTACCATATAATATTTATTATTATTATATAATACATTTGTAATTAAACTGACAATAGTTCAATCCAGTAACACAGAAGCAAACATTGCAATTAACCAAGGTGATTCCAACTTATTTCCCTCTACGCCCCAGTAAACGATTCCCAGAACTTTGGGCCACAGATGATTTCATGATTTATTTTCCATTAAGCTGTATCAGAATTTTAAGTAAACGTATGCCTTACGTGACTCTATATGAAATTTGTTATCTAACGTTCTATGCTTCATTAGCAGATCTAGTCGGTTTCTTGGAACATCGCTTATGAATAATTCAAATAAACACATTTGCGAATAATACCTTAAAAGAAATTCAATTCCTCACGGCCTTTTCCTTTTTTACTTAATCGCAAATGTGAAATGTAATACATAAATATTATTTGCATTATTTGTGATCGTCAATAGCAAATTTTGATGAGGCGTATTAAGAGTAATACTCTCTCCTATGGTCCTGAGTTAACGATAGTTGTTTTCTATTTAGTATATGTATGAATAAATCTTTTATATAAATCCCCTTTTTCCCGATGCACATTGATGAAATGACATTTTGTAAACGAACTAAAAAGATATTGATGCAGTGCATCGCCGGTTCAATAGATCAAAGCATTTGTTTGCTCGTGCTGAACTTAATGCATGTATGCAACAGAGAAACAAACGCAAACACAAGCACAACACACATATTAGCCGCAGACAGCCACGCCCTGTGTAATGCAGTTACAATTTGGCTAGCGTATCGCGCGCTTAATTCAATTACATAAACCAGCCAGCGAGCGTTTGAAAACTTTAATTTGTATGCAAAGTCAATGCGAGGACAGAGCGTGGCGTGCGTGGCGGGACGGGGATGGGCAGGGCAATGCATGCTGGCAGCGTCATTGCTGTCATGTCCTTGCGCACTCAGGCGCCTAATCCTTTGAAATTGCCATACACACACACATGCACATGCACATGCACACGAATACAAGCACAAACCAAATGCCAATAGCAATACCAATGCCAATATACCCAAGCGAATACAGTGGCTTAAGCGCTGTTTATATTACGCATACGCCGCGTGTGGCGCGCTCGCGTTAAACTCGTAAATAAGCAGACAAAGCGCATAAAATGTAATGCATAAATGCGCCTGAATATTGCATAAACGAATTACAAAATGTTAACTGCCAGCCCCAAATTAGTTAAAAGGCCAGACACAGTCGCAATCGCAAACGCAGTCCAATTCCCATTCCCATTCCCATTCCCATTCCCATTCGAATTCGCAATCGCAGTCACAGTTGCTGCCGAAATATTTATAAATAATATTCGGGCATAAAAATTGCAAAGCAGCTTCTACCCAAAATAAAAAAAAAAAGTTTTTCTCATTTCCGTGGCATGCAGAAAATATTTTTGCGATTTCCGCCACACCCTGGGCACTGGAACACCCGCTGCTGCTCTCCTGCCCATCTGCCCTCCTGCCCATCTGCCCTCCTGCTAGAATGGGCAAGCGGCACAGCATGAAATATAAATACAATACAAATAAACGCGTGTCGCGCATATTGCACAATGTTGAATTTATTTACAGCTCACACATACAGCGACAACAAAAGAGGCTTGAATATCTATCTCTCTCTCTCTCTCTCTCTCGCTTTCTCTATGTGTGTGCGTGTGTGTGTGTTGACAATTTGTCAGCCTCCCATTTAGCCAGTTAGGCCATAAGCCCTGCAGACCATGAAAATGTGCTGTGAAAATTTGTTATGCGCTGCATTAAATTCCTGTGCAAGAGCCAAACTCACGGACATGCACACAGAGAGATATTCAGGTTTGACTATAAAATAGATCACTCTGTGGAGTAGCGCATAGCGTATACAAAAAGCTAATGACTGCACTGAAATAAAACATTCAACTTTTTAAATTGGTAATTTATTTACCATTAATTTTTTAAAAACTATTTTCATGTTATAATAAAACGAGAACTTTAAATAAATATTTTAATTTTAATTTGCAATAAATAGGAACAGACATATCTCCACAGCTATATAATATAATACAATAACGAATATCTACTTTGAAAACGTATGTAAAAAATATCTCAAGTAGTGATCAGGGATTAAATACAATAATTCTGTATTACCATACTATATAAACAAAATAGCTGATACTTTAATAATAATTAAAAGAAATGCCACATTGCTTATGTACAATTTATTACATTATTTACGCTCAATAATATTTCATATACATATAATTATTATAGCTCAAATTTAAAATATAGTAATTGAATGGTTCAAGTTGGCGCTTTATGCTTGTCCTTCGATTCAAATAACATTTTATTCATTTGCTTTTGCCTGCACATATTCCATATTCAACACTTTTGACAAACCCTACGACATAGTCAGGGGACTCGCAGTCGCCATTCGCTCAAAAGGCAAAAGCGTTGAAGCAATGAAATGAATTTGCACGCGCTCATAAATATTTTACATATGCATATTGGCCAACATCCTGCCCAACTACACGCGCTGCCAGCTTACTCCAATGGAGAGATGCCTACAAAACGTGAAGATGTTAGCTGCTGGCACGTGAAATGAATGCATATATAATACACGCACTCACACAATCTCACACGCGCACACACATGCTCACATGCACACTGCAAATTATTGTGACATAAAGTGCTTTGACAGCGACACCCAGCGCCAAGCTGCGAGCCTCTGCAACTGTGACTGCGACTGCGACTGCGACTGCGACTGTGACTGCGACTGTGACTGCGACTGAGGCTGACATTTGAATTGCTGTTGCTGTTGCTACTGCCGTTGCTGCTGCTGACATTCATGCGCCACATAATTCACAGCATACTTCGAGGGTGACTGCCATTGCAAATTCAAATGCTGAGCAGCCGGTATAACGCGTCGTCTGATTAGTCCCGCACTCGTCTCGCATATAGCATGCATATGACATATTTAAGTGGGTTATGTTACGCGTGCACAGTGGAGCCAACGCACACACACACACACACACACACACGCACAGTCACACACACACACATACACACATACATTCACAATAAAGCTCATTAAACCTGGCAACAGCCGGGCATAACAAAAAAATAAATAAATATTACTGAAGCTCATAAGTCGCCAGTTAAGGCAAGTTATGCATATGAGTATATCATCTATATGTACATATACGATATGCTGTGTGTGTATGTGTTTGTGTATGTGTATGTGTATATGGTCTTAGGCTCTTTTGTCATTACTGTCGCTGAAATGCTTAAATTTAAGCGTCTTAACTTTGGGCGCCACATTGCCATCCAGCTGAAAAGAGACTTCGGCTCAATGAATTACAGCAATAAGTAGCAAATTTTCCATAATTTTCTGTCATTTCTACTTCATTGTTGCTATTGCCTTTTAGTAAGTAGTCTTTGGTTATGGCCAATAGAAATGTTATCTGCGCAAAGCTTCGACTTCGATTATAGTATATACCAGAGTTGACTGTTTGATATAGCTTAAGTCTTGAAATGGGCCCGGATATTGCAGCTACGAACTCTGACCAACTCTTAAGTAATTCTTCATTTCTGCTTGCCAGTATTCAACATCTACTCACATTTTGAATACATAATCCCAAAACTATTTTCAAGTACATGCCATGAGCAGTCTTCAAACTTCACAGACATCCTTACTTACTACTCGTACAACTGCAATAAGTCGAGGAGCCTTGAAGACTTTACAGCTCTGTGGGCGAGTGTTAAAGCACGTCATCAATTCAATTCAAACTGACAGTTGTATTTAATTACTTAGCCAAAGTACACAAAAATCCCCAGGGCTAAAATTCTAATGTGCAACTGGCACTGAGATCTTTATGTGTTGAGCACTAATTTCTTCATTGGAATTAACTGTCAATGGCCAGAGGCTTCGTCATGTACTGCACAATAATTGATGGTGAATGTAAAAGTAGTTTATGTTATTATTTGGCTATCGATAAATCTCAAATAAATTCATTATTGTATTTACATAATTAACTAAAATTCGTATGGATTTATTAATTTACCCTTTTTATTCTATTCGCAAAACATATTTCAGTTTATGACAAGCATCTTGAAATATACAGATACACATGATTCTATGCTTCAAGCATTCTAAAGCTATAAAGCAAAGATCTCTCTTAGTAAAGTCAAAAGTCTTAATCGATATCTTGCCTTACTTCGTCAAGCAAGGCGGCCAATTATAGGCTAATCCTCAGCGTTGTCTTGACTTAACTTATCCCATAAAGCTTATCTCCCGCTCTACTCCGTCTACATCCAATTTGCTTAACTCTCGCTGCAGTTTTGTGTCTGCTCGCTAATAAGCTCAGCGCATCTGTATATCTCCACGGAGTCTAGAGCTATAAAACTAGACAAATCCATGCCGAAAACCAGAAGCACAAGTAACAGCAACAGCAACAGCAACACAAGCAACAGCAACAACAAGTGAAAAACTGTCAAGGAACACGCTTTTCCGCCTGCCACGCCCCCACTGAGACCGCCTATCCAGTAGCATGCCTTGCTGTTGGCCCTGGGGGCCGTTTGCGTTTTTATTTACTTTTTCGCATTTTCTTCCTTTTTTGTTATTTCTTTCACTTTGCCTTATCCAAAAGTAATTATTTTCCATTAAACGTAATAATGATGCCTGGAGACTGATAACAGCCGCTGCTGCCGCCTGTGGAAATTAAATTATGCGCCGTTTGTTTTTGCTTGCCGCGAACAATCCGCACTTCTCTGTTGTTGTACCTCGAGGCTAACTTTGTCACCTCAACGAAAAAAGACTGTGACAGCGCCAAAACAAAAAAGAGAGAAAAATATATACAAATATTCACTTTTATTTATATATTTTTGTATTTATATTTATATTTTTATATATGTACTCGACACACACACAACAACTGGAGCAGGCACAACAATTGCTGAACGTCCTCGTCGAGGTTTGTTAAGCGCAGCCATAAAACGGCTCAGTACACTTGATCGACGCCGCAAATGACTTTGGCTAGGGTTGCCACAGACAAACACACACACACACACACACACACAAACACACTAGTTATCTTCTTCTTCTTCTTCTTCTTTGTCTAGTACAAAGCCTAACCCGTACTGCCTAGGTACTCTCGAGTCTAGGTTTGGGCCTGGTCCTAGTCCTGGTCCTGGGCCAAGTGTACGCCTCGCTGGTTCACTATGCGTTTATCAAAAGCATACATAATATCTGCGATATAGCCTGCCTATGTCCCTATTTCCATGCCCGGCACATTATAACAAATTTCTCGCTTGCATAAGCAACACACACTCAACAAATATGGGCGTGTGTTAGCTTATTAGAGATGTGCGCGTGAGCGTAAAATTATAGGCAAATACAAATAGAAAAGTTTTCCCTCTTGATTGCATCTAATTGTTGAATGCCATTAAGAGCTAAGCATTGGAAATCGAGTTTAGAAACTCTTGAAATTAATATAATTACGAATATTGTTTTTTGATAGAAAGTATTTTAACTAATTGCAATGTCGAAATTTTATTTAAAGCTATTTAAATACCCTACATTATTTTTCATACATTTTGCCTTTTATTAAAAGTCAAGACTTTTTTTTCTGTAATTCTTCCTAAAAAATATTTCTTTGATATTGCTTATTTATCAATCAAAAGGAATTCTTTAATTTATTTTATTATTTGTTTATTTATTAAATATATTTCTTTTTATTTTATACTTGATTTCCATATCGAATTTTGATTTAAACGTATTTTTTAAACACGCGTTCCTCTCTAATCAACATGTAAAGCATAAAACGCTGGCTCGGCTAGCTGCTGTTATATCACTGCATAACAAATGGCTTACACACACACACACACACACACAAGCACACATATGTGTCTCTTAGTGTATAGAGTAAAGCGTCATGGCGGCAGTCCATAAAAATGGAACGGAACTGCAAGTAAATTAACAGGCTGGGCACATGAAGGCGGCACAAAGCTAGAGCTAGAGCTAGCGAGCTCTTCGTGGCAAGATGAAAGAGGGGAGAGGCAGAGAGTTAGATGGTTGGGCGAATCTGTTACTCTATGTGCTTTGTTTTACATAATCAACCCTGCATATGTGCGTGTCTTTGTGTGTGTGTGTGTATGCATATGTGTGTGAGTGTGTGTGATGTTGGCTACTTAAGTTACACAATGACATTTTTCAATGTGTCAGAATTTTATTGTTGGAACTTGGGGCATTGTTGTTGACAACTGACATCTTTCTTTCTGCAGCTGACAGAGCGTCATGGCTGGTTTTCCTCTACAGCCGCTGCTGCTGCAACTTTGCCTCTGCCTCTGCCTCTGTCTCAGCTTCTTGTTCTTCTTCTTTTTACATTTCTATTACATTTTTACTGCTGCTGCTGTTGCTGTGTCCGGAACTGTTGCTGCTGTTTTTACTGTTTTGTCTTGAAATGTTGACAACTGTTTTGCCACTTTTGCCGTAATTGAAAAAAAAAAAAAAAAAACATATTCAAAAATTGTTTTGCTACTCAAATGCAAGTCATTTTTAAGAAATGTAGCTACAAATATGAAAGATATCTATATATATATGTAAATATATAATCCCCTAGATACTCATGAACCGACTTTAAAGTGCTTCACTGACAGAGCCGAAGCAACAAATGCTTTAAGGGAGCGAGCACTTATGCAACCTAATGAAAAACAATTAAAACACAATAAATCATAAAAGTTCCTAAGTAGGCAAGTATTTGCACTTTCGGCTGTGGAAATGAGCTAAATGATGGAGATCAAAGGCTGTGATGAACTCAGATTCAATACAAATTGAAAGTCAAATAATATAATAACTATATCAGTTCATAGTATGCGAATCCAGCTCTAGCGAAAAGCTGAACACATTCATCAAATATTAAATACATTATATATATATATATATATATATATATATATATATATATATATATATATATATATATATATATATATACTTTCGAAATTATTTAAATCATTAATATATAACATATAATTTATCATAAAAAGTCCATTATCAAATGAAGTATATATATAACAACTTTAAAATATGTGTAAGAAAAATATTAAACTAAATGCATTCGTATCATTGCTAAAATTAAGCTTAAAACTGTTTCATAACTTCAGAATCAACTTGAAGAGCTCTAGCCGAAGCTAGAGTAAAATATCTTTAATTGCCTCACATTTATTTTCCCTCGAAGGAACAATAGAAACAATCAACACACTCACGTACAGCCCAAAATACAGCTGAACAGAAGAAATTCGAATCTCAAAGAAAACTGTGAAATTTTCCAAGCTGCAATTGCAATTGCAATTGCATAGATAAGAAAAGCAGCAGTAAGTGCCTGCACTCTAAGCAGTGCATTACTGGCAGTGTATTCATAAATATGTACAGACCTACACACTAACAGAAATTCCACCAAATTCCCGCTTATTGTTGCCCGACTGCTGAAACTGTGCGCCAACTAAAGCAATTTACAGTTCCTAAAAAACAGGCAGCTCGGCATGCAAGTGACCTGGCAAGGAGCTGGCTGGCTGGTGGTTGGCTGGTTGGCTGGTTGGCTGGTTGGCGAGTTGGCTGGGTGGCGTACGGGCGGAGCAGCCAAACCAAACAAATGGAAAAAATTCAAATTATCTGCAAGGCAAAAATAAAGGGAAAAGGCAGCTACAGCAACAACATCAAGACTCTGGCGAAGTGTGTGCCAAACTTGAGTTCTTTGCACACATTCTGGCACTTGAACATTTTTCTTATTGTGGCCCCAGCCAAGAGCAGCTCATTGGGGGTAGCAGGCGAGCAGATGCGGGGGCAGTGGCTAAGGGGTAGTTGGAATTTTGGTGGAACCAAATTGCGCGCGCTGTTCTCTAACGTGTTGGGCTTAAGTTGGCTTGGTTTCTGGTCTCGGTTTGGGTTCTTCTGCGAGAGGCAGAGGTGTATGGCTGGTGTCTGCCTTTTGGCCATTTTATTTGCATGCCAAAAGGCAACACACACACACACACACACACACACTGACACCAGCTAAGTGAAAAAGTGATTCTGCGTTATGTTTTTCTTTTATATATACTTTTTATATTATTTCCTTTTCTGTGTGAAGTCAGGCAACTTACTTTGGGCTGCTTAATGCATGAAGGCAAATGAAAAATGAACTTAATACAGTTGCAAACTACATGAGAAACATGAGCTACGGGTAATTGCACGCTGATTTGCAAAATTGCCAAACTCTCTCACTCTCTCACTCACACACATACAATATTTGGCTATTAGTTGGCTTAAAGTTCTTTGGTCAACTTAAAGCCAGCCACTAACGGCCGTAAAATGTTTTGCTTTCTGCGGCTTTTTGGGCCAACAACTTTTTCGACACAAGCTACACAAAAATGTTGAAGAAGAAGAAGAAGAAGAGCTGACAGTTGGCATTTGCCAACAGTTTAACAGTTAAACAAAATGTCAAGAGCACAAATATATTGAAATGTAAGCTGACCATGCCCCAGCCCTTGCCCATGCCCATGCCTCTCTTCCGCACTCAAATCCTATCCATATACCCAACTGGTTTTTAGCTGTTGGTCAACGAGCCCTTGTCCTTTCTGGTTAACCCATTTGCAACTATGTGGGTGTATGTGTGTGCGCGTATGTGGTTGTGTGTGTGTGTGTGTGTGTGTGTGTGGTAAACGCAATCTGACAATTTATTCATTGTGCTCCACGTTTTTCAGCTTAATCCATTAATGGCATCAACTACAAAGCGTTGACAAATGGAGCTGACATTTTTACTCTCTTTTTTGTGGCTTCAGATTTGAAGTTTTGGCAAAAGTAATCTACGGATTGACTTGCACTCTTTTTGAGCTACAGTCAAAAGATTTTTGAATAACATTTGCAGAAACTACAAATTGTGCATTTAAATTAATAAAAATGTTTTAATATTCATTTCACAATGTTGCTAATGCAATAAGTCTGAAGTATATATTTATAAATATGCATATAAAGAAATATATCTATAAATATATAATGAATATTATAAAATTAATAACTAGTCCACCTCTATTTTATTTTTTGTTAAAGAAAAATATGAATTTACTAAATTTAAATTTTTTGTTTCACAATTTAAAGGGATATTCTACAACGTGAATATCTGTTTTAAATTGGAATGTTAACTTGTGGCTTTTCTGCTCAGCATGTTTCACTGTCATTGCTTGACTCGTACAAACCACATTCGAAAACTTTTGATCCACTTGTTAACCGCAGAAACTTTGCAGCCTTGTTCGAATATGACCTTTAGATAACTTCTAATTCTGCTTTGCACTACCATCACGTATTATGTAACTCTAGTGAAAATGATCAATCAGGCAGAAATACGCAGAGGTGTTCAACAAATGCCTAAGGACACTCTTAGACTTTCGGCTCTTCCGTTCTTTAAACTCCAACAATGAAAAGTGTTGCCTACTTTTTGGGGCAACGGAATTTAAATGACTTGCATGGCGCTGCAATTTGCCATGCTCAGCGCTTAGCCCGGCTGACAGCTAATGCACTTAAAACTTCACAAATGTCTTGTCAATGCTTAAATGTTTCGACTGTGTCAGCGGCCACGCCCAGCAGCCAGCAGCCAGCAGGCAGCGCCCAACGCCCAACGCCCAAACGACAGCGACAACGACTTGAGTGCAAAATTCAATTAACTTGCTTAAGCACATCTACACACACATACTCGCACACAATGCACTCACACTTGTGCTGCATGCATATGCAATAAGTGTCTGTGTGGGGCTGCGTGGGTATGCGTGTGTATGTGAGCTATCAATTTCATGTCCAATCAAGCAGGCAACCAGGCAACTGCAGCAGCTGCAAATGAAACTGCAGCTCTGGCTCGTAAAAGCCATGAGGATTGCCCAAAACCCCAGCCACTTAAGCAGATGTCAACTTCATTTTGCATATGCCACATGCCACATGCCACATGCCGCATGCCACATATCGTTGGCCCTGCTGTTGCTGTGCCACTTAAAGGTGCGGCCTCTCACAAAAAACCTTTGCCCCGTCAATCGAGACAGCTGCGGTCTGACTTGCGGCAATATCTGTAAATGTGGCTAATTGTTTTGCGGTATATTGTTTAATTATTATATAAGTCCAAACTGTATGTAACACACACACACACACACACACACACACACACATACTCACGTACAGCCACAATCGTAGCAGTCTAATTAAAGCGATTTGCATATTAAATGAGAGGCAGTTGCTGTGGTTGCAGCTGCTCCATGGCCCAGCGCATGTCAGTGCCAAATGGGCTGTCAAATAAGAAAGCGTTTTGTCCAAATGTTACCGTTACGACACAGCACAACAAAGTTTGACATTTTATGATGGGACCACAGTAACAAACAACCAAACCGAAACCAACCAGCAAAACCAACCAAACCATCCCAACCACACAGCCCTTTTGCCTGTCAATTACATCAAAATTGTGAATTGTTGCCGTTATGCATTTGACATTTTCGAGTCAATATAAAACGAAAATAACTCACAGATTGTGTGATTGTATATATATGTGTGTGTGTGTGTATGTGTGTATGTGCGATACAATCAAATCTGGCAAACAATAGTCGTACACCTTGTTTTTCACTCTTTGCGTCCCTCTTTTTGCGTGCCATAAATAAATAATCAATGAATTTATACCTTTGCCATGTCGACTCGACGTATACGTAATATGCTGTGCAATTTATTTGGCCCGGCACAGATGAAAGCGTAATTTGATTGTCCTGTGATTTATATGTGACTTTGACAGCTGGACAGCTGTTAAGCTGAGCATAACCAAGTGCCAATTGCAGCCCCCATTAGACGCCGTGACCCCAGAGCTTGCAGAAAAATCAACATACATTTGCTTGTAAAAGGAACCTGAGAAAATAATGATCGTGTGAGAGATATGGAATATTGAAGAAGAATATCATTTATTTTAAAGACTACTATAAATCAGATCGATAAAATATGATCAGATAAAATACTAAATACGTTTATTTAGAAATACATATCTTCCACTATTCATGATGTTTAGCTTTCTACTAAATGTTAGCTTGCACATTTCGTTTGGGTTACCCTTGTAAAGGAAAAAGTCATCGAAAATTCCATTTGATTCGTTGCCTTTTGCACCTGAGCAATTTATGTCAATTGGGCATTGATTTATTTGCGCTAAATTATTTATTCATTTATTTATTTATTTATTGCCTTTAGCTGGCTGCCTAATGTCGTGACTGGAAAGTAAATTAGTTTTGATTTTGTATTTTCGACAGAGGCTCTCGTGACCAGACGACACTCCAGCTCGATAAAACATTGGGGCCACTTAGATAAATAGCGAACAAAACAGGTGGAAGGTGCAAAGAGAAAAAAATAAATAAATAAATAAACTAAATATAAAAAAAAATAAATGAAACGAAATGAATGCAAAACAAGGAACTAAAGTCAAAATGCAATGGAAACGAGAATCCCCGAGCGCATAAATTGCCTCGACATATAAAAATACATATATCTAGAAAGACGGGCAAGCAATGGGATAGGCGAGCTAGTGAATAGGGTTCGGGGAGGAAATGGGGCATGGCAAGAAGAAAGCAGAACAAAACGTGGCCAATGCAGAAACTCGTGCTAACTACACATTTGGGTATTTGTGTATTAACACTTTGGCAGTTAGTGGAGCAGCTGAAGCTGAAACAGGTCCTGCCAGGAGGACGCCCATGCAGAGGCCAATGGCTGAGCTGTTGTTTTGCGTCCAGGCTAAAGTTTAATTGGCTAGTTTAATTGTCAGCAAATGAAAAAAGGATGAATATAATAAAAACAAAGAAATTTAATCAAGCAAGGAACAATTGTCACACACCTACACCAACACCTACACATAAACACCCACACACATGTATAAATAAAAAGTGCAAACGTTTATTGGATTTAACGAGTTCTCAGTGTCGTCGCATGCGGCATGCGGCGAACGGCTAGCGGCATGTGGCATGTGGCATGTGGCATGTAGCATGAGGCATAGAGCAGCGCGAGGCAACATGAAAGCACTTTTAGCGCGCTGCACAACGATGCCAGCTTAATTTAAATGTCACCTGCACTAAACAAATACCAGGACAAGGGATCGCACCAAGACAGACAAACAGCCAAACAGAGAGACAGACAGAGAGAAAGGCGGACGACGATATTGTTAGTGACACTCTTTCAGCATTAAGTGTGTACATGGCAAACACACAGAAGCATGGGTGTGCATGTGTATGTGCGTGTGTGTGTGTGCATGTGTATCTGGCTGCACTTCAAAAGCCACTCAGCACATCAACAGACAGGAGCCGGGACCGAACAACCGAAAAAAAATATATATGCCCAAAGCAGAGCAGATTGGCTAGCCATGTGGTCCGACAGCTGCTTAAATATTTTGATTAAATTGTTGTCGCCGCAAAAACCAAATTAAAATACAGTCGAGCATCATTAAAAAAAAAATTTCGCCTGCAAGAAAAACATAATTTATTTCAACTTTAAGTTATAAAAATATATATATATATATTTAACCAAAAAAAGGTAAAAAAAAAAAAGAAATTTTAAATTCTGCCCTTTAAAAAATAATAATAATATTAAATAATAGCTGAATATCATATGAAAATTGACAAAGGTCTAAAAAAAAAAGGAAGTACGCTCTAGTCGAGACTGCTCGACTACGGGATACCCTGAACCCAGCAAAAAAAACCTATTGCTCTTCTTCTTTACGCATGTATAAGCGCGCCCTCTGCTAACCGCGGTGGTTTGGGCTACACTTTGAACGCTTATAACTCCATTTCTAGATGGACGATCTTAATAAAACTTTCGTAATAGTCGTTTTTCTTTTTCAAATTGGGGGCGAATGGGGCGTGGTATCAAAAATCTAAAAATTACAAATCTGCGTATCCATAATATCCATTATGTAAAAAAAAAAGGTAAACGAATTTTCGATTTTGATCGATAATACCGAAATGGGATCAGTTATCGAAAAACCAAATTACAGACGGACAACTTATTTTTTATGCTGATCAAGAATATATATACTTTAAGAGGTCTGCGACGTCAAGTTCAATTCATTTTCAATTCAAGTTCAATTCATTTTTAAAATTGATTTTGAAATTAATATCAAATATGCATCCAAGTATATTTAAATAAAATAAAAACTCAAATTTGAGTTCGTCTAAATCATTTTTATAGCGTAACTCTCAATCTACAACTTCCATCCAGGATTCTCTTCACATTTGTTTTTTATTTTTATTTTTATTTATATTTTATATATATATACTTTAAGAGGTCTGCGACGTCTCCTTCTGCCTGTTACATACATTTTTCAATAGGTTCAGGGCATGAAGAGATTTAGTTCAATATTTCAGGCACAAAATTTTAGCTTTAAATTATTTTAATTTTTTCACAGAATTGTCTTCTATTCTAGCTGTATTATATTTGTATTCCATTCATCATGGCGATGCTTATCTGTAATTAAAAATGAGCCAACTGACGTTGACATTCTCCAGTTCCATTAGAACATGACCAAAGCAATCATTATAATGCCAATAAAAATAAATAATTTCGATGTCTGCACAAACTGTGCAGCATCCATTTAGCTAAGCAAACGCAGCAGTTGCCATACCATTTACGCAAGCCCCGCTCCAGATCAAGACTGTATGCGTGTGCGTGTGTGTGGTTTTTGTGGGTAATGGGCCGCATCTTGTGGCTCATATCATTATGCATCATTAAGTTGATGGGCCAAGAGCAACGGGGCAACGCACTTCGATTTTATGGTCATGGCCGAGTCCTGGCCAAGGCATATGTCCTTCTTTCTTCTTCCTTCCTTCCTTCTTTGCTTTGCCTGCTCAGGCCCAGGCTCCGCTCAGCGCCTTCTGTGTGCGCTATTAAGCGCATATTACTCATCGAACAATATTTTTGTCGCCTTGGGTTCGATTGCAAATGATAAAGTAGAAGAGACATAGTTTTACGAGTGTGTCGTAGCCAATAATGGGATAGTTCGATGGAGTATGGGTGTCTGTGTCTTCATTGATACGAGTGGGGTCTGTTGGGCTAATACTTTTATGGACCAACAAATTATTAATAATTAAATATCTCTGCTTTACGTAAGTCTGACTGACGTAAGCAAGTGCACATACAGTAAGTAACTGTGCCAAAGTGACTTAACTATGGTAATTGATATTCTCATTCAAATGTGTTTTATAAAGTGACGTAATGATTTACGTAGTATTAATGAGAAAAAAAATTATACCAATTAACGCCAAGTCATTAGTTGAAGATTCTAAACGAACCTTGGTTTATTAAGTGATTATGCCGCTTACGTAACGTAAGCTAATTTCATTCGCTTTGTCGTCAAGTGTTAATGAAGTAAATATATTAGAAATATTTAGTAATAATTAACTATTATGCTATGCGGATTCTGTATTAACTTTCAATCTTCAACTGACGTAAAAAGTAACGTAAATTGCTTTACGTAGCAGCTGAGTAAAATGCAACAGAAATTTTTGTAAATAATTACATAGTTAACATTTATACCACATTAAATACCATTAACGTAAAAGGCTTACGCAACGTAAGAAAAAACGTATGCGCTCGTAATCATAACGTTGAACCAGAGAAAAGATTTGTAAGCAAGACAAATTACATGTGAAAGTGCAACTTTATTTGACTCAACTCCCAAATGGTTGACAACTTAACGTAAGTGCTTACGTCATAGTGTGCACAACTGTACATCTTACTGTAAGCTGTTCGCTGTGTTGTCTTTTGGGTTAGCAAGCGTCTCGTTGGCTTCCACTACTTCATGCTATAACTTTCCATCTTTGCGTCAAGTTTTTGGCACATTTGCTTGACAAATTGTTTTGTTTGCGCTGCTCGACGTCAGCAATCGATATACCCGCAGTGTATACGGAATATATATAGATTATATACACCCCGATTGATCTGAGTGTGGGCAGTATAAGCAGCAGCAACAACAACGCGAACGAACGTAACGGGCGGCCACACCCACAAAAACTAACTAAGCAAAGTAGTTGTCACAGCAACCGAACATTCTGCTGTCAGCTAAATAAATATAAACAAATATATATGCGGGCTTTTATATAGATATAGATGTACATATATACATACCATGTACCACCATATAACACTTATATAGATTGACAAAAATTTCATTTTCTTTATATTTTTTCTTGTTTCTCTTTCTTTGCAGGTAAGTCGCAAAACGCTGTTTGGCGCTTCAAAGACGCTCGATTTGGTTATAAAATCAAAGTACGTACTTCTTTTTGACACCCACACAGGCACATACCCACACACACACACATACACACACACACATACACAGCCACCCACACAGTGCCAACAATGGCGCCATTAGAGACGTCTGAGGCAGTGCAAGAGATGAAATCAATAAAGTCGAACGTATCCTGCTGATAGCTGTTTAATGTTTACAATATGTCTTTATTTCTTTTTCTTCTCCCACTGCTTACTTCTCTATCTCTCTCGTTCTTCTTGTGCGACCCACTCACACAGCCACACAGCTACTGTGCTTCTTCTTCAATTCATTTCCTATATACCCCTAGACACATTTGCCTTTGACTTTACCTTCAGCAAAATGCTGCTCGGGTCTCGCTTAGCTATGCAAAACGATTTGATAATACCCAGCGTTATGATCCTGGCCAGCAGCTGCACTTGTTATGATAGCAATACCCGACAGTGGACGGGACGTGGGCCAGCAGGAGCGTGTCGTCTATAATGCCAAACAATTTAGTGCAGTTTCTGCTGCTGCTGCTGCTGCTGGTGGCGCTGCTACTCCTGCTGGTGTCGCCTGACAAAGGTAACCTCCATTATCCGATTTGCATTTAGGTTTAGGTGAATGCGCTCAAATGTGCAATTCAATTTAAGCAAAACTTGCTGCCAAACAAACAGTAACAGCAGCAGCAGCAGCAGCAGCAGCAACAAAAGCAGAAGAAGCAGCTGCAAATCCAGCTGAGAGGGGCTACTGCTGAGTTTTGGCATGCAGTTAACCAGAAAAAAAAGTAGCGCAAAAAGCAGCTTAGCCCCCGGAGCCAAACTGCAGAGGGCAGTTTACCAGCAGCAGCAGCAATAGCAGTAGTAGCAGTAGCAGGAGTATAAAATAAAAAATAAAAAAAGTATGTAAAAAAAGCAAAAGGTCGACATGGCGCATAAAAAATTCAAAGTCAGTGAAACGCAACTTAAGCTTTTTTTACACCGGTTGCCAAGTGGCTTTGGGGCAAAGACTAACACAAAATCGGGATAAACACACATGTACAACATACAGAAAGCGAGGAGAGAGATAGCGAGAGAGAGAGAGAGGGAGACGTAGATAGACAGCTGAGGAGGCGGAAAAGCGCTACAGGAAGTTAGCACATAAGCGGAGTAGATTAAACACCGAAAAACAGGCGCTCAATGAGTCACATTCAAAATGCCCCTCCTCACAAGCACATACATACCTACACACACACAGACAAACACACACACACATACACACACACACACATACACACACACACACATACACATACAAAACAAAGTTGAGATTTTTATTTTGTTGAGGTTGTAGTTCATACCCTATTCCCATTTGATAATTTTAAAGTATATATACATGTGTAGGTAAGAAACTAATTGCCGTCTATTAGCTAAACTCAAATGTGATTAAATTACTGTTCCTCTCTTTGTAAGGATACATAAATCATAAATCAAAAACTATAAGACCAAATGCATTTATCGACAACTCCTTTCTATATACCGAAATGTTTAGTTTTAAACATATTTTTCTAGACCCTTGTGTAGCATCTGTTAACCAAGTTCAATTCATTTTTAAAATTGATTTTGAAATTAATATCAAATATGCATCCAAGTATATTTAAATAAAATAAAAACTTAAATTTGAGTTCGTCTAAAACATTTTTATAGCGTAACTCTCAGTCTACAACTTCCATCCAGGATTCTCTTCACATTTGTTTTTTATTTTTATTTTGTAAGCCATTCAAAGCCGACAAAGTGCGCTTAAAAATGTCAAAACAAAAGGAAGCCAACGGTTTTTCTACTCGCCTGTCTATCTGCATTTTCACATGGGTCTAACCGCATTCGAAACTCGTTGCCCCAAAACAACCCAACAAATATTTAGCAACAGTTTGGACTGGAGAAAAAAAAAACGAACTTTTTAAACTTCTGTAGCTGAGCTTATGGAAATTTGTAGACCAGAGCTAAATTACAATAAGCTCGACTTTATGCCAACAAATAGCTGCAAGCGCTTCGTGTGTTATTTAATTATAATCAACTACTCAAAGCAAACTAAAATGTAGTTTCAAAAGTACAAAAAATGTATGTAAAAGCAACGAAAGAGAGACGAAATTACTTAACTATTTATGAAATTATATAGAATATAATTATTTTAGCTTTTTATCATGTTAACCTTTTCAATTACCTGAATGACTTTTAATTCATTTTTTCACAAACAAAGAAAAAAATCCAGAAACAAGTTGGTTAGTCTATATTACCTGGCAAGCTTAGAGTTAATATAACGATTCATTTTTCAATTAAATAAATATATAATTAGATATATGATTTAAAAATAGAAGAGTATTTTATATTCTGATGAAAGACGTTCTGCTCGCTTATCGCACAAACAAACTATGAACGTTAAATCGCTTGGCTTTTTAATTAGCTTAACAAGTTTTCTGTCCGCTTATCTTACAGCGACTTTTTATGAGTCCATTTGCATTTAAAAAATGTTCTCGTTTCATTTTTTTTTTTTTTCATAGCTGTTGGCATTGCTGCTAATCCATTAACTTGGTCAGACAAACTACTGTTTGGCCAAATAGAATTTATTTGTGCTTTATGCCTTTTAATGCATAAATAGAAATTCTTGTTAATATGCAATCCCAGATAATTCCCATAATAAGCAGTTTCTAATTGGATTTTTTAATGAGCTGTGTTGACAACTTGTTTAGGATTCATGCAAATGAATCGATAGGCAATGGTATTTGAATTTAATAATCCAATTCAAATGCCATGTCGACGCTGCACAACAGCTGCACTCAATAATTGAGAGAAAAATTCGAAAACATATAAATGTCATACATGTTTAGGGCCAACAAATTATGCATGAAGTGCAAATATTTGTGTAAATGGCATAACAATTATTGTTGACTATATAATCAGCATATTGTATGCATACTATGCGAATTAAACATTTGTAGCTGACTTTCGCTTCCCCCCAAACCAAGCTCGAACCCAAGCCCCACTTCAATCTAGATACACATATAAATATTAAATATGCATTAGCTTAGGATCACACACACACACACTCACACACAGTCGTCACACAAACCCACACTCGCACTCACACTCACACTCTCACTCCCGCTCTCATTTGTATGCTACACTTTTTTACTTTTAATGCTCTCTTGCACAAGCTTCGCCACGTGGCGCCGCAATGTGTTAAATTTTTACAGTTGAATTTGTTATGCGGCCGTCTGTGTGTTTGTGTGTGTGTCTCCCTTTCTCGCTCTCTCTCTCTCTCTAGCTCGTGCTGTGTGTGCGTGTGTGTGTGTGTTTGCGTAGTAAATTTGAATTTGATTGAAAAGCATGTGACACCGCGCCATCCGTCCTGTGTCGCCTCTAGAGCCATCATCCCAAAGAGGTCTGAAGGCTGCTCCTTTTTACCTGGCGCTGCGACGCTGGCGCTTCCTTCGGCTGCTTCCTGGCCGCGCCCCCTGCTCGATGTCGCCTTCAGTTTAGATAACGTTGAACGGTGCGCATCATTTGGCGCTCAGCTTTGACTGCTTACTTTGCCACACGCTGCGGCAGGGGCGCGGCACGAGGTGCGTCTTCTGCTTGTCAAATGGTTTTGTATAGATTTCTGGAGACGCCATCTGCTAGAACTACCCACTAACCGGGCTCGGCCTTTGTGAGTTTTTGTGACAGCTTGTTAGACGTGGCATGTATTCTAGCTGTGAGCTGCATGGGCCAAGAGACGAGGGGCGGGGGCGTGGTGCGGGCGGCATGTAGCCGCATTGTGCATCAAACTGACAGCGATGAATGTAAGCGATTTATTTTATGATTTATTGCGTATACGCATTGTATTCCATTGCTATGGATTTACTACATATACACACACATATATCATTATATAAATGTGTGTCGGTCTGTGTGTGTTGATGTATTTTGTATTGTGCCCATTTGTGTGTCGCATTGTTAACACTTGCAAATCACTTGGCTATTGCGATTTTCCGTGCGGAAATACATTCAACAAAAGAACTTTTTAAAAACATAAGCAGCAAAAAGTTGTTTCCAATCACGCTGAAACCCCTGACAACCAGGGGGCAAGGTAAATATTTATATTTAATACGGATCTCAGCAGACTTTAATCATAATTTAATTTGCTTTTAAGAAAGATAGTTCTTCTTCATCCAATTCCTCGAATTGTATCCATATGACATATAAAATGATTCTTAAGTATCTTTATGTACTTAAGGAAAATTCAAAGAATTTGTTTTGCCTCAGTTTGACTTATAGCTTATAAAAATAATTTATATTTATATAAAATGATAAAAGCTATGTTCGGTAATGTTGAGTAAATAATTTGTAAGCCAAACAGATTTGAAGAAATTTTGATGTTCTTGGCAAAATGTAAATGAATTGATTAATAGATTATAGAAGTCATTGTGACAACATTGAATGCATGCTGTTGGTTAAAGTTATTGATACAATCCTTTAAATTGCTTAAAATCGAGGAAAAACTACCAGAGTCTGAATCTTTTAAAACTTTCAATTCAATCAAGTGTCAAATTAGTGCGGATTTTTAATTTAAGCGTCCCTTTTTTACGACTGTTATCTTTTTTCCTTTTCTGCTGCCATTCGACTTATAAATAAAACATGTACCTGTCACTCAATTAAGAGCCCAGCGTCAGCTGGACCAAGTGGGACCTGTAGGCAGGGATGTAGGGATGCAGGAGGGGCGTGGCACTGCCAAGTGCCAGGAGTTACAAATCAAAATGTATAAAACATGCAATTTGTTTGCCAAAAAGTCACGCGTAACTTGTGCCCCGCCCCCTTTTTGCTACTCAACCTGACTCCTTCAGGGACTGAACTAAGAATTCGAAGCAAATCTCTACGTGTACATGTATGTGAGTATGTGTGTGTGTGTGTGTGTGTGGGTGCGTGGGTGTGAGAGTGTGTGTGATGTGTCAAACTTTATGCAAATGAAGTGTTAAAGTTAAGAAAAAGTGCAAAAGTGACAAAATAAAAACAAAACTAAAAAAAAAAAAAAACAAAACAAAACAAAGCAAACCAAAAAAAACTAAGAATTTTGTCTTGCTTTGACTCACTCAACCTGGGTGTGATGTTATTTCGATTCGGTATCCATCACAACCTCCTTGAGTGAGCGATAGCAGGATAGAATATCCACAAAGCTAAATCAATTGACCATTAAGCAAACTAGCTAAACGTTGAATGGAAAGTATGCAAAGGAGAAAGGAAAAAGGAAAAACACGGAAACAAAAAGATGTCGAGCTTTTATTTAAATTAAAAATCGGGATAGTTGCCCATTTAAACGTATATGTTAGTGATTATAGTCAGTTGAATCCATGACGATTTTAGAACAGACTCTAAACACATTGCGCTTTTAAGATTTACTCTTTAAGGCCAAGCACTTCGTTTGAATCAAATTCAAATGCTCTTTGGTTGAGTTTATGTTTTCTCATTTTTGATTTAAAACCCATTTAACACAATTTGATATTATCCGAGCCCCGGTTATCTCTCTACATATACGCAAGCAATTTGCAATCAAAATAATGTATAATGGAGATGCGCTCTTATGTGTGAGCCAAGACGTTGCCCACAGTCAAGATGGCCCCAATGGCGGCCGTAGCCTTAGGACAAAAGTCAAGCTGCGTATGCATAATAAAATTTTGAAATGCCAATTTAATAATGCTTAATGGCAAAAATCATTTTTGGTAATAAATTTATGAGCACATGGCTAGATGCCAGCAGCATAAGTGTGTGTGTGTGAGAGTATGTGTATGTGTGTGTGTGTATGTGTGTGTATCTGCCCTCAGGGCAAGCACTCAAGTCGAAGACGTAGCATACTTCTAGGCGCGTTGGGTGAAACGAAACACAGAATGAGAGTGAGCGAGGGAAAGAGAGCGAGAGAGAGAGCGAGAGAGAGAGCGAGAGAGAGAGCGAAAGTCCTGTGGCAAATATTTACCTTTTGAGAGGTTTTGCTCCCAACGCATTTGAAAATAACATTTGCAATTTTAAACACTTGAGACTTGTCGCCAGCTGCCACCACCAAACACGTCTATGAGGGTGTGAGCATGTGTGTGAATGTGTGTGTGTGTGTGTCTGTCAATTTCGTCTCGTACTAATGACAATTTTCATTCTCTTATATTTTTTTCGGCTGCTGCTGCTGTTGCTTATTACTCTAGTGGTTACATTGTGATTATTTATTAATTAAATTTGCTATGAGACAGCAGCTAAAGCAAATTTGTTTTATGTTTGTGTTTGGGTTTTTGTGGCTTTCAGGTTTCGGCTTTTGGCTTTTTTGGGTCCCACAAAACACCCACACACACACACATACACATACATTTGCACAGATCTCTGGCCCATTATTTGAAGACTTAGCCCAGCTTTTGTTGCGTGCAAACAATTTTTTACAGCAATTTATTGACTTTATATTCTAACCCTTTTTTGTTCTTCCTGGCCAACACGTCTCTCTAAATATTTAATATGCCGCCTCGAAAGCTCAAGCGTAATTATCTGTTTAGTTTGCCAGGACAGTTGGGAGCCAAGAATTATGTGCTCTGCGCCCAGGTGCTTTCAGCTGCAATAAATTGTAGTTTAAGGACCTTAAAGGATCAACGCAAATACGCAAACGCTGACAATTATAAATGTGTGCTCAAAGCATATCCAACTGGCTATTGATCAAATCGTTCACCAGATGGATGGTTTCCTTCAACTCTTGCATTTGATACAAAAATTACTCTACAAATACTCCCTTTCGTCTACATTTGGTCTGATTGAATTTTAGAATTCAGTTGAAAATTTCTTAATTAATAGAGCAATTAATCCATCATTTAAACTGACACTGGAGTAGTTTGAGTTTCTGATACATCTTAAATAATTCGAGAATCTATTGCAGTTTAACTATCAAAAGCAATAATAGAAATAAACTCCCACCAAGCATATTTACTGAATCTTTTGATTACAATACTATTACCCATAATTTGACTAAAACAATGTGACTAAATTGATTAATTGTTTAATTTGAATTATTTAAATTAAATGTAAAAAAAAGAGAGAAACATAAACATAGAGATATTGATGAACATAGAGAGACTGAGTGAGTGAGTGAGCGACATAGGTATGTGTTCTGCTCGAAGAGTTATAAATCTTTTCAAGTTAATTAATTCCACATATTTCTCAAGAGATGTAATTTTAATTTTCAATTTATTTTCAATGCTTCAATTCCTGAAGCAGAAAGTACTGCTGGGCTCAGCTGGGCAAGTTTTGACCCCGTTGCCAAAAACGAAAACCCATCGACTGTCACTCCTCACTTGCCGGGATGTCAGCATTACCCCAATCTGTGACAGCCTATCACAGTCATGTCACAAAGTATTCGCACATATACGCGCTCAATATTTTGATTAAAATTGCAGGTACAAGCTGTGAACTGCGAGTGTGTATGTGTGTGTGTGCACTCACTTCTGCCTGCTGCTTGTCTGGCAGCGATTTGTTCGCCCTTCGTTGCCAATTGATTGAATTGAGCACATTGAGCCATGAAATGTTTGCCCGACGGCTAACAACTAAATCACCGTTGGCAGCTTTGCATGATTTCTCTCTCTCTCTCTCTCTCTCTCTCTCTCCCTTTCTATCAGTCGATGGCAAAAGTCAAGTCAGAGCAGGTTAGCTCACATTGAATCGACAATGAAATACCACGTACATAGTTATAATGCTAAACAAATAATTTTACTTTGACTCTATCATTTTTATTAAGTACTTAATTTCTGTCAAATTCACGAACTTAAAATTTTGAAGGAAATTAAATTATTCCATTATTTACGAAGCCAAATTTGTACATTTTGTAGTGCCATACATATACCACCCTATTCTATTGAGCAGCAGCTACAGGGTATCGTAAGATGGCGTAATAGAAAATGCCTCTGGCCGTCGACTGCAAGCGTAGACAACGCTGGCGTTGGCGGTGGCGCATTTTGCAATTTTTCCAGAATCGCATAGATTTTTCTCCGCATAGCGGAGACAATTTTGTGCACATTTTCGCCGGAGAGTTGTTTTGCTTCTTGCCCTTTTTCTACCCTATAAACTTCCGTGAAAAGTTTCGCTTGGTTTTTGGTTTTGTTGTCAGACAGCTATCGAAAAAGTTTTCGGCAATGTTTGCCCAAGAGCGTAGCGAACTAACAAAATGAGTTTATTTTTTGCTTAATTTCGCACAAATTAAAAACGTCGAATCCGGCTCAGTTACGGCTCCAAAAATCTGCAGATAGAAAAAAAGGAAGAAGAAGATGAAGCAAAACGAAAGAATACAAAAAGTTCAAACTGGGAAACAGCGCAATTTTTCGTCTTGCAAACTTTTTGAAGGCACTGTATGGGCCAGCCATAAATATATAAGTCAGGCATGTGTGTATGTGTGTCTGTGGATGCGTGCATGTGTGTGTGTGCGTGTAAATTATATAATTTTTATTAAGAGTTTTTCGTTTTTGGTAGATATCGTATGTTGCCTTCTTAAAAGTCGATTCCACGAACTTATCAGACATTCAATGAGTTGGCAAAGTGCTTAATGCGCCTCTCACATACATACATACATACATACATATATATATATAAAACAAAAAAGTGTAAGCTGAGCAGATTTTTTCGGGAAGCCAAAAGCGTTTCGCTTAACGCTTAAATAAAAAGTGGATTACGGTTCGCCACAAGCGCCATTAAATGTTGCCTTCACAAGTCGCTGATATAAAAGGTATTACATGATGTGCTCTTTATGTCGCGGCTTGTTCTTAAACTTTGCAAGTGACAGAATGATGTTCCGAATTACTGTCTGCTTCGATGGTTTACGTAGAATTCAATACATTCTTTTGAGCTCGTAATAAAAAAGATTGCTTAAAGCCACGTGTTCGATTGACAAGAATACTTCTGGAGTGTGCTTAGCGAACAAACAAATTTTGGATATTATATTATCGAAACATCATAACTTACAGTTTTTAATTAATAACAATGTCACACAATATTATAATACATTATTACATTATTCATAGACACTGCCAAAAATATTTATTTCAAAAACAATTATGAAGGAGTCGTTTATGATTTTCACATCTTTGCTATCAAATTTCAACATTTTTGTTCCAGCGAATCGCTTTCAGTGACTCGCATTCACTTTTTACATTAAAAATCGAAACTCAAACCAATAATTCATGAGAGATAAGCTTGTTCACAAGGTATTTCACATTGAAATGTTGTGTGTATTTTTTAACGAATGGTAAACCACGAATGCCCCCTGGCAGCTTAGTCAATATGCATTGCACCACGCCCTCCCCGTCCCGCACTTGGTCCAGTGAAATATCAGGACGTCTGCCTTGGCTTACCTTGCCTTGCCTCGCCTCGCCTCGCCTCGTCTCGCCTAGCCACAGCCTACATGAAGTGAAGCGAATGAACTCGCGCGGCCATTTGGCTAATTGTTCAGTTTGTTTTACGTGTAAGGCAACAAATTGGCCAAAGCACACGTTTGCCAACAGCAGGAACAGCTGCTGAAGTCCAAAGGTAGTCCGCATTGGCATGTCCTCGACTCGTCTCTTTGCCCGCTTACCCCCTGGATGGCAGTTAGCGAGGCAGGGTTCATAATAATTTAAATGCTCGGCACACAAAGTGACATGGCAAAGACAAACAAAGGTCAAACCGAGGCTACTGTTGCTGCTGCTTTTACTGCGACTGCGACTGCGACTGCGACTCCTCTGGCTGCAGCTGGAAATGGCTACGTGACAGGACGCAGTGCAGTGGCTCGCATTTAAATCCAAGAGCAACAGCAACGAAATTAGCACGACAAAGGGACAACTCAGTGTATGAAGAGAGGGGGTGGCTGGCTAGAGGAGGGGACTTGAGGCAATTGTACGTAGTGCAGTTAATTTGCCATTGCAAAGCAACAGCAAACGCTGAGCAAATAGCAAACGAGTCGCGTGAACAGCAGCAGGAGGCAGAAGGCAGCAGGAGGCAGCAGGCAGTAGAATGCAGGCCCAGCAACCGCTCCTGCTGCCTGCTGCCTGCTGTCTGCCGTCTGCTAGTTGTCCGCTGCCTGGACAACCGGATCAACAACTAAGCAAACAAATGGCGTTGCAATTGGGCACGTTTTGGGCAAAGCGCTTGGAATCACAGTCAAAGTCGTAACCGAATGGAAATGAACTGCGACACGAACTGGACACGGGCAGAACACAGTAAAAAGGACACCAGACTCGGCGCAACTCGACTCAAACCTACTGAGCCTGTTAGCCCATGCCAATCCAACGTACGTGTGGCTAATGATGTTGCAGTCCGTAAGAGGCCCAGATTCCGAATCAGATTCCAATGCAGATGCAAATGCAAATGCAAATGCAGATGCAGATGGAGATGCAGATGCAAAGGCGATGCCTTGACTTGGCGACGTGTCAGATGGACAATCGTTACGCACAATTTGATTGGAAAATGTGGACAGCAGTAGCAGCAGGAGCAGCAGCACCCTGAACCTAAACTGCACCACTTAAATGGCCACAAGCACGCATACGCACGCTATGCTGCAAATAAGAAACTACGACTAGTTGGCAGTCACAAAAGCCAACACTAAAAGCCAACTAAACGCTGCAGGGAAAATATAAATAGAAAGAAAGAAAAAAGAAAGAAACTACAAAATAAAAAGAGATGTGAAATTAAGAAACAGAGGACAACACAGCAACCCAGGCGAAATTTGTGCTAGCACAGGCCGAAAGGACATTCTGCAAACACACACACCCATACACAGCTGAACACGAATAGAAAATGTGCTGAGACTGAAGTTTGACTGATAGGGGATACCCTGGAAATAGTCCAAAATAAACTTTAAATGCTTCTCATGCTTACTTCCGATTTGTTAAAATCTTATAAATATATATATGTACATACATAAAAAAAAAAAATTAAAAACTCTTTAGCAACACTCATTTATATATTAGCAGTTATTTAGTCATAGTACTGCTTACACCGAACTCTAATCTAATACAGCAAGCTATCGATATTAATCGATTTAATTTGTAAATCTCGAAATTCTCGAATCTCAAACTCAAACTCAAATCACATTCATACAAACAGCCAACAGCATTAGAAGAGAATTATATTCTGCTAAATAATCCTATTTACCTGCCCATTTGGTTTCGGATACAGGGTATTCAAGAGAGCAAGAAAAAATGTGAAATAACAAAAGAGGGGCGAAAACTTTTTGCTTTAGTTAAGAGCAACAGACGGCAACGCCCCGGCTGCAATGGCATAAAAGAAACATAACTAATTTGCATAAAATGTGGAAAACATGGTGCCTATATAGAGACCACTACCGGCTAGTGAGGGGCGTGGCGTGGTCGGATGGTGTGGGCCGGCTGCAAACTTTCCGCCTCCTTCTGCCGGAGTGGGAAAATCAAGTCAAAGTCGTAAGTGAAGAGTTGTTCTCTGCTCAGTGGCCTGCACCAGGTCCAGGTAACTTTTTGGCACAAAATTTATCCAAAAAATAGTAAGCTAAATGAAAGTGCCACGCCCAGCAGGCAACCGCCCCAGCGATTCACTTCTACGAACCTTATATATGCGACCATAGTGAAGATATTTTTGCATCACAAAGTGAAAGTTATGTGCATGTAGGTGTAGGTGGGTGTGTATGTAGCCGAGTTTAGTGAGCCTGTATATGTGTGTGAGCGTGTATGTGTGTGTGTGTGTGTCTGTTTGTCGTGCCCCCATATTAGCGGTTTGTATCTTTTGCAACATGACCACGTTGCAACAAAGTTGTAGGCCAAATTGTCAGCAAACAATGTGCAAAGTCGGTTCGCTCTAAACGTAGTGTGACTGCCCCAGAGTATGTGTGTGTGTGTGTGTGTGTGTGTATTTTTGTGTGGGAGGGTTGTAGCGTGTGTGTTTAACTATGCATAAGAAAGAAATCTGTGTGGGGAGTCCGCTTTGAAGTATGAGCTCTAACTGAAATCTGTGCTAAAGAGCTAGCAGCCGAGCCAAAACTAAATTCTTTGAAATATGCGACAATTCTTGAGGAATTTTTGTTTCTTTTTTTTTTGTTATTTTACTATTCCAATGAAATGATGTATCAATGGATGATAAGACGGAGATTTAAATGATTCTTATGTATTGCAAGGTGCGATAATTTTAATTTAATATTTTGTATCAGCTTTTCAAATTCAAGAAACATTTCATATGGTTCGACTTTTACCCTAAAGGTATCGCCTCCAAATAATTAACTTTTTTTACAATATTTATATAAAATACAGGGAAATTTCTGTTTAATCTTAACTTGCACAAAATGTAACGCATTTCTGCTTGCTTTCGTATTTTACAGTTTGGTGAATCAATCAATGCCGGACGCGGACAAAATTCGGGCGATGGTGTCCCGAGCGCTGAGCGTGTGGGAGTCCAATTCGAAGCTGACATTCCGTGAAGTGTACAGCGCTCAGGCGGATATACAGGTTCTCTTTGCACGGTGCGTATAAAATGCGGAAAGTGGGTGAGCTTGTGGTTGGGCAGCGACTGAGCCGGGTTGGGCTGGCGGGTGAATGTTATTTGCTCAGCCACCTCATGTAGACCATAAAAAAAAGCATTCTTTAGTGCCATAAAGATGGGCAGCACATAAAATTGCACTTAAAACCAGGCAACGATAAATAAGCCAAGTATTAAACCATGAAACCAATGATGATGATGACGAAGACGACAGCAACAGCAACAGCAACAGCAACAGGAATGAAGGAAAGCTGGCTGCATGCTGGATACCAATTTCAAATCAAAGAGTTTATGTTGCAGCTGTTGTGTCGCTTTTTTTTCTAGATAAGCTTTATTTTGGCAAGCTCGTAACTTCGATGCCATTGAATTAACTAATCAAGGTTCTGACTGACTAACTGGCGTCCCTCTTTTCCCTTGCAGGCGCGATCATGGCGATGGGTATAAGTTCGATGGACCCGGCCAGGTGCTGGCACACGCCTTCTATCCAGGTGTCGGGCGTGGCGGCGATGCACATTTCGATGCCGAGGAGACGTGGGAGTTCGATGCCAGCAATGATGACAGTCGTGGTAAGTGGGCGTAGCAGCGGCAACACCAGCAACTGCTGTTGCTGCGGTCAGCAGATAATCTAGTCAGCAAATGCAATGCATAAATTAATAACATTAGATAATAACACACAATAATAATCAGGAGCAGCAGCAGCAGAAGCAGCAGCAGCAGCAGCAACAGCAGCTGTGGACGCAGCGGCTGTTGTTGCGGTCAGATTGCGGCTAAAAGCCTGCGGGCAAATTGCAGGCGACTAAACCGCAGCGGCACCGCCTTGTTGCAAGTGGCAAAATCAATAAATGTTGGCGCCGGCTGCCTGCATGCGCTTTGTAATTTAGCGCCATAAATTGCGCTCCTAACGGCAGATCCAAAGAACCGTATAACCCGCAGCCGAATAAAGCCGCGGCAGAAGCCCACTCCGAAACCAGAATCCAATGTCGACAATTTTAATGGGTTTTAATGCCAATAAAAAATTGTCAGCATGATGCGTGAGTTGGCCAAATGCATCAATGGCCAATCCGTACATACCCTATAATTTAAAAATTCCGTCAATCGACATGTGAGAGTCGTTAAACATTTATTTTCCTGATGATTCCAATCCAATATGATTTGATATCCACTTTAACAAATATCTTAAATTTAGCTTTAATATTGATTCATCAACGAATCACATCTTCAGTTTCCACAGTAAAATACGCGTTGCCCTAATTACAGAGTATCTCTCAGTGGAGCACAATCGGATACAACTTGCGCTTTCCATTGTAAATGTTGCAACGACGCCATTTTTATGCCACTTACAAAGTCGTCAAGGCGACGACGCGTTGTTGTCTCCCTATTTCTTCTGCTTTATATATTTTTTGCCTTGGTCGCTGGATGCCATTAACCAATCGCATGTTCCCGCATTTTACAGGCACCAACTTTCTGAATGTGGCGCTGCATGAACTGGGCCACTCGCTGGGACTGGGCCACTCCTCGGACTCGAATGCGGTCATGTTTCCCTGGTATCAGAACAATGAGGTCGATGGCAAATTGCCCGACGATGATCGCATCGGCATACAGGAGCTCTATGGGGCCAAAGAAAAGGTTTGGGGCCCATATCGACGGGTAAACACAACGAGCACCACAACGACGACCTCAACCACGACCACAATGCGCTCGCTTACCTATTATCCGCAGCAGCGACCCATCTATCCGAATCGTTATCCAAACTATTATCCCAACAATTATCCACGCGAGCGTGAGCGAGAGCGTGAGCGTGAGCGTGAGCGTGAGCGTGAGCGTGAAGAAGAACGAGAGCGTGAACGAAAGCGTGAGCGAGAGAGAGAGCGTGAGCGAGAGCGAGAGCGAGAACGAGAGTACGAACGTAAACGATATCTGGAACGAGAGCGAGAACGAGAGAGACGAGAACGCGAAAGGGAGCGCATGCATAATCGAGAATTCCTAACGACAACGAGGACGCCAATAACAACTAGCACGACAATAGCAACAAGAAGAACTGCACCCCCCCATCCCACACACAGGCCCTACAACTATCCCACAGTGCATCGACACAATAAGCCACATAAGCCACGCAAGCCCAAGCCGGACAACTGCATGACCTCATACGATGCCATCTCCATGATACGCAGAGAGTTGTTCATATTCAGAGGACAGGTAAAATACCAGTATGAATGTTATAGTGGATAATTGTAACCTCAAATATTATTTGACAGAATCAATTGGAGCTTTTAATATATTATTGGTATTGTAACTAGTTTTCTTCGTCACAAAAAGAGAAATATTTTAGATCAAGCAAAACTTATAAGACTCTAGTACTAGTAATTAATAATGTTTTGAGATAACCTATATAGTGCTACGGACAGACTGCAAGGCTCAATAATATACATATGTACATATATACACATATTGACTTCGTGAATGAGTATAAGAAACGAAGGGAATTAGCAGAAAGAAACATTTCATTAATAATACAATTAGATAAAAATATATTAATAAAAAAAAATAGCGCCAATTTGGTTTTACGAGTATTCTGACTTAGACTACGTTATTATTTAATATTTATTTAGGTATATTTATCTTTAATATTTACTCTCATTTTTGCAGTTCCTGTGGCGCATTGGTGCCAAAGGCTTATATAATGGCTATCCGACGGAAACGCGTCGCCATTGGTCCGCACTGCCCGAGGACTTTAATAAGGTGGATGCCGTCTATGAGAATCAACAGCGTCAAATTGTCTTCTTCATAGGTAAACAAGCCTCTGACTCCATCTCTATAGCACTGAGCTCTATTAAACTGTTGACCTTGCCACCCACAGGCCGGCAGTATTACGTGTTCGATTCAGTCACCCTGGCGCCGGGCTACCCACAGCCGTTGACCAGCCTGGGTCTGCCTCCGACTCTGACCCATGTGGACGCCGCCTTTGTATGGGGCTACAATAATAGGACGTATTTAACGAGTGGAACACTGTACTGGCGCATTGACGACAACACGGGCAAGGTGGAGCTGGACTATCCCCGGGACATGTCCTTCTGGGCGGGCGTGGGCTACAATATAGATGCAGCCTTCCAGTATACAAATGGAAAGACCTACTTCTTTAAGAACTTGGGCTACTGGGAGTTTAACGATGATCTCATAAAGGTAGCCCACACTCGCCCCAAGCTCTCTTCCCGCAGATGGATGCAGTGTGCGCGCAGCGTCAACGACGTTGACGAGGAGCAGCGCTGGACGGCTCCCCTAGTATCCGGCAGCAATGAGACCTCGGATGGCAGCTCTGCCTCTATTAGCATAGGGCAGCGGGTACATAGTCTAATTGTCATCCTTCTGGTGGCATTCACACACTTAGCCTGGCGCAGTTAAGATCTTCAGACTTAGACTTAGGGCATCGGCCTCGAGCAAAGGTCTATGTACATACTTATATAACATATATATACATAGAAAGAACCTATAGACGTGTGTACTGTCTCATACCGTCAATGCTGTGACGATCTTAACTATCTTATTTTAGAAATCTAAAATACTTAATAGTTGTTCTTGAAGAACTACACAAGGAAAATAATAAAAATATATAAATATAATATATCTAAAACTTGCCAGACGCCCATTCTTCTTTCTTACGCAAACGCATACATATATTTTATAAAGTATACAACTTTTTTATATGATAACTGCTAGGTATCTAGTTTTATACGCAGGAATTTCTCGAATTCTCTCACCCAACACTGCCTTCTATAATTAAGTACAGTATTCCCTTATATGAATGAACAGATTGGACCGACTCGTAGTAGCTATGAGCTGCCCGCATTTCTTTGTACGTTTTTTTTTTTTGAATTGAATAAAAAACAAGCGAAAACCCCCTTATAATTATTTATATGAAATTTATTAGAAAACAAACGAAAAACTCTTCTAATTATTTATATTTAAATAATGTGATATTATCATAAAATTTTGCATGTGAACCCGAATAACAAACATTCAAGATCGGAAACCATTTATACAACAATTCGAGTTAGACATATATATTCTGTAGTCTTATTTTTTACATCTGTATATAATTAAATAACAAAAAAAAATTATAAAAATAAATAGATAGACTTAAGTTGAATATATTCATTCATTCATAATTTGATAATAAATAAATACAGAAACTTTATATCTACGGCATTTCATATAATATATCTAAATCTATCTTTCAGGATATTTTTCGAAGAAATATCGTTAGATATTCCAAGATTCTTACGTTCTGTTGATTAAATCGAATAATTTTGAATTAATTCCAGAAAACGGAGATTTAATCTAATATATCCATTCAAAAGTATGGAAACAACAAATGATATTAATTGATTAATTAATTAATCCCTGGAATCAGAAAAAATCTGAAATCAAACACCTTATATAAACATATTACATTCATAACCCACATTTTACTCTTTATTATAACCGACCTTGTGTACACTTCTAATTATGCTTATAAACAATTGAAAGACATTTTCATATCACATTTGCTATACAAATTTGATATCAAAGGTTGTTGATAACAAAATGCACAGTTTGTAGAGTTGAATCACCAATGAAATATCTAACAGATATACATATATATATATAATATCTAAAAACACATTTATATATACACATTTATATATATATATATATATATATATATATATATATATATATATATAAATGTGTTTTTAGATATTGCAAATTTACTCATTTTTAGTTTAAAATATGACTTAGTTTTTTTTATAGGCAATATCATTCGTAGTGTAAATCGTAACTCAAGTAATTTATGGCTAAAGTTCAATTCCCCAATTGTGCATGGCAAACACAGCTTTATGTACGAGTATCTATTTGCGATAACAAACAATAATTAGTTGCTCTAAGTATAAATGTAATAAAAAACAACAACAAAAACTCCATTTAAGTAAAAAAAAACAGATGTATCATGTTTAACGATAATGCCCTTATCTAGTGTTATAGACAGGTAAATAAGAATGCTTTAGATATTTGTATATATAATAAGTTATATATAAAAGCGAATCAGATAATTGAACTAGTGACGTTCCGCAATATGGGCCGAAACAGTGTAAAAATATTATTTAGATCTGTATAATGGCATAACAGTCCATTATCTGAACACTTTGGCCGTGAAAGATGACCCTTGACGGCCCAGTAGCTGCACCTCCTGATTATAATGTCCAGTAATACATTATTTACACACTTTTGTTATCTCATCGAGAGTGAACTGTCACTTGGCATATGGTGCTGTTGAAATCAATGCAGCCGGCTACGCCTCTATGTTCAATATTCACCCAGTTCAATTGCACTTGGGGCTCTGGTCTGTCAGAACTTGTGTGCTGCTCCAATTGTCATTAGTCGATGCGTCATGGCCCGTGACGACATCGGAGTGAGTCCCGATTCCGCATTCGAGACCGACACCGAGACCGAGCACGAATGCCCAAAAACTCGATCCACAGCCCGCCGGGCTGACAGTCGCGCATAAACCTCAGACGTGGACAGTAGTTGGCGGTTCAAAATATATAGATATATATACTATATATTCAAATACGGTCGCAGAGCGTTAAAAAATAAAGCCATCTATATATGTGCATACACCTACACAGCAAAGTGTACGGCGCGACAAATATTGATATATAGTATATACATATATATATATCACTGCCTACATTAAATTAGAGACAATTGTGAGTAGAGGTCGAGCGAGCGTGGAAATCGTGCAAAGCTTTGCGTCGCATAGTTAAAGACGATTCAAGGCCCGCGCCCATATAGATATCGAACTCTAGCGGCGCTGATAACGCCCCAGGTACACCTCGTTTGCCACTCTGAGTAAGCCCCAACCCAGAGATAGTAACTAAAATCAACTGTATACAAGTTCAACTGTTAATCTGCTCGGTGATAGCCCAAGGGCTTGTCAGATCTATGACAAATCATTTGTTAGTTAAAACTCTAGCACCTGGTAGCATTAGTCCGTATCTAATCACCAAACATGGCGACTGCAAATTGCCCGGAAATACACTTTTAACTATTAACTCGCATTTCAATAAATCAAAGTTCTATACCATCAGATAACTGCGTCCAGAAAATAAAGAACATCCCACCGACAAGCCATGTCGTCCACTGATAATCTGAACATACGACCGCTGAGCGCGGAGCTAGCTCTCAAGGCCCAACAGGAGCTGGGCGAGGTTCCCGAGCGAATACCGGAGGATATTGAGACGATACGCACATGGATCTCCAAACAGCCCCACCTGAAGGCACGCGAAGATGCACAGTTTCTGGTCGCATTTCTGCGCGGCTGCAAATACAGCCTAGAGAAGACGAAGCTCAAGCTGGACAACTTCTATGCGATGCGAGGCGCTGTCCCGGAACTGTACAAGAATCGCTTCGTGGGAGAGAAACAGCTGAGCATACTCAAAACAGCGTAAGTCAAGAATACTCTCCAATAAACTATAAATACATGAAAGATTATCCTTTAGTTGTCTGCTGCGCCTGTCGCAGCCTCTGCAAGTGGATGGCCCACGCATTCACATCTCTCGCTATGCGCAGTACGATTCCAGCAAGTATTCCATTGCGGAGGTGATGCAGGTGAACACCATGCTGGGCGAGATACAAATCAGAGAGGATGACAATGCAATGGTATCTGGCTTCGTGGAGATAATTGACATGAAAGGCGTTACCGCCGGCCACATGTTCCAATTCGACGCGGTCCTGATCAAGAAGCTGGCTGTGCTCGGTGACAAGGCGCTGCCCTATAGACCCAAAGGATTCCATTTCATTAATGCGCCAGCCATAGCCGAGAAGGCAATGTCCATAGCCAAGAGCTTAATGAGCGACAAGATACGCAAACGGGTGAGTCTTAATAGAACTTGGAATTAATATACATACATAAATGGATAACCACATAATTCCATCTCTCTCCTCCACAGTTTCACATTCACTCCAAGCTGGATTCGCTGTACAAGTACGTCCCTAAGGAATATCTGCCCATTGAGTACGGCGGCACCAATGGCAACATACAGGATATAGTCGATACATGGACAAACAAATTGCTGGAGTACACAGACTTCTTCCAGCAGGATGTGGACTATGGTACAAATGAGAAGCTGCGACGCGGGCAGCCCATCAATTCGGAAACGCTATTCGGCATCGAAGGCTCCTTTCGGAAACTGGACATTGATTAGCTTATACGTATTATTGTAGTACATATTTATAAAAAAAAAAACATAATTTTTAATGTTGTAAAAAGAATCAAAGCACAAATACAAATAGAAACGTTAAAATTAAAATATGCAGACAGTTTGGATATGAGTACAACTAATAAAATAGAGCGAACATAAATTGAATACATAAATTGAGGCAAAAGCAAATTTACAAGGCAGCAGAGGTGGAAGGACAAATTTAGTTTAGAACTGGACTAGATTGGCTTACAGCTTAGCCGCCTGCTTGGACTTTTGTATAACGAATTCGTAGGCGATATCGTTGTAAGGCTTGGATGCGTTGCGCACGCGCTCTAGCCACTTGGCCACCTTGGGGAACTGTCGTTCGTTCACATGGAACTGGCAGAGTCCTGGGAAATTAAGGGCATTAGAAAAGATATACCATATGACACACTAGCTGGAGCTCTTACTCAGCTGTTCTATTTCAGAGGCGCATGATAAGTCTGCCACTGTTAACTTGTCGCCAACCAAGAACTCATCGTTCATCCAGAAGCGCTCAAGGAGATCAAGACTGGTTTCAACGTCTTTCACAAGTTTTGCGACCACTTCCGACTTTGGCTTGGGCGCGACACCAGAAATGGGCAATGCCCAACCCTTCAAGAAATATGTGCCACAGGGCACATGGACATTTCGGAACTGCCACATCAGATACTCGTCCACACGAGCACGCGTCTCCAGATCCTTTGGATAAATCTGCTGACTAAGCTGATTTTTATCCGAGAGATAACTAGAAATAGAAAGAAATCAACTTGTTGCATTTGACCATTGGCCCTGATATTTATACTCACCGTATCATGGCCACGCTCTCAGACAGATGGAAGTTTCCATCCACCAGTGCGGGCAACTTCTGGAACCGATTGATCTTCTTGAACTCATCGGTCAATTGCTCACCTGCAAAACTCGAATTTGATTTGCCGGCTTGCAGCTCTTGGTTTGATACAACTCACGTTTGCGCAGTGCTACGGGACAATCCTCAAATTTCGTTTTACTCAATTTAAGTGCTAACCAAACCGCTCGTGATGGCGGTGACAGGAAGTCATAATACAACTTAAGAGCCTGTGCCATCTTAATAGATGATATCAAAGACTTCTGTTGGATCGACCAAATCAGCTGTAGTGCAAGGTTCAAATCTGACTGCTACACAACACTGATTTTAGCCCTGGGTCGTTTTTCAGCACTGCTCTCGGGTACCTATAGAGCTGTCCTGCTCACACTTAGCTGTTGCTGTGAGTTGGCGCGAATTTTAAATGCACAAGAAAACTCAATTCAATTCCACTCTTGTTCCTCAGTAAATACAAATTTCTGTTCTGCAGCCAAACAATCAATCACATAAACTATTTAAAGTGACAAGTTTGGCATTACATTTAATGTTTAATGCCGTTTTTATCTTGCTGTTGGAACATGCCGAACCTGTTATCTAAAGCATAGATAATATCGCAACATAAATGCCAAGGCGAGATACGTCATAGGCTTATCAGCTGCGATTAATAATAAATGATGATAAAAACCAAAGAAAATATCAGCTTTGCGATTGTGTGTTTTGTTTTTGTTATATATTTTTTGACATTTAAACAAATTCGTTTTAATTTATTAACGTACTCAACATGGGTCGCTACAATACACCGTCAATTATATATGTAATGTGTATATACTAAATATATATGTATATATACTTTTTTATTTAATGTATATGTTTATGTGTAAACTAGTATCAAAAATTAGTAGAAACGACACTTAACTAACTCAAAAATGTTCAAAAATTAAATATATATGCATGCATATGGTTATGCATCGGTATGTTTGTACGAATGCGCATTCAAAATAAAAGCCAACAAAAACTTAGTATAGAATACAAATATATATGTATAAATATATATATAAGTAGAAGACGTCCATTGTGAGCGAAATGCGGCAAGGAAAATTAAGTGGGGGAACTGTAGACTTATGGATGAAGCTATGTGCGTAGATAAGACCGACAATAAATTATAATCGACATTCATGAGGTTTTTGGCCATTTAATGGCGTTTTTAGTTTTTGCATTTTTTTCTTACAGTTTTTAGTGTGCAATTTGTTTTTGTTGTAACATTGTTCAATTTGCTTTTAGTTTCGATGTTGCTTTCTATGAATTGTTATAAAATATCAGGTTCCAGCTATGACCAAATTTCGCTATAGCGTAGTATGTAAATATATATATATATATATATATATATATATATATATATATATATATATATATATATTATATATATTATATATATATGTATATATATAGGGACTCATATATAGACAGAGTGAGGTGTGTATAGTATGTGCATTTGAATATACAACTATCAGCTATGACCACGGCTGCGGCCACTGCCACAAGCACAGCCATCAGCCATTAGCCATTATCATCGTCCCTTCCTCGGCCTCAATCGAAGTTCAGCTTGCGAAATGTTCCGTCCTCGTTGGCAGCAGCGGCGACCAGCGTGGGTCGCGGATCCTTCTCGCTTGCGGCGCGCAGCTTCTCATCAACACCGTAGCGCTCATCATCCTTAAAATAGGGCGTAAAGTTGGTCAACTGCGACTCATAATACGCCGTAGCATCGTTTAACGAGCCATTATTGCCACCCAGTTCCACTGGCAGATACTCTTTGCCAATGGCCTTGTAAAGCGACTCCAGATTCGGATGTATGTGCAACTAAAGGAAGAGAAACAAAACGTCGATAAGAGAGCTGGACTGCAAACATTCTGTGCTGGTTACGTACTAGTTCCTTCTGTTTCATCACATTGCGGATTATGGTGAGCACGAACTGTGTTTCTCGCGATGCGTTCACGATGTGCGTGGCCACCAAGTTCGTGGGAATGCCATGCTCGAGGAAGGAATTCATGCGTCGGAACAAGCTTGGATCGAATTGCAGCAACAGCGAATAGGGGATTTTGGTGAAATCAATCACCTCCACAACACCAGCTATGTTCCAGTTGTCGTCGGTGTTGATCTCCATTTCAGAGCGGAAGGCATGGAAGCGAAAGATGTCGGACACACTATGCTTGGAAGTCTCTATGTGTCCCATGCGTGTGAAGTGTATACGTGGACCGCCCGGTCCAATGGGATTAGGTAGCGTTGCGAATATGCTGATAAAGCGATAATGAAACTTATTCTCTAGCTCTCTCTCTCTCTATCTCTCGGATTTCGAGTTCAACTCACCCTGATCTTGCCAGCTCGAGGAGTTTGTCGTCAACAAACCGACTTTTTAACAGGCCGCGTTCTTTGGACTTGTAGTTGTAGAAGAAGAGCACACGTTTTTTGGCGTCCTCCAAATCCCATTTACAGAAGCGAAGAAATGCAACCAAGAACTGATCATCGGTACGCGCCACCAGATAGCTCTGTTCCTCGATCCACGCGCGCAGAGCAGCGATTAGCTCATCCCGGCTCGCCGGATCCTCGTTCAGCTCAGTACGTGCCACTTCCGCCAGCTCTGGCACCAGCTCTCGAATCTTGGCCATAGTAGAGTATGATATCTGCAAATTTTATTTTCGAAACTTAGAGCAAGCTGACAATGTGTACTGGTGGCCGGGAGGGTGTTGGTGGTGTGACTTGTGTGCTCCGTCTGGGCTGAAACACAACTAATATTTAAGTCGATGGCTGCCTTGTTGTGACCTGGAGCAAACAAGTGTACCCTATGCCAGCAGAAGCAATGGGGCCGATATGGCCGTGACCAATGCACAGTGGATCAAAACTCGATCAATATTTTCTTATCTATTTCTCAAAGCTTTCACATATTTCAATAGATGAAATCTTTCTATCTTAAAAATACAAATTATTTATTCATAACATAATATTAATTTTCAAAAGCATTTATAAAGAGTTTTAATAATGCAAAGCTCTCACGAAGTATAGGGCAAAAAACAAAGAAATAGCTTTAAATTATAACAATATATTTCGCATGAGAAATATGAAACTTGGTTCCAATATGCAGACCCAGTCGTGCGATAAGATAAGCCTGTAGTAGATATAACTGTAGCATGCATGGTTCGATTAACCGCCAGATATCAATAAATGCGAACTTTGCTATGCGACTTTTACAGCTGCATTTGTCCCCCTCCAAGTTCTCATCGAGTCTCGTTCGATACGTCCCATGGCTGCAAGATTTTGATGATTAACTATTAGCAAGCGCGATCTTCTTGCAAATGTTCTAATCTTATCAACAATTAGAAGAGAGGGCAGGGCGACCATTTAGAGTGCTCAGCCACTCGACATTAGAGGTAGGCATTATCAGGCAGTACCGAATGATTAGCCATACAATGGCAAGATTAGAGCCAACTGATTAGTAGCCAGAAGTGGAGAATTGCCCAATTTCAGTAGTTGCACAGTTGCCACGAAGCACGGTTGAGATTCGTATAGAAGCAGGTTATGGCCGAGATACGTCCAATCAGCGCCGAGTTGCGCCAAGTAGCCGAAACGGAGCTGAACGAGGTGCCAACGCGTTTGCCTGACGACCTGCAAGCTCTGCGCGAATGGATATCCAAACAGCCACATCTGAAGGCACGCCAGGATGATCAGTTCTTGGTTGCCTTCCTGCGCGGCTCCAAGTTCAGCTTAGAGAAGGCTAAGTCCAAGCTGGACTACTTCTATACGTTGAAGTCCATGATGCCTGAGGTCTTTGCCAATCGTCAAATGGACGATAAGAACCTCGCAATGTGTCGCGCAGGGTAATCAATCGCATATTCACAGGCAAATTCAATTTTATCAAGTTCTATTTCTATACTCGATGCAGCACATATGTGCGACTCCCCAAGCCCTATGGTCCCGCCGGACCACGCATTCAGTTGACGGACTACTCGAAATTCGAATCGAATGGCTTCAAGTTGATCGATCTCTTCCGGTATCAGACTACGCTTTTGGAGCATCTTGTACGGGAGGATGACAATGCCGTAGTCAGTGGCACCATTGAGATAATCGACATGTCTAAGATGAGTATCAGCTTAGTTGCCCAAATGGACTTTTCACTCATCAAGAAAATGGGCGTCTTCGCCGATAAGGGCACGCCTATCCGGCTAAAGGGCGTCCATTTGGTTAACTGCCCCAAGGAGGCGGTCGCTGTGCTGAATCTGGGCAGAAGTCTTATGCCCGCGAAGCTACAAGAGCGAGTAAGTACAATGTAGACATTTTATAAATGTTTTCCATTTTTATACCCTGAACATATTGAACCCATTGGGAATTCAGAGTATAGACGATTTTTTTTTTTTTTTTTTGTTGAAAATGAGTGCAAGAGTGGAAAGTACAAGTTGATTACTTTTTATCAAATAACTCATCTCATTCCTATATTATCGATCAAAGTCGACAATATGACCTCATTTCCTTTAAGCTTAGTTTGAAAACAACCCAGGATTAGTCGATTTACATTGGAAGTTCATAAAATAAATACACAAATTTTGTATATTTAGATTTTTGGATACCTTCGCTCTCCCCCACCCCCACAAATTCGCCACAAATATTAGACCAATGTAATAATTTTATTATATCTTAAATTGATGCTTCAAAAATGTATTTAAACATTTATCACAAAACTTTGGATGCTAATCATCCTTCCACTCCATGCCACATTTACAATTCCAGAATGTACTTTAGCTTTGGTTAATTTTTATTTTGTTGACAGACCATTATTCGATAATCCAATGTTATCTAGCCCTTATCGAAGTTTGTTCAGCTGTAGGAAACCACATTTATTTGATAAGCCTATTTATTGCAAATCGATTTCAAATTATGGAATACAAATATTGCTTTCACAGAACTCTTTTACAGAATTCGATAGTGAAACGCCCCCAATATAGTTGGAGGGGGTTTTACCTGATTTCGACACACAGACTTATCAGCCTCAAATTAGTTTTATGAATTGAATTGTCATTGGTCATAAATTACCAACAGTCGAAAACAAAAAGAAAAGTATTTAATATTATTGATAATAAAATCATCCACGAACTAAGCTGTCTCAGTTCAATATTCAATTTGCCGCAATTGAAGCTAGACTTGTTAAGAGAGTTAAGAGTTTCTCACTAGTTAAATACTATAGTAAGTCTAAATTTACAAAGTTGACTTTCTCAATTAATTTAGCAAAATGTAACCGAAAACAAAAATAAATGTTTTTCTGCTTTAGAGATATAGTTTGAAAATATTTAAGTTACTGCTGACTCCTTCTTAGGTCCAAAAAAAAAAAAAAAAAAAAAAATGACTATAGATAATATATTCTGGCATCGGCAACGGTCCAACTACAGCGTTCTTACTTATTAATATTTTTATACCCTGAAGCCATTGAAAATGGGAATTCAGGGTATAATGGTTTTGTGAAAATGTATTTAACAGGCAGAAGGAGACATCGCATACCCCATAAAGTATATATATTCTTGATCAGCACAAAAAAGAAAAGTTGACATAGCTCTGTCCATCTGTCTGTCCGTCCGTCCGTCCGTATGAACGTCGAGATATCGGAAACTACAAAAGCTAGAGCTGAAATTTTACATGAATACTCGTATCTTAGTTACGCAGTACAAGTTTATTTTGTTTTTTTGATAACTCATCCCATTCCTTAATTATCGATAAAAATTCATACACCGTTTCAGCTAGAGACTTAAAATTTGTATATTTAGATAGATATTATGGATACGCAGATTTTGTAATTTTCAGATTTTAGATGCCACGTCCCCTTCGCCTCCGTGCGTAAAGAAGAACAATATAAATTTTTTTGCAGGGTTCAGGGTATCTCGTAGTCGAGCCGTCTCGACTAGAGCCTTCTTACTTGTTATTTTCTCAGTTGTTTCCGATTTCCATTAAGTGCCACAGTTCTTATCTTAATCTATTTTTCACATTCTGAAAACATTTACACTTGAATTATATTCACAGTTCCGTGTGCACAGGAATCTGGAAGAACTTTCTGAGGTAATACCTCGCGAATATTTGCCAGAAGAGTATGGAGGCTGCAATGGGCGTATTGCTGACATAGTGGTACAGATGGAGAAGGATATGCTTAGCTATAACAATTACTTAAAAGAGGAGAGCAACTACGGCGTGGACGAACAGCTGCGACCAGGCAAACGTCTGACAGCCGACTCGATATTTGGAATTGAGGGCTCCTTCCGAAAACTCGACATCGATTAGATTAGATTAAATTGAAACTTGGGAGAAAATCCCGAAATTGTCGTAACTTTAAATTTAATTAAATGCCAAATATAATAAAAATGTAAAAGCAGCGCGTGAAGCAATAGCTACTGGAGGTTAGAATACTAAATCAATGGCATTTTTCTTTTGCATTGGGCTCTTAAGGGAAGACAATTCATGCTCATGCAAATATTCAAGCTGTCAGAACATATCAAACAAGGAGAAGCCATCGCTATTAAGTAGAGGTAAAATAGCATTGAAACTTGAATAACGCAAGGAAACACACCTTTGTGGGGCCCATACAAGTTAATGTAATGTACACGAAAATATCAAGAGAAAATATGAAGTTACATAGAATATAATTAAAATAATTAAGCGACTAAACAAACAAGCTCAATAATTTCTTTAAGTAATAGCGACAAAGGTAGAAATATATAGTGCACTAAAAAAGCAATACTACAAAAATAGTATATATATACAAATATTATATTGTATTAAATATAATTGTAAAATGCAATATGCCCCTGTGTAATCTAGATCTGTCTTAATATAGTTTTTTATATACACAATTTACACTCATCAATTTGTCAGAGAATCACATAAAAAGGTGACTAATCGAAGATATTTTAGGTGAGAAGCGCAAAGAGGGGCAGTGTCACTGAACAGAATTTAATAAAAGCTTTACTGAAGGTAAACAACGTGCACTCCGGCAGTCAGAAAGGCGTCAAATTCGGATGATTTTAGTGTGCGGTATCAGTGACAAGTGCTAATAGCCTTATCTATCAGTTAAGTGAATTAGACGGGATCAATAAAAATTTCATGTTAATTTGCATGTTACAGCCAGCTGTACAAGTTAGTTGGCCTGCAGGAGTCTACTGGCGAAGAGCCAAAATGGATGCATATAACTACAGTACTATTGAGGTGAGTTCTGAGGTATATGGAATCATCAACTCTTTGTGAAAACTCCATTCAAACAGTTCGACTTTAGCCAATGGGATTTTCCAGCGGACCGTATTTGGCGCCACAAGGCGATAGAGGAAATGGCATGGAAAGTTTGCTCGTTTCTGCCATTGATTATATTTGGATTGTATGCTAACTACATCTTAGTCTATCTGATATCGACGAACCGTGCGCTGAGATCGCCAACAAATTTGATTATAGCCAATATGGCGATGGCGGACTTTCTCCTCTTGCTGATATGCCCCATTATGTTTCTGATCAACGACTTCTATCAGAACTTCCAGCTGGGCTGGGTGGGCTGCAAGCTGGAGGGGTTTCTCGTCGTTGTCTTTCTGATCACAGCCGTGCTGAATCTCTCAGTGGTCAGCTATGACAGACTCACAGCCATTGTTCTGCCCCAGGAGACGCGACTAACGCAACACGGCGCCAAGATCGTAATTGCATGCACCTGGCTAACGGGTCTGCTGTTGGCACTACCCCTCGCCATCTACCGGGAGTATAGGGTGCGCATTTGGCGCAACTTCACGGAGCGCTACTGCAAGGAGAACACGAATGTCCTGCCCAAGTACTGGTATGTGCTGATCACAGTGCTGGTCTGGCTGCCCTTGGGCATCATGCTCATCTGCTACACGGCCATATTTATTAAGGTAAGTGCCCAAGGCACAAGTGGGATGAATTCACTAGATGTGGATTACTTTCTACATATACTAGCGATATTACTGAATTACTATATACTAAACACTTTTTAATCAAACTATTATCACAGCTCAACATATTGAAGAACATTTTTCAAATTTTAATCTTCATTTAAATAGTTTTTGAGAAAAACGTCTGTAGACTTCTAGTCATCTTACCCCAAACGTTAGTTATTTTATAATCAGGGATCTGTATGATCCAAATCGAATACAATCTTTATTAACTCCAAGATGATTCCTTACGGAATTTGAATACATTTCCCATTTGACATGTAGCCCTGCATAGATCACTTTCAATAAGCTAACTTATAAAACCTAAAATATTCCCCAGCTGGATCGATATGAGAAGCGCGTTTTGAGTCGCGAAAATCCACTGACTGTTAGCTATAAGCGCAGCGTGGCTAAGACGCTCTTCATAGTGGTTATTGTGTTTGTGGTGCTGCGCTTGCCCTTCACTATTTTCGTGGTGCAACGTGAGAACTACTACAAGACGGAGGCGAGTGTGGGCTGCAGCACGCAGTACTTCTCCTACTTCTCGCAATATTTGATGTTTGTCAATGCCGCCGTCAACCCGATCGTCTATGGCTTCAACAATGAGAACTTCAGGCGAGCCTATGCGCAAATTGGCTGCGTGAAGCGTCGAAGGGCAGCCTCTGCAAATCGCGCTCATCATTGTTGTTATTGCGACTTTGTCAAAAATAGTAAAGGCGCTCAGATTAATACCGAGCAGAACTTGGATCAGGAAATATCACAATCAGCTGCCGAGGAAACCAAAAATCTGGAGGTAACTACGGACAATCGGGCCAATGCCAAAGAGTCTCTAGTGCCTCGCCTTAACAGCGAGGGATATATTTGAAGTATGCTTATTTTGCTTATTCTTAATATTATAACTTTCACACTTTTTAAAAGAACTCCTAAATAAATACCCTTACCACACTTTTACTCTTTTTTTTATATGGTCTGGTTTAGAGAGTCTCTATAATACTTTTTTACAGTTATACTATTTCATAAATTAATGCATTCAATTATATGTATATTCCAATTTCAAACTCCTTGACTTCCATAGTGCAAAAAGAAATACTATTTGGCCAGCCACTAGTTGGTATCTTAACACTTTATATACAATATACTCTTTTAATACTTGTTTTCTTTTAATTTTTAAAATTAAATTACATATGTAAATACTTTAGAGCTTACATGACCTATGCCGCTCATTCAATCTTCTTTTCTGTCTATTCGCAATCTCATTTATTTCTTTGTTCCTAGTTTCTCCTTTCCAAGGTTTCTGTGTTTTGTTTTTCTGTACCTATTCTCAATCCGACTCCGAATCGCACTCTCTCTACCTCCCCCACTCCATCCTCTCTTTTTCTCAATGTCCCTTCAATAGAGTTTCTTGTACTGAAATAAGAATGTAGATCAGCTGCAACTTGTTAATAAAGGGCTTACCCTATGTATCGTAACTGACATTCATTATCATCCTCTCATCCTCCTCCTCATTCAAAGCTTCTTGCGCTCAGTGCACATCACTTGAAGCTTTGGCAACGGTTCTAAAAGCTCTAGGCCTTTAGTTGAGCATAAGTTTCGCTTGTTGAAACACGTGCTAAGTGTTGTCTAATTAAATGTGCCGTTTAATTTGTGTGTTAATATTCTTCTGGCTTTTATGGAAGCATGGGCACGCTTTCGAGGTGCTCTTCGCGGAGAGCTATCCTGGCTATCGCATCGGCTCAGACCTTGACGCAGAGTCGCAACGCCTGCACAAACGAGACATGCAACAATTTTTCGACAAAGGTTTTTTTTTTACAGAAATATAAACTACAAAATTTTATTTACAGTATTTAAGCTTCCATTTGATCCATTCGAAAAGCTTAGGCTAAACCAAACAACTCAGATTTCATATAGCCCGTGCCATGATCTTCGAGAAACCTAATAAACTGGCCCATGTTAATTACGCCCTCCTCCCCGTCGGTCGCCGATGAATTGAAGAGTTGTTCGGAAAATTGCTCGAAGCGGCGCTTGCGACATGGCTCGCTGCGCACCAGGCTAATCTTCTGCCAGCGCAAGGCCTTGATACTACGCCAATATTCTTGTACGTTCTCCGGCTCGCCCTCGACACAGATGATGCCCGGCTTGCCAGGTCTGCTGAATCCGCTGAGCTGCAACTGCCGTGCCTGGCGCACAAGCTCCTGCCGCTTGGCACTCGATTTGATATGATGCGAGTATATCCAAAGTCGTTCTAGCTGCGTGGCTTTTGGCTGGTCCTCCGATGGCGGAGACTCCAGCTCATTGGCATCAGAGCCACAGCTCATCAGGGCTTCAATCTGCTCTTGCAGCCAGCTGAGTAGCTGAAATATATAGGGCTCCTCTGTCTGGCGCTGTTCTACCAAATAGTCATCAATCCGCAGCTTCAAGCGCTGCTCCTTGATCTTGTCCAGCAGCGTGGTGTGCAAACTAATCCTAGCCAGCTCCAGCAGCGGATACAAATGTGGCAACTCGATTCGCACATCCACGTACTGCTTGTCCGCTACATTCAATCGGATGATGTACTCCAAGTTAGAGCGCAACGCCTGTGACTCCGACTGCAGAAACTCGTTGAAGTCAGCAACGACGCCAGCGTCGAGCAACTGCAGCTCACCCGCCGCACAGTAAATGGAACTCAGTAGATCTAACTCCTCCAGCTGCTGGCCAATGCAGCGTCGATAGGCCTGCAAATCCATGGCCAATGGCTAATGGAAATTGAAAGAGAGTTGTTCGGTTTAGTGTCGGCCTAAGCTCGGCTTGTGCTTCAAACTCGATCAAAACTTAACCAAAACTTCTTATGTGTCTCACAATTCTTGTGTATAATCGAATAGATATTCTCGTAAAGTATAGATTATTGCTATGAATAATTAGCTTGTCTACTATAGAAAAGCGTTGAGCAACTCTGAGAAAGTCACAAAATAGTTAAGATGCAATTCAATTCATTAGTACGATTTCATATGCGGACTATTAAAAATATAGTTATAGAATATATATATATATATATATATATATATATATATATATTCATCATTATATATTCAACAATATTTTTAAATACGAGCCTATATAACACTAGTAAGAAGATTACAGTCGCGAGTACTCATTCACATTCAAAACGCTGCCAGCTGTAGATCACTGAAAGTATAAATAGTTTCGATTTTCCCCGCCCTCGTTGGTATATATCGCATTTAATGCGGAATAGAGAAGGCCAACAGTAAAGTATGTATGTGTATACAGAACATACAGGTTTTCCCGAAATGTCACGGTTTAGATATATCCGTTATATCTTTTGGATATTGGGCTGACTAATTGACTAATTGACCAATTTTCCCAAATTGTATGTCTCTAGTATCACTAGTACCCAAAATATAATAGAATATTTACAAATCACTATATAGTCAACTCCGACTTATCACATATAGAGGGGGCGTGCGGGACATATGGTTATCGACAATCCTTACATTAATGGGTTGTCAATGCGAATATATATTCCAAATTTCTACGCTCAAGTGTTTAAACATGTTATATCTATAATTATAGATGTACCGGAATATTTATTTCCGATTTACCTATCGTGTCTATTCCGTCCTTATATACCATTTTCTATCTATTTTCATCATTGTATACATACATTTGACATTCTATCAGATTTTTGTTTATACTATATTTATATATATCCGTCATTCTCCTTTAATCAATGATCATTTATCTTTTACTTCTTGCACCTCTTAATTTTCAATATATCACTCCCTTTCTCCTCTGACAGCTGCCTATAGTTTCAATGGCCTGGAGCGTGTTGCCTCTGTGCCCGTGCCCTTTCCCCTGGACATCTGTATGCTGCAGCTACCCAGCATTAAGTATGCCACAACGCTGCACAAGGATGCGGCAGGTGTTCGCCAGTTCGCGATCTACGTGTGGCGGGCGGCGGAACAGGAGTATGAGCTGTGGCTGCAACACCCGGCGCCCAAGGCCGTAGCTTTGGACTGCCTGGCATATGCGGGTCTTGGCTATGTAGCGGTCAGCTACAATCACAGCGAGCCCGTGCTGCTGGCGCGCGATGGGTCACCCATCTACGAACTGTCGCCGGATCGAGTCATTCGCACGGTGCAATACTTTGCCGGGCTGCACTTGCGAGGTATGTATCTGAGAATTAGCAGTCAGGAGCTGACGCTACTGCAGGCCTACGATGGGGGCGGCAAGAGGAAGTCACAGAGTTGCCCCTACTTCAAGTGGATAAGTGGCACATTCCAGCGCCTGGGAGCCATTCCCTGCAGCAACGCGCGTCGGCTAGAGGCCTTTGGCATAGACTATGCGGACTATGTGGCCGTGGCTAACTATGCCAGCCCAGATGGCCGCACCTCCACCCACTCAGAGATCTACAAATATGAGCCGACAACACGTCGCTTTCAGCTCTTCCAGCGCTTGCGCACTAATGGAGCTGTCGATGTGAAGTACTTCAGTCTGCCGGTGAATGAAGTTAGTCGTCGACACTTTCTTATAATGGGCAATACGGTGGGTGCCGGAGATGGGGCAGCAGGAGGTACAGGCAGCGCGGGCGAAGCAGATACGGTGATCTATGTCTATGATAAAGGCGAATTTGTGCCTTATCAGCGTCTGAGTTTCTATGGACTGGAGCGCTTTTTGCCCGTGACGGTGAGTGAAGACTCTGCATAGCTAAAAAAGATTCTATAATATGATAAATACTAAATAAAATATTATATTATATATAATCAAACATAGTCTGAGATAAGTATTTTAAAGAGACACATAGTATCATATATATAATAAAATGATATATTCATTAACTGTTAATTTAAATCTGTTGCTTACAGCACTCAGTTTCGGAAAAGTTTCTGTTATTTGTGGCCTGCAATAAGCAGGATGTGAAAATTTACAATCTCAATGACTGGAAATTCGAGGAATCAACTGTGCAGTTCACAGAAGGCGCCTTCAGCAGGGGTGTGGCACGCATGCGCAGCTACGAGGAGAACGAGCAAAGCTACTTGGGTGGGTTTTGCGAACACTTTCAAATACAGTTTTTATAATTTTGTGTACTTCACTCAACAGTTATTGCCAACGAGAACATGGCTGCCAACGAAACAAATATATTCCAGCCGCTCTATAAACAAGACGAACATGCCAATGTCCTTCGCCAGCAAATTATAGAATGGGCTCGTGAGCAAGCAAAACGAATGGACGAAGTCCATCTGGAGCAATTATTATTAGGTTTAGAGGTAAAAGCTTTTGAAATTGCTTTGATTGCGGCCGATTTAACAAAAATTAACTCAATTTGCAGCATAAGCTTAGCGGACGAGAAAAACAGCTACGGAGAATGCATATTAAACGCGTGAACACTAACTCGGTAAGTAATATAAAATATTTATACGTAAATATGTATATATGTGATTGTACAATATATAAACATTTATAATAGCAATATCTATATCTGATCGGTTATAGAAGTATATATAAATTAACAGTCGAAAATTGCTTAATCAGATTAGATCAGTTCAGTATGACAAAGTAAGCAAATGTTTTATAAAAATAAGTGGGCGGGTGCTGTCGACTGCATGATACTTATTAACGACCAATGCGCGATCAGCTCAGCTTCAAGACATTCAGCTTATCTCTAATTGACATGCCTTCAATTGGAATATTTTCAATTTGGTAAAAGTTATCGGTTTTCATAATTTACCACGTATCAGTAGGCATGGACAGATAATTTCAGTCTGGGATCGAATTCTATAGACTGAAATCGAACATTTTGAATTGCCTCTCTCTACGCTTATTTGCTTTATAGTTTGTCGATGTGCAACAGAAGCTAACAGCAAACTATTGGGACGCTCTACGTTATGCGAAGAGGGCTTTGGATGTTATCGAATCGGATGCAGCTCGGGCTCTGCATCATCCCGTCAAGCGAGATGGAGTGCAGCAGCCAAAGGAGCAGCACGAATTCGATGAGATTACAGTGGGTACGTTGGTAGTGCACGAGGCATTGCAGGCGGCGTTGATCAATGGAGTGGACAGACAGAGGCCCGTCTACGAGTCGGTCAACGCTGGCAAAGTGTATGTTAGCGAGAAGTACAAAGAGGCAACCATGGATATGCCAGCGCCTGCATTGGATCAACTGACTTTGCAGGAGCTGCAGCTGTCGGGCAAACTGAATGGCAACGAATGGGCCCAGCTGCTGGAGCAAACGCTGAAGCGACGCGGCAACGAGGTCCAATTCATAAAAGCAGCCGCTGACATCAGCAACTTGAAGGCCGAGGCAGTAAGAGTCAACAGCAATGAGATCAACGACCGCCCGCTCGGCCAGCTGGTGGCCATCGATGGTGGCGATTATATCGTGCAGCAGGACGTACAGTTCGCTCAACCCATTGAGGTGAATCGGTTGAACATTAATCAGCGTCTCAATCATATACACGTGGATCGTCAGCGCTTCGATGTGCTCCTCCATGAGGCGAATCACACCCAAGTGATTGAGGGGGCCAAACGATTCGAAAGTATTCGTGTGCTGGAGCCGATTACCATTTCGGTGAGTGGCATTTCCCATCCATAAAGACAAATGGTTTGCAATCTTGCCTTTTCGATTTAAACAGGGTCAATTGTTGGGCGCAGAGCTAAATGCCATGTCGCCACTGAAGGTAATGGATCAGCCGCTCGAGCTGCTGGGGGACTATATAATAGACGGCGATGTCACAATTGGACAACTACTGCAAGTGCAGGACCTGCACGATGCAGCCACACAGGTATCAGCAATTCAAATCCTGCAACAGGCACTGCGTGTGGATCAACCTTTAGAGAATGTGAATCTGCGCTTTGAGCTGCCACTGAGCGCAAACGATACGCTAGCGAGCTTCATCAATGCACAGGATGTGCAGGAGCTGGTGCAACTGAATGTGGACCAGGTGCAGGTAATTGAAGGCTCCAAGCGGCTGCCTCAGAGTCTCACCATACGCAATGGCTTTGGCGAGGTCAACCTGATCAATGGCATCAATGTGGAACAGCTGCCACAGAAGGTGCTGTTGAAGAGCAGCAACCAAAGCTTTAGGTATCCAATGCAGCTAGCGGGCCTGAATGCAGACCAGTTGAATGCCACCAAGCTGCTGCTGAACGGATTGAAGTTGCATTCATATATGCAGCACAGTGGCGTGCAGCGCTCCAATAGCAGTTTGTACGTAGATCAGCTACAGGTCGAGGATCTCAGCATCGAGCAGCTGCACATGCACGGCCAGATCTTTGGGCACACTCTCGAGGAGCTCTATAAGCAGGGCTCACAGCGCCCGCACAGCTGGGAACTGCCGGAGCACTTCAATGGCACAATCGAGGCCCGCAACGTGTGGCTCAAGGGGCGCATAAACAACGCCACCGTGGCAGAGGTGGAGCAGCAGTTGCAGCAGCTAGCGGGCAATATCAAATACGTGGGCGATTTCACCTTTCGCCATGCGGTCAATGTAAGTGGTCTCACCTTCGGAGACAGTCTAAACGGCATCGCGGCTCAAAGATTTGGCCACTGCTGGCTTGAAAGCAGCGGTCAACAGCTATTCACAGCCCCACAAACACTTGCGTCTGTGGCCAGTGATAAGGATGTGCAGCTAAAGGGGCGCCTGAATAACTACACGCTGGAGCAGCTGGTCAAAGGGAGCTATAGATTGAATGGCACGGAACACTTGCCTTCAGTTAAATTTGGTAAGTACACAAAAATTGTTTAGATATTGAATATCTCTAGTCTTTAATGATAATATGATATAATAACATCATTAATGACTTTTTTAACCATGAATTGAGTTTAAATTATTATTTAGTATAATCATAAGATGTCTTCAGAAATCATATTGCATAGTCTATGAGCTTACTCAGCTGAGTCGCAAATTAGAGCAAAGAACAATATTTTTACATTAAACTCATTTATTTAAAACAATGTTAAAGCAGTCAACGTACTAAACTTGACTAGCTAGATCAAATGTCTCGCATGGCAGTTGAAGTCACCTGAGCAAGGTGTCACCTAAACAATAGTTATTTTTTTAACTATACTTAACATCGACTTTTGGAACATAGTTTATAAACTTAATTACTTAATTATGAAAATGGACTGCTCTATGAGCTAACCATCATACTGTTTTACTCTTACTAGAATAACAACTATACTAAACCTTGTTTGTGCACTTATTGTTTTTCTGCAATGATTATGACTCACTAAACAAATGAATGATATACACTGTTGTCTTTGTTATGACTGATTTGCAATTAATGCTATTATTTGTTCGTATCCCAACTCCGCTAATATTACAGTCTGCAGTTAGACTACATATTTCTAATACGAAAATAAACTGTAAAAAGCTCTTCATGCGTATTCTGTCGGAAGCTTAAAGCTTATGCAGCAACCCAACGTGCAATTCAATTCAATTCTGCAATAGTTATTAATCTAATTGGAAATCAAATAGCTGTATTGATTATAAATCCAATAAGGAAATGCAATTTCAAAGTAATGTAATTTTGCAGTGAATCCGATTGTGCTGCAGCAGTCGCTGAGTGTGGGGCGTGTGAATGGATTGCGCGTGCCAGAGGATATGTTGTATGCGCAAGGAGGCGACATGCTGCTGGCGCCACTCAAGGTCAAAGGTCATGTGGTGATAACATCTCCTCAGTATTATTGCAATGTGAGCCGCCTGAATGACTATCAGCTAGATGCACTCCAGCATTATCTGGCAGGTGGGGCAAATGCCGAGCTGGACACGTTGCACGTGGAGCACGCAGAGTTTGGAGTGCCACCAAGCTATAAGCACCTGAATGGATACCAGCTGCAGCAGCTGCTCGATGAGCTGTGGCTGGACAACGAGTCTGTGGAACTGCAAGCTGTCCAACTGGCCAATGCTAGCTTTAATGGACTACTGGAGTTTGAGGTATGTTGCTGAACAAATTGAGCATGCATAAGTATTTGTGAAACAATAACTGTATTGCAATAGGGCACACTAAACGGTTTGGATGTGGAGCATATCGAACGCAACTACTTTAGCCGTACGCGCAGTCAGCGTCTTAATGTGCCGTTTAATTTCGAGCATGACGTCACTTTTGCACAGACGCTGGCCGTCAAACAAGTACAGCTACGTGTCAAAGATGGCGCACTTGTTGAGGGCATTGGGTAAGTGATTGTCTAAGCCTTTAACTGTAATCGAGCATAGAGTTTCACTTGCAATTGTTTACGCGCTTAACGCAGTTTGACATGCACTCAGCACACATACAGATAATCCCCGTCAACTGTCACACACATACAAGGTAAAATCAGCTGTGCGCGCTACTGTTTGCAGGTGAAATTTCTGTACACGTTGCAATTGGCCACTGAAGAACAGACACGACGTCTACCTTAGGTACAATCTAGATTTTACCTTGTGTTCAATTGGGGTTAATGTTAAATTAAATGCACTTTCTACGGGCAGGCAGCAGTTTTCAATCTTTCAACACTTCTCACCAAGAAAAACAATAAACTGATACTTCCAGGGATGCCACACGAATGATGGCACTTACCAAAACTATCGAACTATCGCACTATCGAAAGCAATTTTATTTAAATAAACAGTGTGAACGTATTTAAAAAAAACGACGATCTTTTCGTTGCGGTTACAGTTTAAATTTTAATCAACAAAATATATATTTATTCATAAGATTTTAGCAATTGTTTTTAATTAATTATTTTTCATAGCAACGCTTCGCTGAATTTCGAGGATTTCGTGGCAAAGTCATTGAAAACTGCTGGTCCACACACCATAACAGGGCATTGGCATCTACCTGCAGCTTCAGTTGAGGGAGATTTAAATAATGTCCGAGTTAATCAATTAAATTTAGTTGACGACGTTTTACGCAAAAATAACCAAGGCATTTCCTTAATAAGTGCGACTAAGACAACAAGGACTGCAACAATTAAACGTGTCTTTGCCACGCCCACCAGCACAGTAGCAAACGTTCCGATTGCCTATTGGATCAATAATACAGTTTACACCTATGGTAATCATACCATAGCCGGCACCACAATCGTGGAAACCCTGAATCTCTACAACGATCTGCGAGTTGTGGGTCCAGTGAATGGCGTCCTTTGGCAAGCGGATCAATTGCTTCTGTCTGACCGGGAGCAATATATACGCGGCTCGCTGCTGGTAAAGAATGCACTGCCGGAACAACGACGCATACTAAGCAGCAACATCGAAGAGCTCTGGGTTGATGGCATAAATGGACTGAATGTGAACGAGCTGCTGGTTAACAAGGCTCACAATCGCCCCAACTTACATGTGGCCAGCCAGTTGATATTCACGCAGCCGCTGAGCGTGGTCAACTACGAGCTAGGGGATGTGCCGACTGGAAGCAACAAATGGAAACGTGGAGCAGATGCTCTGGACAACTGGCAGCATCTAAACGAGCAAGTGGCTGCAATGCAGCAGCGTCTTACAGGTAAGGCTTTATATATATGTAACTATGTGTATATCGAATATACCATTTGAATTCTTCCTCTGGGCAGCTCCTTCCTTTGTGCTGGAGAGCTTTGCTCTGATACAGCAACTACCGCTAAATGCAAGCCGATTGGAACTGCTGCAGGATCCCAGCCGAAAGACGGAAAGGCTGGCTATTTGGCAAGTACAACAAGGGCAGGAGCAAGTGACTGCCTATGCCTGGCAGCCGCAGCAACAGCAATTCATATGCAATACAAGTAAGTGAGCTATGTAATGCGTCTTTATTTATCGTATAAATTAATTTATGAAATGGTTTACGAGCTTATCAACTAAAGTTTATGAATGAATTTTGACTGAATGGCGGGGTGGGAGAATGGGAAATAGAGTATTGCATGGATGACAACACCAAGGTCTATGCAAAACGAAATACAGCTCATAAAATCACTAATATATATATATATATATTTATTGCAACAATATTTATCTCTGAACTCGTAAATTGGGCAAAGTTTATGTTTATTTTTATATATAAATATTGTTGCAATAAATAAATGTAGTGCATCGTAATGTGTGCAATAGCTGATATTCTTTGCGTTAGTTATAGAGTATAGATATATTCTATAGCAAGATCTTATGTTTACACGAGTCAAAGAGCACTGGATAGTACATACCATTTCAAATATATACTCGAGCACAATACAAATAAATAATTTGCAAGTTATAAATAAATTAAAAATATAAGTATTCGACACGATAAAAATCATAAAACATTTCTGTTGGGAATTGTTTAAAAACATTTCAAGCTATCAATCAATATATAAACTAGATCAATATTAAAAGATTTTTCGATATCAGAGAAATCATGAAATTCCTGTAAAGTCCTAAAGTATGAGAAGCTGCCAAATCTGAGTAGAATTAAATAATTTAAATATATGAATCTACTTGCTCCGACATGTGTAAACAAGAGCTCGTGTAAACGCTTCTAAATAAAATCGTAAGTCGAATTTTCTGCTGCTCAAACAGTATCCTACTTGACTACTTCTAAATGGGGGGATGGGGTTTGATCCGTCTGCGAATCCTGCTGTGACTGGTTACTGCTCCAGCTCGTCGCTTTGCACATCCACGATGGCTCGGAGTATGCCCAGCTCCAGTTTGGCGGCACCACGCTGTGAGATTCGATTCATCACATTGGCCACGTAAAGGCCGAGTGCCTCGTGGCGCGTCGAGTTGCACAGATTCTTGAAGAATGTCGGCGGCAGCGAGTTGTCAAAATTTCCTAAATTAATAATCTCAGCAGTATTGTGGGAGGTGGCATTCACTTTTCCCGAATCGAAGATGATTTCATTGAGCTCCTCGAGATGCGGCGAATAGCCATTGGTGCTGGCCACCGATGTGGAAGCCACGGTAGCCGCTGTCGACGAATTGGCTGCTCCGCCACCAACAAGATTACCATTTATTTGCTGAGAGGCAGGTATGGTAATAATGTTTATGCCTGGCGGAGGTGACTGATTGCTCTCGCGCTCCTTCTTCACCTGCAGCAGTTGAGCAGTAGTCGTGTGCACCAAATTCCCTGCGACACTCGTTGGAATTGTGGACTCGGTAGACGCTGCTGCAGCCGTCCCTGCTGATGATGTATGGCTGCCCTTCGGGCTAGTCTGATGCTTTTGTAATTTCTTATGCACCGGCGTGTTGGAGCACTCGTCAGAGAGCTTGCGTTTCATCGAATCGGGCAGTTGAATCGTGGTACGTACGGAGGACATAGCTTTATTGCTACTCAACTGTGACTGCTGAGTGGCTGTTCCGGCCGTGGATTTCTGTCCAGCTGAGGCGGTACTACTAGGCGTCTTTTTCAAAGTTATGCCCTTCTTTTGGAGTGCAGCGGCTGCTACGGAAACCGCGTTGGATTGTGAGCTGGGACGCTGCGGATTGTTGGCCATGGTATTGAGCAGCTTCTTCTCCTCGAATGCTGGGCGCGGCGTATCTACATTTGGTTTGGCATACGATTTAACGTCCTTTTCTGGAGTGCCGCCGCCAGTGCTACTCGATTTTGTCGGACTGTCGCCATCCGAGCTTGCTGAACCTGTCGAATTGGTGGACTGACCAAATTGTCGTGGATTTGCACTACTGGAGCCTTCATCATCTTCCTCCTGCTCCTGAACCTCCAACATTTCATATTCCTCCACTTCCTCCATGGGCAATTGTTCACTGCGCACGGTTAAGCAAATAGTGGATTTATTATTATTTTATGAAAATATTTTTATTTAACATAATATTGTGCCTACTCACTCTTCCGCTTTAATCGCCATCTTCGGCTCCTGATGGATTTTCTGCATGAGTCCATACAATTTCCATCCAGAGTTACCTTTTAGTTTTTCCTGCTCGTATTTCTTTTGCAGCACTATGAAAATGGAGCGCGACTCGTGCACCGTGAGCTTGTTGAGGCGCCCTATGCGCGCCCAAGCGTCGTCCTGCTCCTGTTTAGTGGCACTCGTATTATTCGGATGCAGCGCCTTTTCCTTCGCAATGTCGGCCAGAATTTTGTCCAGCTGTATAGCCATTTTAGTCAGCGACTTACGGCCTGTGTTTTGCGCGTTTTTATTAATTTTGACGGCGTTTTTTTTTTACCACTTTTCCACTTAATGTTTGGCCCTGCCGCTCTTTTCTAGAGTTTGCGCTCCTTTTGCTTCGTTTTGCAACTTCGCTTTTTTACGTATGCGGCGCGGCGTCTGCTGTGACGCTGATTTGGCGGAAAAACAATCGAAGGTGTCTAAAGACGATCAGACAGCGACAACAAGATGGCTAACAACAAGATGACTAATGAAACATAATGATCAGAATAACTTATCCACATTTACGTTTTACTTTCACTTTTTCATTTTATTATATTTAGCTTCAGTTCTTTTACTGTTTCTCAGTTAATATATTTTAAAATCCTGTTGATGGTCACATATCATGCCATCTGAACGTGTGTGTATATCAAAATACATTCAAAAGCGAATGCAAAAAATGCGGCACATTTTGCAACACTTGCAAACTATCAAAGGAGCTAAAATAATGAATGTAATAATTGGCTACGATGATATACTGTTTTTTATACTAATGGCTAATTATTATTATTTTATATCACTTCTATTTAATTTAAACTGTATTAGTTATTACTGTTTCATGATATGCATTGCCATAAGTTATAAGTTTTAATATTTGTTACATATATTTTAATCTAAATTGGATATTAAATGAATTAATTTTTCATTGGTAGCCGATATTTTTAAGCAATGTCAAAATTTAATGTGAAATCTCAGCGCGGATGTGTCTTTAACACACTTGAAAGCAAATAGAAGAAATATTTACCGTTTTGCAACACTTTCAAAGGGACACCGATTTTTAAAATTAATGAACATTTTAATTTAGTATATTTTTATTTGATAAGTAGAAAAAATCAACATAATAAATGGGGTTTATAGTGTAACAACATTAACTTCTGCGATTGCCGGCATGCACTTGACTCTTTTCACTATTGTTGCTTCAGCTGGGCTGCTGACTACAAAGGGAAACTCGGGCATTCCGTAGCAGGCGGCCGCATATTGTCCCAGTCGATTTACCGCAATTACTGCGCCCGAAAAATCCTTGTAATGCTTCACGATTCGTTTGACAGATTCGGCGGCTGCTTCGCCAGGTGTCTTGCCTGCTCGCATTGCCTCCACGGCTAGGAATGTAGGCAGAAAACGCATCATAATGTCGCCATCGCCAGTCGCCAGAGCCGCACCAACTTCATTGTCCGCATAGCTGCCGGCGCCGGCAACAGGTGAATCGCCCACTCGACCGGGAATTTTGTTGCGGGCGCCGTTGGTGGAAGTGCCTGTGTGTATTTGACTATTTGCATCTATGGCCACCATGCCGATAGTATCGTGATGCTGTTGGCCAATCTTGTACTCGGTGCGAGCACGATCCTCTTTCCAGCGAGTTAGGGGCGTGGCCTTGGGTGCATATGGACCACACGAGATCTTCGGATCTGGGTTGACCCTCTGCCAGAAATTAGGTTGGCAATTCTCGGCTTTCCACTGCTGCCACATGGCGCGCGACTCGGGCGTTACCAACGAATCAGTACGAAATCCCATGGCCACGGCGAAGTTTGTTGCTCCTTGTCCCACCAACATTGTGTGCATTGTGCGCTCCAGCACGTATCTAGCAACACGTATGGCATCCTTGACGCCTATCAAGCCAGCCACAGCCCCCACGTCCATTGTCGCCCCATCCATGACCATGGCGTCCAGTGTGGTTTCGCCCAGTTCATCCGGCGATCCGCCGTAGCCGACTGTTCCATCACACTGGAGCTGCTCGCACTTGGTGCAGCCCTCGACGACAGCGTTCCGTGTCTGTCGCAGTCCTCCCTCCGTCTGCCTAAGTATGCGCCACGCCAAGATATTGGCCTCTGGAAAATTCCATGTATTTATTACCATGGGCAGCGTCAGATTCGATTTTTTCGAATCGGTGGTCTGAGATTGCTCTGCAGTTGAAGTAGTTGCGACAGTAGTATAAGAAGGCGCTGTGCTGACGTCTTGGAAAGAAGTCGGCCTGGGAATGGGACTTTCTGTGGCGCTGCTGCTGCTTGACTTAGTGTTCTCCGCCTTTGTGGACAGACCTTGCACAACCAGCGCTGCACAGCAAAGCAGGCAAAAACAAATTCTCACCATTTTCCCCAACACGTTTTTACTTATTTTCTAATTTACTATAATCCTCAGCTGGCTGTTCACTGAATGTTAATCCAGTTACAGTTCCACCGCTTTTAAAGCGCTCCAACAAAAATTTCAATTATTTTTTTACTTCTTATCAGTTTTGTTGTGCTTATACGATTTAGCTAAATGTTAAATGGGTTTATTCGACTAAGGGACACTTTGTCGTGATGAATTCATCTAATGATATTGAAATACTTTTCTGCTCTTATTTAGACTATGTAATATACTTATTTAATTTATGTTTAAGTTTACTCTCGTCTGCTCAATCTGCTTTTAAATAAGTAAATTAATATCAAGAGAAACATTTGAAAAATTTGAAGTAAGATTTTGGTTTTCATTAATTTTAATAATTAAAACAACATTTTTTAGTTTTATTATTTAAATTTTACTTTTCCTTGATTTTAATTCATTATTTTTTTTAATTTGATTCAGTTTTAATATATATTTATTTATTTTGAAATGTGCATTATAATTTACAGGGTGTTCAGGAACCACAGACATATGTAGCTTATTCATCAACCGTTATTTTTTCTCTTATGTTTATGTGTCTGTTTTGTGTTTTGTTTTCACAGGCCTAGCGAAATTCTTGCAACCCAATGAGAAATTTGCTAAGCCTCACAACGATCGCTTTGCAGCTGTCAGCAGCGACGCCTTATTTCTGATCCCCTTGCGTCTGCAATTCCAAGACTGTTTAGCAGTACAAAAGCAGCTCTCGCCACTCGACATCTATTGTGTGGCCATCGATGGCACAATCACTCGGCAAGCAACGATACCAACTGGGCAGGTGAAACAGCTGATAGCTGATTCCACTGCGGACAATAATGCCTATAATCTGGCCCTGCTTGTTGCCAACAATGTAGAGTTTTGGCAGTGGAGCAAGCGTGGTATCTACATGCTGCAGCAGCGGCTTCCACTGATGCAGGCTGAGCAAATGGCGCTGGCACATCATGAGAATCGTAGTTACCTGGCCGTCTTGACTGCAGCACCAGCAGCCGCCATTTACATATACAGGCGAGTAGTGTACTTGTTTATGCGGTTTAAGTAATACCAATATACATCTTATATTTATAGTAAAGAGAGTAATACAGTGGACTACGAGCTGGCACAAATCTTTGACTTAGAGGACTCTGTAGCACCTCGTCATCTAGTTCTCATGCATCTGCACAAGTCCAACGATCTGCTGCTCTGCCTAAGCAATGCTTCGCCCACGCAAACGCTGCGAATTTACCAGCATCGAGGCGTGGCAGACTTTCAGCAGCTACTAGGCGAGAGCACGCTGCCTGCACCGCAGTCTTTGCAGAGTCTGGACTTAGCGGAATCCCAGATTTTGGCTTTATCTAATAGCGAGGGTATTTATTTAGTTGGGCCTCAATTCACCAGGCTTTAGTTAAAGAAAATGATTTATGATTGGTATTGTTAATATATATTTATATATATATATATATATATATATAATTGTTGATAATTGTTGGTTTATTATATTTATATTGTTAAATAAAATATTCTACGTGCATCTCTCTTACTGTAGGTACTTTTTCATACTATGGCCATCAACATATTTCATCCATCATACAGATGGAACGAACCTACCTGCTACCCATTAAGTATTACAATTCAAAGCAAAGTCAGGTTTACTTGCGTTTTAAATTGCACTCGCCAAAAGAGAAAACTTTTAAAATTTGTAATTTTTGGTTCAGGGCATATCCTATTGTCGCTGAAAAATTTAATAGAAATGGTTTTCCTATATGTCATGCCGATTTATCAATTTGTGTTGCTGAGATATGCTGTCCTGTCTTAAAAAGGCTCGAATGTTTTCTAGGAAATAAAAACTAGCTTTGTCATAACAAAGTGTTCAGAAAGATGGAACTGGGACAAAAAATGCTAACAATATCCCTCGACCGTAGACAGTACAGAATTATATTATAGTTTAGAAAAATACTCCACATCACATAACCGTAGACATATTTTACCGTCTTACAAACAAAGCTTGAAATCAATATACTCCGCACGTAATGAATGACTTAAGACTATAGCTGCGAAATTAATGACTGTATCAGCTTCCATCATGGGCCAGTATAAATCAACTTCTATCATTCATTCAAATGAAGACATTCCATATATCAAGAAGTGAAAGCTGTAAATTCCGATTATGGTCGAATTACTATTTACAATTCACTGCCAATTTGACGCAACTGGTTCAATTCGCTACACTCGAGTTACCTACAAAATATATACAATGCTATCTATATAGCTGATATCACGTTTGCAAATACATATATTAAATTCAAAATGTAATATTACATCCTGCCATAAATTAGCTTGCATCTCACAGCACATGACTTTAAGACACAAATGTTATGCTTCAGTTATTTCTAAATAAAAATTACTTTTTATTAACGTATTTTTGATAGCGGCGTAAACTTGATTCTGTGTGTTTGTTGTTGTTTAGTTTAATCGTCGCTGGACTCAACGTTCTCCGTCTGCAAGTTCTTGAATGTGGGCACAGGTACGTATGTGACCAGTGTGTACAGTTTGTTGGGAGAATCCTCATCGTCATTGCGACGACGTGCGAGACGCACACGTACGCGGAATGGCGTCGATCTGTGGATCAATAAATAATATTAGTTATCGTTATTGTCAGGAATGAGTAAGTGGGGGCCCTACCTGATACCCTTGGACCAGATGTGCTTGTTGAGGCGGGTGTCGATGCGAACATCATTGGTACCCATCTCGCGTGTGGCAAATTTGCGGATTTCCTTAATGGCGCGCGGCGCACGCTTCTTGAAGCCGATGTTGTGCACACGCTTGGCCAAGTGAATGGTGCACTCGCGGGTGACAACTTCGTTGATCGCCGACTTCTTGCGTTTCTCGCCCTTGGTCTTTGCCATTGCTATTGCTGTTCAGTATCCTATTAAAAAAAAGCATTGTTAGTTTTATTTTATATTATATATAAATGTCTTGTATCCCAATCAAAACAAGAGCAATTTACAAGCGGCCTTAAAACGCACACAGCACCTCGAACACCACAACATTTTGGTAGTCACGTAAAGAATTTCATGTTTAGTTAGCGTTTTCATGCATATCATTGCATTATAATTGGTGTAAATTGCGATGTTTTATGATTATATTTCGGGTAATATACAAAAACCCACCTATAGGAAATGAAAGCTTGACGTAAAAGAAATTGACAGCTGCCCAGTGCTGACAAAGTCTCAGCGTGAGCAGTGTTGATAAACATCACAAGCAACCCTGGGAACATGACAGCCGGCACACAGCTGATGTAAATAAACAACAATGCTGTCAATTGCCTGTAAACTTTTTAAGTAATAGGATTTTTGATATTTGTCTATAAAATAATAATAATTCTAGTGAAACTACTGACTGTCGGCCTCTTATGGGGTGTGACGAATCCATTTATACGGCTAGGCAGCCAAGGCATTGAGACTGTTAAGGACACTGGATCCAGGTATCGAAATTTTCTAGCCGAGCTTCGCATGATCGGTTCTCGTCTGCATTATTGGATACCATTTGGACTTAATCAGTGCGGAAGTGTGCTCTATGTGTGGACGTTGCGTAGTGCCAATATTACTATAGCAGTCCCCTTGGCGAATTCATTAAGTTTTGCCTTCACAGCTATAACTGGATATCTGCTCGGCGAACAGCTGCCTGGAAAAAGTATTTGACTACGGCTTTATATAAATATTTAATTTAATTATTATACTTCACAATTACAGAAATTATTACGGGGACTTTGCTTATATGTTGCGGCAGTATACTTATGATATACGATAAATTGCTTCAAGAACAGCAGATTCAATTATAGAATTCATTTGATAATTTATTTCGATTGTACTGCAATACAATATAGAGCATAAAATTTAAATAAAACAATACTAATTAAAGATCTTCATATTAATAAAAATCTGTGCGACGTTTATGGAATGAGTGCAATTCATTGAAAACAGCTATCGATAACGAGTAAGAGCAACTATGAGCACGAAAATGTTACGATAAAACAATTTTTTCTTTCGTAACTAATATTTATTTCCCTATCCCAAGGCAAAATGGTCTTTATTATGTAAATACAATATTGCGAATATTGCAAATTATTTGTAATCCTAAAACCTACAATGCTTTATGCACCGCATCCACGAGTACCTCCATGCTAGCGATGGGCGTCTGCGGCGTTATGCCATGACCTAAATTTGCAATGTAGCGTGATTTGCCAAATTTGTGAACCATATCGGTGGTAAGCGTATGTAATTCACTTGGATCACGGTACATATCCTGAGGATCGAGATTACCCTGTAGTGTTATATTAGGTCCAACCGCTGCACGCGCCTCAACCGGATCCACAGTCCAGTCCAGGCCAATGACATCGTAGCCGAGTTCGCTTTGCTCTTTGAGGGAATGACCAGCTCCTTTGGCGAAAATTGTCTAGAAATACATTTAATTAAGTTAACCGAGAAGAAGGCAGTCACTTATAACTACTCACTAATGGCACGGTTGGTACCGCTTTTTTGGTTAAGCGATCTACCAGGTCGTCGCGTATGCGACGTAAAAAGGGGACAGACCAGACCAGGAATTCGTCTTTGGTTAGGTGTTCAGCAGACGACTCAAAGATCTGCAGCAATTGAGCACCCGCTTCCACCTGCATTTCCAGATAATCCACTATGACATCAGTGAGCAGATTTAAAAGGAGTTTCGCATCCTCTGGATAGTCGTACAACCAAGCCTTTGCCTTAGACATGGTCTTACTGCCGCCACCTTCGATCATATAGCCCATGAGCGTCCATGGTGCTCCGGTGAAGCCTATCAGAGGTACACGGCCATCCAATTTATGGCGCATCATTGTTATGGCATCGCCCACATACGTCAGACGGGACAAAGCACCGTCTGGGGTCAATCGCTTTAGATCTTCGGGCGTGCGGATGGGCTGTGGTAGCACAGGACCGACACCGGCGTGCATTTCTACCGTCAACCCTAATGCTTGTGGTATAACTAAGATGTCCGAAAAAATAATAGAGGCGTCCAGATCGAATCGTCGCAGTGGTTGCATCGTCACTTCGCAGGCCAGCTCAGGAGTGCGGCAAACCGTGAAGAAGTCGTGTAGCTTACGTAGTTCTTGGAATTCGGGTAAATAGCGCCCTGCTTGGCGCATTACCCAAACAGGAACACGGTCCACAGCTTCACCACGTGCGGCACGCAGCAAATTGTCATTTTTCAATGGAGGGAAGGGCTGTAATTGTGTTGGTGCGTTGTATTTATTTCCAATTGTCATTGGCAACAAAAGCAGCAGCAGAAAAGACATGATACGAAGTTCAATTGTCTTTTAGTTAATAAAGGTCAAACTGCTTTCTCACATAATGTAACTGCAAATACTATATTTACCAATACCTACCCTAGTGTCTTTCATTTTAAATTCGCAAGTATTTTGAGTTATAAATTATGTGAGAACTGGATCTATTCTTACTTAATACGGCAAATTTTGATGAAATCTTTTACAAATTCGGCAAGGGACTGCATGCGATGAATATTTTTTCATCGATATTTGTGTTCATCTGGCAGCACCTATGTTTTGTTTACGTTTGTGGGTCGTTGCCAGATGCGTATAAGCGTCGCCGTGATTTACTCATCACTAGCTAAACTGCATTCGTGTCACAAACTAAAACGCAAAAACTGGCCAATCATTTATTTTCCTTATTAGAGGTTATTGGTAAAATGTTTTCTTTTTAACCGGTCATTATTTACTTATTTTTTTTAGATTGTAATTTGTTAAAAACATGGCTGACGAGCAACCAAATTTAGTAGCTGGACATCCACCTGCATGTAAGTGCACTTACTGTTACTATGTTTGCATGGGAATGCGAGTGTGCGTGTATGTGTTAATGAAGCTTTTAAAGAAATTTTGTTTTATTTGTTATGATTGTGTATTATGTATGATTTTATTAACTATTTTCGTTGCTGGGGTCATTAAATTGATCAATTTTTATTATATTGGTCTGAATATCTTCTTATCAAATCTCACCTCTTGAAGAGGCGACTGCTGATAAAGCAACCACACACCCACGCGCGCATATGCGTGCATACATGTATGTGCTGGCTTGTATGTGCTGGGCGTTGATCGAAATCTTCTAAAAACTTGTGTTGACGTCGTAATATATATTTTTAGTGAAGGCTGGTGGAATGCGCATTGTGCAGCATAAGGCGCCAGCTTCTGAGCGACCAGCTAAGGATGCAGAGGATTGTACGGGTCTAACGGTAAATATTGATATTCCTAAATTTAAATATTATTTAATTAATGTATTATGAATAACTGTTTCTGTTGCAGCAACCGGTTAATGTGAATTCGGCTTCGGTGAGCGGTGCACCTGTTAAGGGCAACACAGACTTTACGCCTGCTGGAGCACAGGTGGCTCATTCGCACAAGCCGCCTGTGGCGGTGCAGCAGAAGCCCCAGATACACATACAGCAGCCACGCAAATGAATAAATCGTACTGATTTTAAACTGTATTTGATTGCTTTGAGAGCGAGATTAACTTAAATATGCCTTGTATTTTTGCACTACTAATATGTTTGATAACTTTTCATTAATATTAATCATTCCAAATGGATTTTTGCATCAAGTTTTTAATTTAAATAAAGAAAGATTTTATGGGTGTTTTTTTTTAGATAAAATCTTTGATATTGTGTGGCGATAAGACTTGATATGGTGATTAGAATTCCCAAGCGCTTTTTGAGGCAATTGTTAGTATAAATACAACTATTTCTGAACACGAACCGCCCCACTGAGCTTCGGTGGTCCGGGGTGCGGACTTCAAATCCGTAGTCGATTGACGTCGAAGTGGTTCGATTCCACCTGGGGGGCGAAACTCTTATCTATTATATATATAACTTTATTTATCATATATATATATCACTGTTCTGTGCAAAAGCAAATTAATTTTCATAGACGGATGATTCTATAAGAAAAATATACTAAAAAATGTCAAATTAATACCATTTTCCACTGAAACATGGCAAGCTGTTTGCGGCTAATTCATTGAGCATTGCGCGAATGTCTTTAAAGTTTGAATGCGTTTCAACTGGTAGTATTTTTATTATTTGAAATTATTTTAATGAAAATGTAATATATATTTAATAAATTGCATCTTTATTTATAAACTTCACATCTCATTTGCAGTCTTAACTATCCAGTGCCTCACCATAGAAATATCAACATAAACGCCGGGATAATTCGATTGCGCACAACCGTAGCCCCAACTCACAATTCCTGCCAGCAGACCTTTAGATATCATGGGACCGCCTGAGTCGCCTGTGCAAGCATCTTTATCAGTATCTGCTGCACAAATCATTTCAATGCCCACAAAATCCCAGCCATAGCCGTATTTAGAAGATGCGCATTCGCCTCGCTCAATGACTTGCAGCTGTACTAACTGCAGGCTGCTGGAAAAGCTAGTGGATTCATTCTGTTTGGTGTAGCCCCAACCACTGACCGAGACGCTGCTGCCCGCTGTTGGACTCGTGCTGGCCAAAGCAATCGCCTTGACGGATAAATTATAGCTGAGCTGCGCGGCCAACCGCAGTAGCGCAATGTCGTAGTGCAGCAGTTGGTCATCGTATGACTCATGGACCTTATAGCTGGCGATTCGGAAGAGGCTTCCACCTGAATTGTGTTGATTGGCACCCACTCGCACCTGCAGCAGAGTGACGGACTTGTTCTGTACACAGTGTGCTGCTGTAATGATGATGTCCTTGCTGTAGATGGCGCCGCCGCAAATATGCCGAGCGCTCAGCTGTACGGAGACCTGCCAGGGCGCATTGTGTATAGTAAGGTTATTACCGCCAACAATGCGACCGAAGCTCAGGTCCTGGCTAGTCGGCTTTGCAAGTACGCTGAAGAAGAAGCCGATCAGCAGTAGTAAAGCTGAAAGAACAGAGCTGGAGACCATGTCGGAGAACATACACGGAAGTCAAGTAGTAACTGAATGCACCTTGGTCAATCGTATTATCGCGAGTTGTAAATGTTAATCGCCTATTAATGGTTTATCAAGGCGAGCTCTTCGAACTGGTTACCCGGGCAACCGTTGTCAAACAAATTCGTTTCGATTAGCTATCGTATTTTGTTTTTGTAAATATTTAGACATTTACTCACCAAGATGTCCGATTCCTTAGATATAACACCCGAGGAGCTACATAGACTGGCAGCCAACTGTCTGGAACTGTTGCGTAAGGAAGAGCTCCACAATTTGCGCAACGATGCCAAGCTGAGGGCGGTGACAAACACCGAGAGCTACGAGGAGTTCAAGTGAGTATTCCTCGAATTCCTACCATTTTTGAAAGAAATCCAGTTAAAATTCGACTTTTTCAGAGACATTGTTGATGCTGCTCATCTGCGTCCCATTAGTAAACAGGATAAGGCCAATGCTAAAACCAAGAGCCGCCTGTGGAACTCAGCGGCTCGCGAGCAATAGTTGGTAGATAATATTTAAGAAAATATTAAAATTTAAAAACTTACGAGCATTGTTTTATTTGATTGGTTGCGGCATATTTATTGTGGTCGCAACTAACACTACTCATGGCAACTGAATTAACGCTCGCAGACTTTGCTGATGGAGACTGACAAACTGTGGAAATTTAGTCGTACGAAAAATAGGCTATACTATAAAGATAAATGCTGAAAAATACGATACGTAAAAATGACAGCAAACATAAACTAGTAATTACGTTGCAAACGCGGTCTATTTAAGATTTTCCCTTAATTTAGACATTCCATTTCTGGCAACCGGAAAATGCATATTCCGCCCTTAGTGGGCGGATCCATAAAATCATTACACGTTAAAATTCTGGAGTATATGAGTATGTGGTCAAAATTTAGCTTAAATATTTTCGAAACCTATAGCTTCCATACGGACAGACCAACAGCAAGACGGACATTCCACAAAACCATTATACTCATTTCACTTCTTGAATGAGTCTAAAAATATATGTTTGGCAATGATAGTATCTATATTTAAGAAATAATGACATTTAACCAGAAACATAATTTTTCTTTAATTCAATACCAATATAAATTTTCAACGAATTTAATTCATCCCTACGACAAATTTTATATTCGAAAGTACAGTTGTATGAAGATTTATTATTTTTTTCCAATTGTACTGCAAAAATGCAGATGTCTTTAATTATATTTTTATTATTCTATATATGTATTATAAATATATATATATATATATATATAGAAAGCTCTAGTTGAGACTTCTCGACTAAGAGATCCCCTGAACCCTTCGAAGAACCAATAATATTCCAAGAACTATTCGCTTCGTTTCTGCACGCTGCACGAACTATACATGCATTGAATACTCATAAAATAATAATAAAAGGAAGCGTGGCAGACCCCATAAAGTATATATATTCTTGATCAGGGTGACGAGAAAAGTTGATATAGCCATGTCCACCTGATTTATATTTCCAGAGTTATCGATAAAAAGATTTATCGAGAATCAGTTATAAAATTATATCTCGTTCATCTTTAGAGTTAGAGTCTCCAAGTGTTCTACATATGTATATATAGATACTAATTTGATACAATTTCGGGTTTTGTCAGATTTTGGATGCCGGTTCACGATTCACCCACACACCCCCAAATGTGTAAAAAATGTATTTCAAATACTAGAGATATACAGTTTGATTTGTAAAAGAGTTGAGATTTCTAAAAAATCGTAAAATGTTCAATAGAATATGTAATTAAAATACTGAAACTTTCATTACATTCCATTAAATACTTGCAAATGTATTATACAAAACAAAGCAATTAAAATCGCAATGCAAGTGCAAGCAACGTTGAGCAATGCAAAGCAATTTTCCTATGCGTGTGCACATATGCACACAAAACAGATTGAACTGTTTTCCATGTTGCCATCCATGCAGATTCTTAGAATCACAATTGTCTTTGAATTGTGTTTAGCATTGTCTTTGAATTGTATTTGTCTTTTCATTTCATTTCATTTGTATTGAAATTTTACATGAATACTCGTATCTTAGTTACGCAGTGCGTGTTTATTTATTATTTTTTTTTTCAATAACTCATTCGATTTCCTAATTATCGATAAAAAATCGGAATTCATTAACTTCTTTTACGCTTTTTTGAGCATAACTTCTACACCGTTTGAGCTAGAGACTTCAAATTTGTTTATTTAAATAGATATTATAGATACGCAGATTTTGTTTTCAGATTTTTGATGCCACGCCCCCTTCGCCCACAATTTGATAAAACGTATTTCAAATACTAAAGACTTGTAATTTGGCAAATGGACACATTTTGATGCTATTAATATATTCCGAAAGTTTCATGAAGATCGTTCATCTAGAAATGGAGTTATAAGCGTTGAAAGTTCTTTTCAAGCTACGGCAGCAACTGCGCGGTTAGCAGAGCGCTCGCTAAAGAAGAAGAAAATTCATTTTTGTTTGCAGGGTTCAGGGTATCTCGTAGTCGACCCGTCTCGACTAGAGCCTTCTTACTTGTTTTTTTTTTATATAGATATAGATACTAATTTAATACAATTTCGGTTTTTGTCAGATTTTGGAGTCCCGTCCCCGATTCACCCTTACACCCCACAATGTGTAAACAATTTATTTAATATAATAGAGTCATACAGTTTGGTTTGGCATATAGATCTGAAAGTGTGATTATGATTGTCAGTCTAGAAAAAGAATTATTAATCAAATAAGTTCTCGCAGCATAACACACGTGGAAGAGCAATGCATACACATATATGTGTACAAGCGTAGATTAGCGTGTGTGTGCGTGTGTGTGCATGTATACTTTGTTATGCGTGCAGGAAACGAAGAGGGATTCAGGAGACCTCGTAGTCAAACCGTCTCGTTTAGAGCCTTCTTACTTGTTAATAAAGAACCGAATGGTTTGAGCTCTACTGAGCTCAGTTTAATGGAAGATATATATATATAATTTGAATTCTTTGCTTATCAAGTAAATTATTAAAACAAAAGTTTAAGTTTTTAATCGATGTTTATTGAGCAAAGTTCTTAGACTGAGTTGGCAGCGTTGATCACCCAGTTGCGGAGGACAGCGACATCGGCGTAGACACCGGGATAGTTGCTGTAGGCACAGCCAGTACCCCAGGAGACAACACCGACGAGGACTCCACCAGAAACCAATGGGCCACCAGAGTCACCCTGGCAGGCATCCTTGCCAGAGGCAGCTGCGCAGATCATGCTGTCCCTGATCTGGCTACCGTAGCTATATTGGGAGGAGGCGCAATTTGCGCGGCTGACAATGTTCACATTGACGTACTGCAGCTGACTGGGGATGGAGTTGGAGCCAGATGACTGGGTACCCCAGCCAGAGACGGAAGCAGAAGCACCATTTGAAGGATTAGAAGAAGCCAGACCGATAGCCTTGATGTTGGAGCTGAAGGCCAGGGAAGAGCTAAGACGAATGACAGCAATATCGTTGACCATGGTGTTGGGGTTGTAGCCCTCGTGGTTCCTGAAAGCAGCGACCTGGATGAGGGAGCCACCAGAGTTCCAGTAGGTGGAACCGGCACGCACCTTCAAGACGGACGCAGACACGGACTGCAGGCAGTGAGCAGCAGTCACGATGATCTTGGCGTTGTAGACGGAACCACCGCAGGAGTGGCTGCCACTACGCTGCAGGGAGATTTGCCAAGGGAAGCTGCTGATGCTGGTGGGAGTGCCGCCAACAATGCGACCATCCAACTGGGGCAGGAGACCCTCAGGGATCGCAGCACCAAAGGCGCAGGCAACGACAGACAACAAAATCACGAACTTGAACATATTGCTCGTACAATGTCTTAATGGAAATGTGCTGGCGCTTTTATAGGATGATTTGAGGCGGTTTCTATCTTATTGTTATCACTCCAAACAAAAATAAGTATATACTATTTTATCAATGAGTTCTAATCCTACGTATCGCATGTCTTTCACTAGGTATACGTCTGTGTGTATAGTGCTGAGTGGCTAAGACATAAGAACCACTCGAAAATGTGACGAACTTGTTATATGAGTTTCCGGTGCAAACGCTTCTCATTATACCCTGAACCCATTGAAAATGGGAATTCAGGGAATAATGGTTTTGTGAAAATGTATGTAACAGGCAGAAGGAGACGTCGCAGACCCCACAAAGTATATATATTCTTGATCAGCACAAAAAAATAAGCTGATATAGCCCTGTCCGTCCGTCCGTATGAACGTCGAGATTTCGGAAACTACAAAAGCTATATTCGTATCTTAGTTACGCAGTACAAGTTTATTTTTTTTCGATAACTCATGCCATTCCTTAATTATCGATAAAAATCGATTAAATTCGTTTACCTTTTTTACGTTTTTCGAGCATAACTTTTACACCGTTTTAGCTAGAGACTTCAAATTTGATATTTTGAATACGCAAATTTTGTAATTTTCAGATTTTAGACGTCACGCCCCCTTCGCCTACAATTTGAAAAAAAAAACGTATTGAATGCAATTAATATATTTTGAAAGTTTTATGAAGATAATCCATCTAGAAATGGATTTATAAGCGTTCAAAGTACAGCCCATCCCACCCCCATCCGTCGGCAGCAACTGCGCGTTTAGCAGAGCGCGCGCTTATACGTGCGTAAAGAAGAAGAATATTAATTTTTTTGCAGGGTTCAGGGTATCTCGTAGTCGAGCCGTCTCGACTAGAGCCTTCTTACTTGTTTTAGATATTGTGTTTACTAAAAATATATCAAATGTTTGGGAATTTTTTATGAATCGGAGACAATTTCCCATTTTTTTTATAGTATTTGATTAATTTATTCTACATGGTCTTCAATAATATCCAATTGCTTTATTCATTGAAGTTTCATTTACATAAAGAATAACAATAAATATTTAGAGAGCTTTTAATTCATAAAGTCAGATAAGAAAATTGACTTTGTCTGTCTGTCCGTCTGCCCTCTACCTTCTATCACGACTCTGACCATACTTAGTCTTTAGATTTAGTTTTTAGTATGTTATGATTTACTTTTAAATCCGATACACTTCAATTTATTGGACGAAATTGAAGTATATTGGATTTAAAAGATAAATTTCTCTTATATTTTGCTGAAAAACTATTTCGGGTTTATTAATTGGAATTATCTCTTTCAGTAAACATTATCGCACGGCCAAAGTCTGGAACTGAGGAGATAGATACTGTCATGGAATTTTAGAAACAATTTGTAATTTAATAGTTCAATTCAAAGCCAATCATCAGCCAGGTAGGAGGAGGCATGTTAGACACCACTGGGTATATATATTCTTTATAAGGACGATGAGCAGAATCGATCTAGTCATGTCCGGCTACCTGTCCGTCATGGTCATCTAAACACTTGAAAATCCAAATATATGCTCATGTGCGAGTACTCAATGCGAATTTGTATACTTTGAACCCATTGAAAATGGGAATTCAGAAAAATTACTTTATGGGGTCTGCGACGTCTACTTTTGTCTATTACAAACATTTTCACAAAACCATTATACCCTGACTTCTCATTTTCAATGGGTTCAGGGTATAAAAAAAGTATTTTCGAAATTTCTCCGCTTAATAGGTAAAGAGGCGACAGTAACTGAGATTCAAATTGTGACTAACTATGGAAGATATAAATCTTAGCGATATGTCTTTCCTGTAAGGTCATACATAAAACATTTGCAGTAGAATAATAAAATTGTATGTTTCTAGCCACATAATTGTACAAGTTTGTATTCGATTTTTACAGCCCAGACGTATGTATATACTATATGTTATATTCGGATAATATATTCGACCATTTGTTTTAAATTTAAAGTTCAGCCTAAAATTCAGCCTAAAGTCAACTTCAATATTAACGCATATTTTGTAAGAGATATGTATAGAGTCTCCTGACTTACCTATTATCTAATTTAGGTTTCAATAAACCTAAATACCTATAAACTGAGGATACCGGGGAGACTACGTTTCAAAATTCATGTACCTAAGCTGGTTTATGACAAAATATTCATTTCAGAATGCAAATAATCAAAAGAAGTTCTAATTTGAAATGCTTAGAAATAAATTAAATAATGAATAACCCATTAAATACTGTGAATTCCATGCTCATCAGGAAAATTAATTAAAAAAAAAAAAAGCAAACAAACAAAAGTTTAAGTTTTTAATCGATGTTTATTGAGCAAAGTTCTTAGACTGAGTTGGCAGCGTTGATCACCCAGTTGCGGAGGACAGCGACATCGGCGTAGACACCGGGATAGTTGCTGTAGGCACAGCCAGTACCCCAGGAGACAACACCGACGAGGACTCCACCAGAAACCAATGGGCCACCAGAGTCACCCTGGCAGGCATCCTTGCCAGAGGCAGCTGCGCAGATCATGCTGTCCCTGATCTGGCTACCGTAGCTATATTGGGAGGAGGCGCAATTTGCGCGGCTGACAATGTTCACATTGACGTACTGCAACTGACTGGGGATGGAGTTGGAGCCAGATGACTGGGTACCCCAACCAGAGACGGAAGCAGAAGCACCATTTGAAGGATTAGAAGAAGCCAGACCGATAGCCTTGATGTTGGAGCTGAAGGCCAGGGAAGAGCTAAGACGAATGACAGCAATATCGTTGACCATGGTGTTGGGGTTGTAGCCCTCGTGGTTCCTGAAAGCAGCGACCTGGATGAGGGAGCCACCAGAGTTCCAGTAGGTGGAACCGGCACGCACCTTCAAGACGGACGCAGACACGGACTGCAGGCAGTGAGCAGCAGTCACGATGATCTTGGCGTTGTAGACGGAACCACCGCAGGAGTGGCTGCCACTACGCTGCAGGGAGATTTGCCAAGGGAAGCTGCTGATGCTGGTGGGAGTGCCGCCAACAATGCGACCATCCAACTGGGGCAGGAGACCCTCAGGGATCGCAGCACCAAAGGCGCAGGCAACGACAGACAACAAAATCACGAACTTGAACATATTGCTCGTACAATGTCTTAATGGAAATGTGCTGGCTCTTTTATAGCCAGTCGGGTTGCTTGCTATCTCTAGTGCAACTTATCTCAAACTATTGATTAATTTTACGCGAATACAACAAAGAATATAAATAGAAACAATCTTGATTTTAGCTATTAAGTGGGAATTGTCAAGATTTGGCTGATCATATTATCTGCATACCGCACTTCCCTTAGACTGGCATATTACATTACGTTACGAGGAATATTTTCTATATAAGTCTTAAGTTTGTGCTAGGTTCACGTATATTGTATAAAGATGTTGAAATTGATAGTACTTCTATTCTCGGTTGTTTGCGCCCAAGCAGGTACCGTGCCAGAGGGTCTACTGCCCCAGTTGGATGGCCGCATTGTTGGGGGCTACGAGACCAGCATCGAGGATCATCCTTATCAGGTGTCGCTGCAACGCAATGGTGCTCATTTTTGCGGAGGCTCCATCTATTCGCATGACATTGTGATCACTGCTGCTCATTGCCTGCAGTCGATCTCAGCCGAGCAGCTAAAGGTGCGCGTGGGCTCCACGTACTGGCGGTCCGGTGGCAGCGTGCACTCGGTGCGTGCTTTCAGAAACCACGAGGGCTACAACGCTAGGACCATGGTCAATGATGTGGCTGTCATTCGCATGTCTTCATCCATCAGCTACCGCTCAGGCGTTCGTGCTATTCGTATTGCTGACAGTAATCCTCATAATGGCGCCGAGGCTATTGTCTCTGGCTGGGGCACTACAGAGTCCGGTGGCTCCATTCCCGATCATCTGTTGGCCGTGAAGCTAAGGATTGTTGATCGCGAAGAGTGCGCCTCCAAGGAGTACAGATACGGCAGGCAGATTAAGGACACTATGATCTGTGCGTACGCCGAGCACAAAGATGCCTGCCAGGGCGATTCCGGCGGCCCTTTGGTCTCAGGTGATCGTCTGGTTGGTGTTGTTTCGTGGGGTCATGGCTGCGCCGATCTCAAGTACCCCGGTGTTTATGCTGATGTCGCTTACTTCCACAGCTGGATAGAGAGGACCGCTGACGAGCTGTAAGCTCAACTAAGCTTGAACTCTTGAAAAGACTATAATAAATTACGCTACATTCTAAGAATGTGTCTTTCAATTGTCATTTATAAATGCTTGTAATCCCCCACTTACAGTTGATAACGCCTCGTCTGAGACAGTATAAAACTGCACAGAAAAGCGCTGTAACCCAAGCATTTTCAAACTGCATTCGACATGTTCAAGTTTGTGATTTTGTTGTCGGTCGTCGCCTGCGCTTTTGGAGCTGCATTGCCTGAGGGTCTTCTACCCCAGTTGGATGGACGCATTGTTGGCGGTTCTGCTACCTCCATCAGCAGTTTCCCTTGGCAAATCTCCCTGCAGCGCAATGGCGGCCACTCCTGCGGTGGTTCCGTCTATTCTGCCAAGATCATCGTGACTGCTGCTCACTGCCTGCAGTCCGTGTCTGCGTCCAGCTTGAAGGTGCGTGCCGGTTCCAGCTACTGGAACTCTGGTGGCTCCCTCATCCAGGTCGCTGCTTTCAGGAACCACGAGGGCTACAACCCCAACACCATGGTCAACGATATTGCTGTCATCCGTCTTAGCTCTTCCCTATCCTTCAGCTCCAACATCAAGGCTATCGGTCTGGCTTCTTATAATCCTGCAAATGGCGCTTCTGCTTCCGTCTCTGGTTGGGGTACCCAGTCATCTGGCTCCAACTCCATCCCCAGTCAGCTGCAGTATGTGAACGTGAACATTGTTAGCCAGTCAAGATGTGCCTCGTCAAGCTACGGATATGGTAGCCAGATTAAGAACACCATGATCTGTGCCAGTGCCTCTGGTAAAGACTCCTGCCAGGGTGACTCTGGTGGCCCATTGGTTTCTGGTGGAGTCCTCGTCGGTGTTGTCTCCTGGGGCTATGGCTGTGCCTACAGCAACTATCCCGGTGTCTACGCCGATGTCGCTGTTCTCCGCTCCTGGGTAGTCAGCGCTGCCAACTCTGTCTAAATGAATCGTTCATTCATTTGATATATAATATACAAATTATAATATCAGCAATTAAATTCCGAGTACAAGAAAAATTGTGCATTCATTTTTGTTCCGGGCTAGTTTTCAGGAGAGTGACGTTCAACCCTTATCGCTTTGAAGCATCATTTGAACTACTATTTCCTAATGATTTTTATACCCTGAACCCATTGAAACTGGGAAATCAGGGTATAATGGTTTTGTTAAAAATATGTAACAGGCCGAAGGAGGCTTGGCAGACCCCATAAAGTATATACATTCTTGATCAGGGTGACGAGAAAAGTTGATATTTTGTTATGCGTGCAGAAACCAATAGAATAATTCTTGGAATATTATTCGTTCGAAGAAGGGTTCAGGGGATTTCGTAGTCGAGCAGTCTCGACTAGAACTTTTTTACTTTTATCTGGAGTGGGTTAGGGTTCGGCGTATTAATTTTTCCCTCGTAATATTATTGTATACCTGAGCACCTTCAACTGGAAGACGAGATAGAGAAACAGTTTGCAAAGTGTGCAGCCGAAAGCTCTTCAGTTGATATTCATCATTACGTGCGCCATTATCTAATCTTCTTGGAGACACACGCCAAGAATTCTGGCTAGTTCATATCATTAAAATAGGTTATAGTCGCGCGTGACCATTTTCGATCCCGCTCAAATAGCTTTTTAGTTCCTATAATAATCAATAATTTGATACATATCATCATGGATGTATCTAATGAGGAGTTAAAGGCAGATCTAAATGTACCTTAAAATCTGAGAAACATATAGTTTTCACCCACTTGCCAAGCTCTCATTAAGTGCGTATTTATGAATGATTTGGTATATAGGATAGCCATGCGTAGCACAGATTTCAAAATTCCAATTTCCTGATTCACAACTACCTTAAAATATAATTTTCGTCAATCTTGATCTATTAGTCGTCAATTTTTTAAATGGGTATGAAAAGTATCAAGCAACGTTATTTGATGTAGCCGCTTGGCATAAAGATGGACTATTCAACATAATAAAGTCGAGGTGCACAGCGCTGTAATATCAAATGAATAAAGTGCGCAAAGAAATAACTTGTTTGTAACTGACTTCGCATTTAATATAAAGGCAACTTCATACTTAAGAGATGGAGGGAGATTTCCTCCCTATTCCTTAGGTGGACAGCATATATTCCTTAGGTATACCTCTTCCTTAGGTATACAGCATACATATAAAATAATCATGTAATTGCTGGTTTTATTTTACATTAATTTTAAAGCCAAAGGATTATGTCTGTTTAGTGTTGGTATACAATAACTCTCAGTTATCGACTGATAAACTTATTTATAAGATCAAGTCGTTTCAATTTGATAAGTCTGTTTTTAATTAATATTTCGAAAAAATTCCCCAAAGTACGCTGCCGCAATAGATAATACGATGTAGTGCGCATTAAATTTAACAGTATATAAGTTTATAAACGTTTTTTAGATCAAGTTTATATAGTGAAAGTAAACATGCCGAATGTTTTACATATATCTATGCCGAAATACTTTAAAAGCGCATTACACTCTTCACTACTAAACGAAAATAGTGGGCACAGTCAGCCTAAATGGGTGCGTGGCCTCCATGTTTCCATAAATTGGTGTTCGATAGACTATAGTAGATAATGATAAATATGACAATAAAGCCATAAAACGCTTATTGGGACTTATGACTTGTTACTGCAGATATTTGACAAATAACAAATAAGACTGCAGTAATCGTGAGTACCCGACTAAGCGATACCTTGCACGCTGTACGGAATAGCGTACTTCTATCATTTAACATTGCTTTCTGAAATTTTATGGAGATACGTAAAAATAAGTGGGATAAGCATATCTTCACTTTAGTTACTAATTAATTAATTATATATTTTGTAAAATAACTGGCCATATTTATGTTTTGATCGATTTCATGCTTGGTATTCAGTGCGGGTATTGATCCCGATCATAAAATCATTTTACCCTGTCAAATCATTTTCAATGTGCTTAGGGTGAAAACACACGAATGTTATTGATTTTGAACGGTGTCTTTGACAGATAACGAGCCCAACCAAGGAAAAGATAACCATGGTCAGAATTGGGTAAGATTCGCAAAACCCATTCATATTTGTATTGTGACTCTTCAAAATGAAGTATAAGTTCCGTCGAAGCAGCTATAATGGTAATAATTTGGTGCGTAGCCATTGACGCAATTATTGACTAAGAGATACCTGGACTTTTGCGTTTGAATATCTGATATGGCGTGGTAGTTATCCACCATTATAAATAACTATATTTCAATATTTTCAGTAGCTTAGTTTACGAATTTAGTACTCCTTCCAATTCATATAATTATTGAGAATACATACATATAATGCTTTAATGCTTTAATAATGCTTATCTTCCTTTAACTCTACTTTTTTCCGTTACCTATATTTGCTATTTCTAAATTATTGCTGATTTATTGCAAAGATTTGTATCTGTCACCTGCATTGGTCATGCTCTCTTTACTTATTTCAATTAGGGTATTAAAATGCACAGATTTTATGATAATGTCAGACAGTTAAGTACTTTCCTTGCGAAATCTAGCTAATGCCAGTCAATCAATCAAAGCGATTCCAAATTGATCTTATATAAATACATGCCCTTGGGTCTATGAATTCTTAAATTTTGGTCAGTATGCAGCGCAGTGTCAGACTTTTGATTTGCTTGGTGGTTGGGACCACTTTGGCAGGTACCATCAACGTGGCCCCAGATCGTTTTGAGCGAGAGGGTCGCATTGTGGGTGGCGAGGATACGACGATTGAAGCGCATCCCTATCAGGTCTCACTGCAAAAGAAAAGTGGTTCCCACTTCTGTGGAGGCAGCATAATCGGCCCCAGCTTGGTGGTTACTGCGGCTCACTGCCTGCAGGGAATTAAGGCATCTAGCATTCGCGTACGCTTGGGCTCAACGCTTTACAACGAAGGCGGTGTGCTCGTAGCCGTAGGGAGCTTGATATACAATGAGCTGTATAACAGTGAGACCCTCGAAAATGATGTGGGCCTGCTTAAGCTGGCGGACAGTGTAGCTGAATCGGAAAGTATCCAATATATAGAGCTGGCTGAGGTAACTCCACCAACTGGCACTGCGGCCGTGGTCACGGGCTGGGGATCCAAGTGCTACTTCTGGTGCATGTCACTGCCAAAGGTACTCCAAGCGGTGATCGTTTACATTGTGGATTGGAAGCAGTGCGGCTCCGATGCGTACAAATATGGGGACATTATCCGGGACACCATGGTTTGTGGCTATGAGAAGAATAAGGATGCGTGTCAGGGCGATTCTGGTGGCCCATTGGTGGCCAACAATCAGCTGGTGGGCATTGTTTCATGGGGATATGGATGCGCCTCCAAGCTATTGCCCGGCGTCTACGCGGATGTGGCTGCCTTGCGCAGCTGGATACTAGAGAAAGCCAAGACGTTGGAGACTCAACTCAGTATAACATAATACATGACATTGATAAGGAAAAGCTGATATTGATTATTTCAAATTGAAGACAACAACCTTTACAGCAAATGTTTTTATGGGACGTGTTCTCTTTAATAAGCTTTTTTAGCTTTTTTCTGATTAAAGCTTTTATTCTTATCTTGTTGATAGCATCGTCACAGTGGAATATAAGCTCTCACTGAATTCCATGTTTGGAATAGTAAAAAATGGGAATTCAGGGTATGATGGTTTTGTGAAAATGTATGTAACAGGCAGATGGAGACATCCCCATAAAGTATATATATTCTTGATCAGCACAACAAAATTGGTTGATATAGCCCTGTCCGTCCGTCTGTCCGTATGAACATCGAGATTTCAGAAAGTACAATAGCTGAAATTTCATATGAATACTCGTATGTTATACATTTTCACAAAACCATTATGCCCTGAATTCCCATTTTCAATGGGGAAAGAAGAAGAAAAATGAAGTTAGATCTATAAACAATATTTTCAGATTTGCCACCGAACGATCGAATCATAAAATTATAATTTTAGCTAAATCGAGATGTCTGATTATGATTAAACACATTGAAAATGGGAAAATAGTTTGGTTTGGCATATATGTACATATGAATGTCATGATCATAATCTAAAAGTTTGCTTACAAAAGTCCATCTACATTATGATTTATTCATCAAATAAGTTCCCATAACTAAGCCCAAATTGTAGTGGAAGCGAGGCAGCCAGGCGCGAGCTTATGTATATGTGACTGTGCATGCATGGAGATGAGAAGCGTAGTGCTCTCAGAAGTTCAGTTCTTCGAAGAGTTCATGGGATCTCGTAGTTATAGACTGCTGATCTACTACAAACAACCTTCCAAATCTACTACTTGTGTGTATTCATTTGCTTAGATAATATAATAGTTATTGAGTCAACGATTGACAAATACATACTTAGCTATGACTAAGATTAAACTAATGCTCGCTACTGTGAACTTTCGATGGGTATTATCGTTCGCCTTATCACGCTCTATATATTGGACAATTTATTGGTCGGCTAAAGAGCACCGTCGATACTGACTAACCAGGTCCGGCCAAATGGCGCTGTTAGTCTTTAGCCAAACATTGAAATGAAGAACGCATTGCTCGTAATCGCTGTGCTGTCGGTTGTCGGCGGCATTTGCAATTGCCTTGACCATCCCGAGGGACGTATTGTCGGTGGCGAGGTCGTCTCCGCTCACTTCGTGCCCTACCAGGTGTCGCTGCGCAGACGGAATAGCATTAGGAGCGCCTATGCCCACAACTGTGGTGGGGCCATTTTGGATGAACGCACCATCATCACTGCAGCTCATTGCGTCTACAATCGACTGGAGCACAACTTTCTCGTAGTAGCTGGATCGGACGTGCGCACTGGCATGGATGGCGGCATTGTGTCGCGAGTAGAGAAGCTAGTGCCGCATGAGCTATACAATGCTACCATCACCGACAACGATATCGCTTTGATCTTTGTATCGCCGCCGCTGCCTGTGGGTCATCGCAAGATCGCCACCATTGATCTGGCCGAGCAGACGCCCGCTGTGGGCACAGTGGGCAGCGTGTCCGGTTGGGGTCTGACCAAAGAGGATGGTTTCGGCTCCCCACAGCTGCAGCAGGTGCAGGTCCCCCTAGTGGACAGCACCGTTTGTCAAGCTGCGTACAACTGGCGGCCCATTACCGAGAGCATGCTCTGTGCCGCGTCGCCCGGTGGCGGTAAGGATGCCTGTGAAGGCGACGCAGGCGGCCCGCTAGTCGTGGATAACAAGCTCGTTGGAATTGTGTCGTGGGGTGAGGGCTGCGCCCGTCCCGAGTATCCGAGCGTCTATGCCTCAGTGCCACATTTCCATGCATGGATTGCCGAACAGCGAGCAAAATATGTCTGATTGCTCGCTGATAAGTCGGTGGCTCCATAAAATAAGCCTTTAGCCTTATCGCACTAGTGTATGACCAGTTTTAAATGCATCCAGTAAACTTTTATTATTTCCATTTAATCTTTGATGACCAACGATCGATAAGTGGCTTTACAATCCGTCGTTTTTGGGTTCTTTGGGTTTTTTGGTCTATTAGTCTTTTAGCTCTTGTTTAACATGGCACACGTGGGACTTTTGCTGCTCGGTCTTTGCCTGGGCCTTTTCTCATTGGCCAGAGGACTTCCTCTGCAGGAGTTTGACTTAAGCTCTCCCAATGGACGCATTGTGGGTGGCTACGAGACGCACATTGCAGTCTATCCGCATCAGATCTCACTGAGACGCAAAGGAATTACAACTCCGAAGAATGCTTTTTCGCATGTTTGCGGTGGCTCTATCCTTAACAACGACACCATTATCACGGCGGCGCACTGCGTCATTGCAACGGTACCCTCTCAGTACAAGGTGGTGGCAGGCACCAGTCGCCGCAATGGCAACGATGGCATCATTGTCTCCGTCGACGAAATCGTCATGCACGAGAACTACAATCCCGATAACTATGACAATGACATTGCACTGCTCAGGCTGAGCTCGCCGCTGCCATTGAACAACTTCACCATGAAGGCGATTCAGCTGCCCAGTGAAGCTGCAGCTGATGGAGCCATTAGCACTGTCACCGGTTGGGGCACTACTCAGGCCGGTGGCACTGCATCCGATCAGCTGCGTGCTGTCGATGTGCCCATTGTTAGCAATGAGGTATGCGATGATGATTACGGGAGTGGAGGTCGCATTACGCCGGCCATGCTCTGCGCAGGTGTGCGTGGCCAAGGCGGCAAGGATGCCTGCCAGGGTGACTCTGGAGGTCCTCTCATCATCAAGAATCAGTTGCAAGGCATCGTCTCCTGGGGCAGATCGTGTGCCCTGCCCATGTACCCGGGCGTTTACACCAATGTCTACTACTTAATCGACTGGATTAAGTCCAAGCTGTAGTTAGCCTGAAAATATGCCAGCTGTTGGCTGAATGGTTCATTTGTGTCACATGTCCGAATAAATTTGTAATTGACGACCAATTGAATTGATTTATACTTCTTTTGCCTAATCAGTTTAGATTTATAATACCCCATATTATTAATCTAAAATCTCGGTAATTTCGGGTGTAAGAACTCGATAGGCGTCTTATCTAGATTATGTGCGCGTGCTTATAATGTTACTAAACCTTGAAAAACCTAACCTTCTTATGCGCTAAGTACCTTAACATTTTCATAGAACATCATCATCCTCAGCCTTAAAGTATGCAATAAGAAAGTATATAACTTTGGAGGTGCACAGAAATCGATATGTTCGACTATTGGTGGGAAATTGAGGAATTAATCAAAATTATGCATACAATTTATATTCATAAATTTATATACGAAAGCGCAAAAAAATAAAAACAATATATAAATACAAATAATAAAATAGAATTATATATTTGCAATTTGTTGTTCTAACAAAATAGCGATAACATAAATTTTTTTGTTTTGGCTAAGCGATTTAATTTTCTAGATAATTCGATTAAAATCCAGTTTTTGAATCTTTCGGACAACAGATTTCATTTGGAATGAAATATGTTGTCAGTAAAGCTCAATATGATCTTAAAGTAATGTTTAAGATTGGTATATAGCATATATAAATATCAGATCAAATTATATACAATTTGACTGAATATACTGGAATATTGCAAAAAAGAATAGAACAATTATATATTAAATACATATTATATTTATCAAATACATATAAAATGTTTTTAAAATATATATACATACTCTATATGTCTCTTCTAAAAAGAGTGTTCAAACTAAACTGAATCCGTCAAAAATCCGTTAAAATCCGCAAAGGTCCTTCAGCACTGAACCACACTATTAATGAAAATCGAACAAGTAATCGATTAACCAGTTCTTTAAACTTATCGTTAAACATATGTACGTATAAAGCATATCATATCGCATACCCCCATTCACTTGCAATTGACATTGTGGAGTGTTATCAGTTCGGACCCTGTACATGAGCCTATCTGAGGTTGCTCAAATAAAGCTAATCAAGCCGCAAATTCCAAAATACATATAATTGGTAATCAGTTCTATATTTGCCAATCGCACGACAAGATGCCAAAAACTGGAAGGAGTACACAAAATGTAAGGTTTACCTTGATGCTGCTTTTCATCTGGGCAGTTATGGCTTTGGGCAATGAATTACTACCCCAGGGACGCATCATAAATGGCTCCAAGGTGGACATCGCTCGTCATCCATATTGCGTTTCAATTCGTTATCGACGCAGTAGTGAATCGGCTTACCACCACGAGTGTGCGGGTGTCATCTACTCGGATCGTGCAATCGTGACTGCAGCTCAATGCCTGGAGAATGTGGAAAAGGGCACAAGGATGTGGGTAGTTGCTGGTGCCAATACGCGAAACGGCACCGATGGATTGGTTTATCCCGTTGCCAAATGGGTATATCATCCAGAGTTTAGCACTATTACAGCGGATTACGACATTGGGCTGATCCTGCTGGATACACCGCTCGATCTGAACAACTACCGCATCAGGAAGATTGAGCTGCGTGCCGAGCGACCTGCAGCTGGACGAACTGCAATTGTCACTGGCTGGGGCTATCGCGAGGAATGGGGTCCCTCAAGCTATAATCTGGAGCATGTGCATGTGCCCATCGTTAGCTCGGAGCAATGCAATGACATCTATGGGAAGGGTGAGGTTACCGAACGTATGATCTGCGCTGGCGATGTGGCTCAAGGTGGACGCGATGCTTGCCAAGGCGACACTGGCGGTCCACTTATTGTAGATGAGCAGTTGGTGGGTATCGTATCCTGGGGTCGCGGCTGTGGACGTCCTGGCTATCCCACAGTTTACACTTATGTGACTAGCCTAAAGGCATGGATCGATGAAATGATCGAGCTCGCCGGAGTTTCATAAACCGATATACTGATATGTGCCATAAAAAGGTTTTTAAATACGAGACTTGAGTGTGACTTTTTATTAGCAATTCACTGTTTAGTCAATAAAACAGTCCGTTTAGTATATAATAAACTAATTATGGACGCTGTTAATACAAGATAGCAACATTTTCTATTGAGAAGCTTGTTTATATGCTCTTGGCGTGTATGAACAGTCAGTATTTGATCTAACTCAATTAAACCGAAAGAATCGTACTAAGATACTGTTAGTTACTAGTTGTTGCCTATTTGGCTGAATGATTAAGTACTTCATACTGCTTATAAATATGATGTATAACTATTTTTTATAGAAGTAGTACTTTATTTACATTTATACATATGTATATACATACGAGATATGAAAAAATGCTATTTTAAACATTAAGTGGAGAGTGTTGAGCATATATACATATAATTCTATATATGTATATACTCTACACTCTCCGCTCTCTCAATATATATATAAATATATATACAAATTTATACATAATTGCAGTACTAATTTGAAAATCATGAAAGCGTTGATGGCATTATAAGAACTGAGAGCAATGAAATATTAATTGAATTAGTAAACTGTTATTTATTTATTTATTTAGAAAGACATTTAGATAAAGAGAGTCAAACTATAATTTAACATCCTTCAAAAAATAGAAAATTATTATAATAGTATCACCAACCCGATGGGGGTATTTTATTTGCCAATCCGGCCAACTATGCACCAATTCACAGCCAAATATGGTCAGTGATGCTATTGAAACTATGAAAAGAAAGTGTAAAATGCAAAACTTAAAATCACGTTTAAAAGAGATTAAATATAATGAATATAATTCCAATTATAATAATTCTTAATATAAAAATGAGTATAGAAAGTGGAAAGTATTAACAATATTACAAGATAGTTAGAAGAACATAGAACAAGAGATAAAAAGAAAAATAGAATAAAATAAAATAGAATATAGGATAAGATTGAGAAATCACTGCAAATAACATTGGCAACTTAATTTATAACAGAGCTTATGGCTGGTCACTGCGAGTGATTTCCATAAAATAAGCTAAAAGCACACTTACACAATACATTGAGCAATTTAGGTGCAACTGGTTCGCTACACACCAAAGTTGAAATGCATTATCTTGAAGGTATAGATACCCATTTGCACTCGAGTATGGAAGGCAGAGTTTTACATTATCCGCATACATAAATATAGTAGAATAAGAGATACAACTGGGAAGATCATATATAAAAAGCGAAAAGACTAATGGTCCTAAATGGCTACTCTGAGGTACTCCAGACGAAACAAAGATAAGTTTAGAAATAGCTGTTATCAGCAGGACTCTTTGGGTTCTAACTTTCAAATTGGATGAAATTTACGACACAATTTTAGGGGGAAATCTGTTGATGAACTGAGTCAAATGCTTTATTGAAGTCAGTATAAATAACATTAGTTTGCAGTTTTTTTTTTTTTTTTTTTTTTTTTTAGAAAAACTGTTATTGACAAGCGAAGTAAATTTAAGTATATTAGAGGACGTTGATCGATTCTGAACAAAATCATGTTGGGAAGGTTGAATAATCAATTTGCAAAATGTTATAATTTTTTCAAATAACTTCGGAATAGTAGATAATACTATAATTGGAAATATCAGATCTTCCACCTTTTTTATATGATGAAAGACACATTCCAAATTGAAGGGAACACAGAAGTTTCCAAAGACAAATTAAATAATTTTAGTAATGGTGACTGAAGAGAAACACTGCACTCTTTAATCACACAGCTTGGAATACTGTCAGCACCTTGAAAGATGATTTTAACGTCCTAATGGCTGAAGTGGCTGAATGGCTGTAGTGTCTTTAGGAGCTTTAATAGAACCATATTCAGGAAGTAAATATGGATATGAATTGCTATAGAGACCAACAGAAGAGTAAGTGGAATGAAAACAAGTAAGAAGGCTCTAATCGAGACGGCTCGACTACGAGATACCCTGAACCCTGCAAAAAATGAATATTCTTCTTCTTTACGCACTTATAAGCGCGCGCTCTGCTAACCGCGCAGTTGCTGCCGACGATTGGGGGTGGGATGGGTTGTACTTTGAACGCTTATAAATCCATTTCTAGATGGACTATCTTCATGAAACTTTCAAAATATATTAATTGCATTCAATACGTTTTTTTCAAATTGTGGGCGAAGGGGGTGTGGCATCTAAAATCTAAAAATTAAAAAATCTGCGTATTCAAAATATCAAATTTGAAGTCTCTAGCTAAAACGGTGTAGAAGTTATGCTCGAAAAACGTAAAAAATGTTAACGAATTTTCGATTTTGTATCGATAATTAAGAAACGGGATGAGTTATCGAAAAAACAAAATAAACTCGTACTGCGAACTAAGATACGAGTATTCATGTAATTTCAGCTCTCTAGGGCTATATCAACTTACTTTTTTGTGTTGATCAAGAATATATATAATTTATGGGGTCTGCGACGTCTCCTTCTGCCTGTTACTTAAATTTTCACAAAACCATTATACCCTGAATTCCAATTTTCAATGGGTTCAGGGTATAAAAAACAAACAAAAGTTTATGTTTTTAATCGATGTTTATTAAGCAAAGTTCTTAGACTGAGTTGGCAGCGTTGATCACCCAGTTGCGGAGGACAGCGACATCGGCGTAGACACCGGGATAGTTGCTGTAGGCACAGCCAGTACCCCAGGAGACAACACCGACGAGGACTCCACCAGAAACCAATGGGCCACCAGAGTCACCCTGGCAGGCATCCTTGCCAGAGGCAGCTGCGCAGATCATGCTGTCCCTGATCTGGCTACCGTAGCTATATTGGGAGGAGGCGCAATTTGCGCGGCTGACAATGTTCACATTGACGTACTGCAGCTGACTGGGGATGGAGTTGGAGCCAGATGACTGGGTACCCCAGCCAGAGACGGAAGCAGAAGCACCATTTGAAGGATTAGAAGAAGCCAGACCGATAGCCTTGATGTTGGAGCTGAAGGCCAGGGAAGAGCTAAGACGAATGACAGCAATATCGTTGACCATGGTGTTGGGGTTGTAGCCCTCGTGGTTCCTGAAAGCAGCGACCTGGATGAGGGAGCCACCAGAGTTCCAGTAGGTGGAACCGGCACGCACCTTCAAGACGGACGCAGACACGGACTGCAGGCAGTGAGCAGCAGTCACGATGATCTTGGCGTTGTAGACGGAACCACCGCAGGAGTGGCTGCCACTACGCTGCAGGGAGATTTGCCAAGGGAAGCTGCTGATGCTGGTGGGAGTGCCGCCAACAATGCGACCATCCAACTGGGGCAGGAGACCCTCAGGGATCGCAGCACCAAAGGCGCAGGCAACGACAGACAACAAAATCACGAACTTGAACATATTGCTCGTACAATGTCTTAATGGAAATGTGCTGGCTCTTTTATAGCCAGTCGGGTTGCTTGCTATCTCTAGTGCTAGCAACTTATCTAAAATTATTGATTAATTTTACGCGAATAGAACAAAGAATATAAATATAAGCAATCTTGATTCTAGCTATTAAGTGGGAATTGTCAAGATTTTATCTCCGTACAGTAGACTGGCAAATTACATGTACTCCGTTACAACGAATGTGTTCTATATAAGTCTTAAGTCTGTGCTAGGTTCATGTATATTGTATCAAAATGTTTAAATTTGTAGTACTTCTGGCAGCGGCCACTCGGTGCGTGCTTTCAGAAAAACCACGAGGGCCACAACGCCAGGACCATGGTCAATGATGTGGCTGTCATTCGAAAGTCTTCATCGACTTGAGTTTCTATAGCAGCAACAACTGGAGAAACAATAGCTTCAGGACCGGGTGAAGTAGGATTAAGTGAATTAGGAGCCATGACAATGCAGAAGCACAAGGTGAGGGCGGGTGACGACGCTTAATTAGGTGACGATGTTATTACGGAAAGAGGTACCAATAACAAAGGGGTCTCCGATTGAGGAACAGGTGTTTCAAAACTATACTGATCTAATATTTCTTCAATAACACATATCACTGGAAAACTGCGTAGAAATCTTTTTCAGTTTTAAATATTGTGACCTCACAGCACTATACATTTTGGACAAGTTTATCTGTTTTTCCAAGGACATCAGACAAGCGTACACCCCCACTACCACTACTAGTGGATATAATCTTTTCATAATCACACCCAGTAATACCTGTATCAAATTCTCGCTCAACCAGCAATTTACACATTTTGATTTTGCAGAATCAACTGCATGCATGAAAGTGCAAGATTTTTTGCAACAGCTCATATTGGATATTGGGATCAAACACAAAATACCGAAAGAATACGTAAATATAAGAAAAAACAACTAAGAACGTTACATTAACTAACTAAGAACATTCGCAACTAACTGCGAAATACTCTGTTCCCGTAGGTGCATTTTATTTATTAAATAAACATTTAATAAACGAAATATTTCGGCAAGCAACAAACTGTTGTGCGCGCAAATTAACTGATTTTCTATGCATCCATACAAAGGCTGCATGCTATAATATTCTAAGAATTGCGCTTGAATGGTGTGTTGTGTAGCAGTGAACTTATTTAGGTTTAGCTAACGATTACATGTTATTATAAAATGACCTAGCTTCAAATCCCGTTGGAAACTTTTTATTTTTTAATCAAAAACTTATAACTTTTATTTTTTTTAATTTGCCACGCCCCCAGTGGGCGTAGATGCATCATTTTTGGCCAGTTCTCAGAAAAAGCCGAGGGTAACAGGACTGCAAAATTTGGTTGCTTACACTCCAAAAATGCGATATGCCACGCCCCAAATAGGCTGATAAATTATTTTTTGGTCATCGATAGAGGAGGCCATTAAAAACTGAGCCATCCAATTTTGATGTAGTAGATATAAACTTTTGCCCCTTTCGCCCCCTGGGAATAAATATATCTAATATCAGAATTTCAAGTCTCTAGTGCCAATAGTGTTCAAAATATAGCACAATTTGCAAAATCACTACATATTCATGTCCGATTTGCCACGCCCCTTACTCACATGCCTAGCTTTAAAGCTGTAGAAGATATGTTTTTCCCGATTTGCCACGCCCCCAATGGGCGTAGATATAATCTCCATAGATTTTTGAACTTGGGTATATATTCCAAATTGCAACTGTCAAGCTCATCAACAACTACGATTACTGGCATACGGGCAAATGCATTTTTTATACCCTGAACCCATTAAAAATGGGAATTCAGGGTATAATGGTTCTGTGAAAATGTATGTAACAGGCAGAAGGAGACGTCGCAGACCCCATAAAGTATATATATTCTTGATCAGCACAAAAATATAAGTTGATATAGCCCTGTCCGTCTGTCCGTCCGTCCGTCCGTATGAACGTCGAGATTTCGGAAACTACAAAAGCTAGACTGCTGAAATTTTACATGATTATTCGTATCTTAGTTACGCAGTAAAAGTTTATTTTGTTTTTTCGATAACTCATCCCATTCCTTAATTATTGATGAAAATCGAAAAAAAAATACGCAGTACGAGTTTATTATGTTTTTTCGATAACTCATCCCATATCCTAATTATCGATACAAAAATCGAAAATGCGTTTACTTTTTTTACGTTTTTTGAGAGTAACTTCTACACCGCTATATACTTCAAAGTTGTATATTTAGATAGATATTATGGATACGAAGTTTTTATAATTTTCGGATTTTGGATGCCATACCCCCTTTGCCCACAATTTAAAAAAAATACTAGAGACTTATAATTTGGCAAATAGACCCATTTATATGCTATTAATATATTCTGAAAGTTTCATGAAGATCGTACTTCTAGAAATGGAGTTATAAGTGTCCAACGTATAGCCCAACCCATCCCCAAGCCACGGCAGCAACTGCGCGGTTAGCGCACTTATACGTGCGTACAGAAGAAGAGTAATACATTTATTTGCAGGGTTAAGGGTATCTCGTAGTCGAGCAGTCTCAACTACAGCCTTCTTACTTGTTTATATTTCACTGACGATTATTAGGTTATTAGAAAAATTTCACAATAAAAGATAACGCTAGTTTATTGTGTTTATTATCAGGCAGATTATCCCAGAGTTAACAGTTCATAGAAATTCAATGCTGCCCACATTGGCCCTGGACGCACGAGTATCGAGTATCCATTGCCTCAATTCGGGTACGGCAGCATAAACGCCTGGGAATCTTTTGCGTGCGCAGCCAGTGCCCCAGGAGACAATGCCCAGTAGCTCATTGTTGTAGATCAATGGACCGCCAGAGTCGCCTTGGCAGGCATCCTTGCCGCCACCATCAACGCCGGCGCAGAGCATGCGACTAGTCAGGGCAATGGAATAGGAGCTCTTACACTTGGCGTTCTCCACCACATTCACCTCCACTTGCTGAAGTACGTTCGAGATGACACCTCCTTCGCTAGTTGTTCCCCAGCCAGTAACGATGACAGGTGTGCCGTGCTCCGGACGCTCACTGGCCAATTCGATTGGTTGCACTGCTTCATTGTACTCGAAATCACCATCCAGAACTAGAATGGCAGCATCGTAGTCCTGGAAGCTGGACTTGTACTTCTCGTGAATAATGATCTCTCTCACCGGCAACTCCTGACCCTTTGGCCATATGATTTCTGTGGTGCCAGCGATAATCGTCAAATTACCCACTCCGCTCAACGTATTCACGCAGTGAGCGGCCGAGACAATCACATTAGGTGCAATAATACTGCCACCGCATCGGTGATTTCCATTGTAGCGCATAGAGATCTGATGCGGATAGCTGATTATGTCCGCATCGTGGCCGCCCACAATACGACCATCGGGCATGGGCACAGCGCTCTGGAATGCGGTGTCCGCCAGGGATAATCCGACAATACAAAAGCCGATCAAGATGCGAAACATATTTTCAATGAACTAAGGTTAAGTTTCTTGCGTAGTACACTTTTATAGGCCACTTATCTTTGGTATAATTACTTAATCAGCCAATTTCAAAGCCGATAATTCATTAGCGTTATAAATCTAGTTGGTAATGTTAAGGTTAGTTTGTTTGTAGCTTATCTTACCCATATCGACGGCTCATGTTGATACAAAAATTATTATTTGAAAGACTGATTGATATGAAACTTGACAGTCACACCCAAAATTGTAACGGTTAAATCGATAGTAATTAATCGAAAAGGTACAAAAAATAACTGTCTATATTTTTGAATGCGACGAAATGAAAAAAGAATTATTATAATTATAATAATAATAGTTATACAAATAATAATAGTAATAGTAATAATACTAATATAAATATTATATTAATAGGTATAAAAATAATATAAAATTAAATTATCTTATGATAAAACAATAATAATATTAATATTGTATGATATTAAATATTTATTAAAACTCAAGCGTGAAAAAAATTTCAGACAAAATAAAAACATCGATGAAATCAGATTAAAATAATTTTCTATCATATTTACATTAATTAAACTATATCATATCTAAATTAGTTGAAACATATTTATATACTTATATTTAATTTTCTCGTCACTTAGTTCGTATATGTTTTGAGCAGTGTACTGAGATAATAGAGTTAATTCTGTGAAAGTTGTGAATTATGTACTTAGCGTGTACTTGGATCATCCAGGGGAAAACTGCCAACGTCTACTAATTGAATGATTCATCGATTACACTTAAAAAATGAAATATGTATGTCCGCGTTATCAATAAGGCAAAACTTTTGGGAAAGGGTGACCGTATCAGATATCTAGTCGTATAGTATAGGAATATATTGCAGCATATATAGTACACAGTAGTGCAATATTTGTTTATATCGAAATATAAAAATTATATGGGAAACATAAAAATCATTCTTAAAAGTTGTTATCAAGTTCGTTTTTCTGCTTTGGTGCTCGGGAACTTGTGTGATAATAAATCTTAAGACTGGACAATGGCGAGACATTGATTTTAATCTATATAAAGTTAAGAGTTTTCGGAATTAGATTACATAAATTGCTGACATCTCAGTGCAATATCAAAGTTCATAAAGTAAAAATGACTCGAAATAAATATTTTGTAATTGTTGCGACCTATGCGAAATATAGCAAGACATTATGTGAACTCTTATTCTTCGACTTTTTTTTTCCACATCGTAAAAGACTTATCGAAGAGCTTATAGCTTAATTATTCTTTGGCATTTCTCTTTAAGAGACCGCCTTGTTTATAATGGATATAAAACAGTTGGTTAACTTTAGCTTTATGATATTATTGAATACGTTCAATGAAATCCGTGGCGTTTCGTGGATTTTGAGCGATTTCGGTTTAAAAAGCGATAAGAAGACCCCGTTCGTATATAAGAGCCGAGGACCGTACATTAATTAGCATTAGAATTTTTGATTTTGCGTAATGTCGTCGCCGTCCCCTTTTGGATTACTTGTATTGGGGTTGCTTTCACTGGCAGCCTTGACTCGAACCGCCTCCATAAGCACCCACATTGTGGGCGGCACTGAAGCGGACATTGGCAATTATCCATACCAGGTATCTGTCCGATTGGAGACATACATGTTGCTACATATTTGTGGTGGCAGTATCTACGCACCACGTGTGGTGTTGACGGCAGCCCACTGCATTAAAGGACGCTTCGCCTCTTACATACGGATTGTCGCAGGGCAGAATTCGATAGCCGACCTGGATGAGCAGGGCGTAAAGGTCAGCAAACTGATTTATCACAGTGGCTACAATAAGAAGACGCATGTAAATGACGTGGGCATGATTATAACATCTACACCATTGGCTTACTCCGCTCTGGTCCAGCCTATTCCCTTGGCTGTGGACGCACCCAATCCGGGAACTCATGCCATTGTCAGCGGTTGGGGCAAGCGCACGGAAGCGGATGAAGCACTACCAGCCATGCTACGTGCAGTGGAGGTGGAGATCATGGACATAAATACCTGTGGTTCTCAGTACTCGACCAAGGATTATAAAATCACAGAAGAGATGTTGTGCGCGGGCGTTGAACAGGGTGGCAAAGATGCTTGCCAGGGTGACTCCGGAGGCCCATTGACTGTCGATGGAGTCTTGGTTGGCATTGTGTCTTGGGGCGTGGGCTGTGCTCGGGAAGGTTTCCCCGGTGTTTACACTAGTGTAAAACACCACACGGCTTGGATTGAGCAACAGGCTGCTCCATATTTGTGAACTGTGAACTGTGAACTGTTTTCGTAATAACAAACCTGAAAAATGAACAAATCAAGCGAACAAATTAACTGTTACATACATATACATAGTTACCTCTATATTTAAATAAAATGAACATTGAAAAAAATGTATTTTAATTCTTACTGAACAGATTTTAAAATTTCCAGTTTTCAGAAATTGAATTAAGTTGGCAGTCTTCTAAAGTTTATGGTATTTGCCGCTGCATCAATATGTGGTCACACTGTTTTGATATTCCGCCATTAATGCCACGCGGTCACATTGCCTTCGAGAAAACTCGTGAAGTTATAACAAGTTTGAAAAGGTGACAAAAAATTGTTATTTAATTATTGTTGGACTGTAAACAAAAATTAGAACATAATAAATATGTCGTTATTTGGAGCATTAATGGGTGATTTCGATGATGACCTCGGATTCATGAAGTAAGTTTCCAAATGTTATCTATTTTTGATGTTCAGCTATAGTAGTTGTCGATATTGGGGCGTGGAAAATTCGCATGAAAATTGTGCGAAGAAACCCCTGTGTCAGAGTGTGATAAACAAGTAAAATGTTGAGGCAGAAGTTAGATGCTTGTGATCTTTTTAATTGAACTAGATTCGCAGATTAGGTGCTCCGCTGGGCAGCGTATGTGCCTCTCTGTGCTTGTCAATTTTACACAATACACACAGCGCAGTTTTTCGTATTGTATTCTGTATAAGTGAGTGCGTGTCTCTGTGTGTGTGTGTGTGTATGAGTGTGAGTGCGCAGCATGCCATCGTAAAGCAGCCATAGCAGGAGGAAGAAAAACAGAAAAGACGGAAGGTCCGCAATTAATCGATAATTCCGATTGCATGCTCGCCGCTGTCAATATAAATAAGATTAGTTTGACTGCAACAACAAAAGCTAAGTTTTATATGCCATTATATCAAGTTCTGGTGTAAGGCATAACGTCATTTGCTTTTCATTTCTGACTAGTGTGTCATTGTGAGCGTTTATTTTATATTATAAAATAAAATTCACACTTATATATTTAATACATATAATAAAGTTTAACTTAATACTTGTTAAAGTAGGAAGATAGGCAAGTATAATGAGTATTAATTTACACATATACATTTATATATATGTATACACATTTATATTTATCTAAAGGGTAAAGGTTGACCATGACCCAAATTTCAATGATTTTGTTTCTCTTTTGTAAGTTGTCTTATATGCATATAACAAAACAGATTAATTCATTTATCCAAATACACTAGAACCTACTCTAGGAGGTGTTATACGTATTCAGTAATGCCCAGGAATGTCTATAAGAAAGAAGAAATGTTAAATTTATATGATTAAATTGTCAGCGGAAGAAGTGAGCGTAGTACTTAATGCATAATTGGATTTCAGAAAATTGAAAATGTTCTATGCAAGCGTTGCCTTTTGTTTTCAAATTTCAAATAACTTAGTTAAACTCGTTTTCTGTTAGTTGTGTTTTCATTTCCTTAGCCTTCAATTCTAAAAACATTCAGAGAAAGCATTCGATATAGGTGTTTATATTTTCGATATAGTTTATTTGAGTTATGAAACGCAAACGAAATTCAAGCCGCAAGAAAAAAACTGAGACTTCCGAAATGGACACAAAGTTTGTGACTTTTTCCTCCTTTTTTTATTTTGTATTTAGTTTATAATACAAATGTAATTAAAATAAATGTTTGTATTTGCAGCAATCATATGAACCACCACATGAACGCTATGAATATGCAAATGCGGTCGATGAACCGTTTGATGAACTCGTTTATGCCGGATCCTTTCAATATGCTGGGTCCGTCGCCATTTGATTCGGGATTTCAACAGGGTGCATTGATGGAGCGCAGTCAACAGGCAATGGCGCCAATGGGAGGCGGCTTATTTGGTTTCCCAGCTATGCCAAATTTCAACCGTTTGCTAAATGCCGGTTAGTATTAGTGGATTAACTATTATGATATATCTTCTAAATCGTGTTCTTTGTTTGAAACTTTAGATATTGGAGGCAGTAACGGCTCCTCATTTTGCCAAAGCACCGTGATGACCATGTCCTCGGGTCCAGATGGACGTCCACAAATCTACCAGGCTAGCACCAGCACCAAAACCGGACCTGGAGGCGTGCGCGAAACACGTAAGACCGTTCAGGATTCTCGCTCAGGCTTGAAAAAGATGGCCATCGGTCATCACATTGGCGAGCGTGCACACATTATTGAAAAGGAGCAAGATCTGCGCTCTGGGCAGCTGGAAGAACGTCAGGAATTCATCAATTTGGACGAAGAGGAGGCTGAACAGTTTGACCGTGAGTTCACATCACGCGCCACTCGCGGCATTATGCCACATGGCAGTGGTCACAGCGGCTTGCATGCCATCCGCGGCGCTCGCCCAGCTGCTGGAGGCTCAACAGTTACCATTGAGCCGCTCGACGATGATGACGATGACGATTGTGTGATCCAGGAGCCGACACGCACCGGCCGTCAATTGCCCGCTCTGCCCGCACCCCCAACGGCACCGCACAGCAGGTGAGTCGAGGACAACTAACTTTAGTCTCCTGCCAGTAGTAAGCAGGTTAAGCGCGCGCATTTAGTGAGTTGCATTAGATTCGAATTTTAAAAAGTTTCGTTCCACTTGACACACTTGAGCTTTGGCCTTTAACACGCAATAATTTATATTGGATATATCTTGTGTGGATGTCTAAAGATTGTGAACTGGATTTTATGGCATACAGCTGTTAGTAATATCAACATTCAATTGTTTTTTTATACCCTGAACCCATTGAAAATGGGAAATGTTAAAAGTATGCAACAGGCAGAAGAAGGCATGGGAGACCCCATAAAGTATGTATATTCTTGATCAAGGTGACGAGAAAAGTCGATATAGCCCTGTCCGTTTGTCCGTCCGTATGTATGAACCCGTCGATCTCAAAAACTATGACAACTAGAGACTTCATTCTTTTTGTGTTAGGTCCGTGTATTGTACGCGGTATACGAGTTTGTTTCAGAAAATCGATAACTTCCCGTTTCAGAGTTATCGATTAAAACATTTGTCGAGTATTGTGTTTTTATCAGATTTTGATTCCCGTCTCTAATTCTCCAGTCTCGACTAGAGCTTTTTTACTTGTTTAAATATAATTCATAGTTCAACAGTTTTTTCGTCAAAATAACACTATCTTGACGAAATTGTTGTTTCTCAACCGAATTTAACATTATAAAATCTGGATTTTACGAAACCAATTTATATGCTTAATATAAGTTTACTACCAACTTTTAACAGAACTCTTGCTAGCAGCTACGTAACATACGAAACAGTTTCTCGTTTTGTCAGAGACGAGCTATGCAAGACATATCCAAGGCACATGGATCATAACACTATTGTGATCTAGACAGTTTCCTCTCTTGTACCCTTTCTTTCTTAATAATGCCCGCTAAACTTAAACGTTTGTATTTACTTACAGATACAATAATTACTAATTCAAGCAAAGTACATACAGTATATTTTACTAATTATAAAAAATATATATGTATATACATATTCAATATATATGTATACATGTATATCAGAGTCAGAGAACCCAAAGCAATTGTCTATAATACAAAAAAAAAAAAATTCTGCTTTTACATTCCTACTACGATCAAATACTAAAACGATAATCGATAAAATGAGAGTAATTTGAGGTAGGCGGCAAAGCAATTTGTAATTAATAATATATTAATTTACTTGATTTTCCGAAAATTCAAAAAATAACTTTATACTTATTTTTGGATTCACGTATTTTTTAAATTCAATTCATATGCTATAATTTATTCATATATACTTGCCTTCACGTTAATTAAAATACCCACAACGCGTTACGTAATGGATTGCTACGTTATAAACTACCACTACTACAAATACCGTAACACAGTTATAGTGCCCAAACGACATACGCAAAATGTGTTTTGTTGTAATCTCTTTTACATTTTCTTCGAATTGATTCCATACTACGATGGCAACAACGTCAACAACAGCAGCGACACAGCAGCAACAACTTCGCCACGACGCGACGCTTCAGCAGCAGCAGCAACAGCAACAACAACGACATCGTCAGCAGCTTCGCCAACAACCTATGATGTAGCTAACAACAATTATTTGGGCGCCGGAAATACATCAGCATCGCGTCGCGCCTATATGCGCAACGGGCAGCACTTGGCCACGCCCCGTCGACCACTACGTACGCCTTCGTCGTCGCCACTGGCCACCGTATCAAGCGCTAGTCACAGCATTGCCGGCACGCAAAGGTTTGTTCGCTTAAGCAAAACAAGACTACAACAAAAGCAAAGCAAATCAACCAAATGAGGGTTATACATAAATGCCCAGTTCTCCCACAAACCAAACCAATTATTGTCAGTCTATTTTTCAATATATTAGTTATAATTTTTCAATTATAAAGCCAAGAATCACAATTGTTATATGAGCTACTAAAACGTAAAATCGTTAAGTTTGTTTGATATTTTCTGCTCAAACTTTCTTGCGTAACGTTACGTTGCATAAAATATGCATTACGTTTACATGGTCATGCGCGTTTTTGCTCTTCTACACTGCTCTGCGCTTCCTTCTTTCCCCATCTTAAAATTATACATATTCAATTGAATAGTTTGAAAAATGAATACATTTTTCAAATTGTTTTCAAATCCCATCCTTATATTCCTTACCTTATGTGTAATGTCAACAATACGTTACGTTAATTTTATATTACACTATTTGGCTGTTCATCAAATTAAGCTTAGTTCCCTCCTAAATGAAATAGATTCCACCCAATTATATAATCAATTATAATATCTTAAATAACAAATCGCTCTATTTCTCTCTCTCTCTACCAATAAATATGTATATAATTATATATTTCGATTTCGATGCAGAGATTGGCGTTTATATAATTCACGTTTCTATCGCAAATAGAAATCTATACGCATAATAATATAATCCATAAACTATAATCAACTTATACACATAAATATTTAACATAAACACCACAACGTAATTGAATGAGACGCGTTACGTGCAAAGTTGCAACGCAATTACAACCACCTACTAACCAGTAACGGCATTTGGAGATGCCGATCCAACTCGCTATTTATCTATATCTCTCGCTGTGCTCCGTCATGAAATATCATCGCTGCGACGCTACGCATCATCTTCGTTACGCATCTCTGCAACGTCACACACACGTCGTTACGTGCCACCACATGTTACGTGTAAGGCTGCCCAAAACAAATAAAAACAGACAACTATTTACAGCTATGTACATTAAAATTTACTACTTCTACACACATCTATATATTTATTGTAAGACAAATAAGGCGACGTACACGTAATCAGCATGTTGTGTCACAATTGTTTTGCGTATTACGTAAGCCAAATCGCTTAAAAAAATCCCAAAAATATATAATTCCAGTTGAAGAGACGTGGGTTGGTCACATTATTGTTTCGTTGCCCGTTGAAAAATTGTTATGTTTTTCGTTTAACTGTTACGCATATAAACTCATCGTTACGTTACGCCACGCTACACTACGCTTAATTGGTCTACGTTAATACATATGTTCTCTACGTACTACGCGACACAACTACGACGCTTATCTAAATTCTAACGCTGTTGCTGTTGTTGCTGCGCTGCTGCTGCTGTTACTACGTTATGTTGTCTTACGTGGGGGAGACTGCAACAACACACAAACACACTGCGTACCTCACATTACGTAACGGTGCGACTAATATTGCCCGCTTGCTCATGCAGCTTTAGCTCTCTTTTTCTCTTCCTCTCTCTCTCTCTCTCTCTCTCCATCTCTCATATGAAGAACGCACTCATGCCTCGCCTCGCTCTCACCAGTTTAAGATTTACGTTTCAATTGGCCTTTGTACGGAATGATTTTCAATATAAATCTTTTACGTTATCATATATTTTCTTTACGTTTTGCGTCGTTTATCCTTTTCCAGGTTCATTCAGTTATTAATGTTCTCTTTCTCTCTGTGTACAGCATTCATCCACATCCCTATGCTGCAAATCCTGCAGCCGCTCGTCGCCAGCAGCGTCTGAAGCATCATCAACAGACAAGCGCCTCGCGTGGATTGGAGGACGGACCTGAGCCGCGCGTCAAATCGGCAAAGCGGAACAAACCTCAATAATAGAATATAGGGGCAAAACCCACACACATTTATAACACCTACCCACACACACATTTACAGCACGGACACATACAGACATCATGACAACAAATTTAGCCTCCAATTGCAAAGCGCCAACCCATAGTACATGTTATCGATAAACACTAATCTAGGCATATGAATACACATCCCTCCCACTCGCATGTACAATCCTGATTATGCGTTATAATATGGATAAATATGTGTATATATATACATATACATATCTACCAGCAGATTCGCGTCTCTTTGGAAAGCTATTTTTAATTTTATAAACAGGATTGATTGTTGGCTTGGCCTGCCCAGATATCCAGTTACACTTTTCGAAAGCTTTGTAGCGCCCCACGTGTCCCAGTATAAAAATATCCTTTTTATGCTCTGACATAGAAATAGCGAGAATCTGCTATAACTATTTGATATCGATATCTCGTACATGCAGAAGGCAACTGTTCACACCCCCCACACTCAAAACTCCTTCCCCCCCTCACACATACACTTATAATGTTAATAAAATTTTTAGTTTAAAAGGTAAAAAGCACTAAGTTAAAACGTTTTTGAATATTCTCAAGATCAATATATTAGTTTTTCTTAATAGCGTGTAAGCATAACAATTTTGCAGCTACAAAAATCCATAAGCCGCCTCCTAAACTATATAAAAAGGAAAAACAAAATATTATTAAGACATAAGTATATGTTTATGTGAATTTAATTAAACGAAAATACATACATACATACATAGTAAATTTAAAGCGTACACAATATATACATATACAAGTATTAAACCTATCCTAGTTTAGTCGATCATCTCCATCTGCGTTTCCTCCGATTCGCGCCAATTGCGCTGAACCATTTCCACAAGCTGCTTCCAAAAGAGCGTGCGCCGCACATAGTTTCCCAAGCAGATAAGTATGAAGGCCCAGGCTAGAATTAGATAGAAATCCGTCTTTTTCGTGGGCATCGATGAGAGTGGTCCATACTTAATCAGCTTGCGGTGGAAGGGATGCAAGCTGTTTGGGTCGACGGTCCTTATGTTTGTGTGTCGCTTTATAAAGCCGAGCACGCTTATTTTGTCGTTGCTGGACGATTCGTATTTGATAAGGGGTCGTCCCTGATGGAATATCATCAGCGTTGGCAGTGCGACGATGCCGAATTCTGCATTGAAGCGCGTAAACTCATACGCGTCGATATAAGCCACTGGCAGTGTGGGTAACAGATGTGGCAGTAGATTCACCAGTGATGCCACACGAGCACACTCGAGGCTAGTGTTCGTACAGAAATGCACTAGGACGCAGCTGCCCGGCTCGTGACGCTTGGTGGCATTACCAATAGGCTTCAGTAGATTGATAATCTCCTTGGCGCTCTGCATGATTAGCAGCTTAGGCATAGGCGTGCTCCCATTGCCTGTATCTGGCACTGGATCTGGCTGCAGGCATTTTATCAAAATTGGCGGCTTGCGTGGTGTCGGTTGCTCAATCAGATGCAGTATATGCTCGTCGTCTGGCACACAGATGTGACGCTCCTGCATTAATGCGTACGACTCAAAGCTGTAAGGACACTGCCCACTGGAAACATTTCCCAGGGGCACGGATGGTCCTGATCCATTTGAGCTGATATTGAGTCCCAGATATTGCAGGGCGCCTAACAGACCAGAGAGCTCTCCTTGAGTTTGTGCCGCAAATAGTCCTGTTTGTACAATAACAAATGTCAGTGACAGGAGCATATAATTTGTTTGTGAAATACGCACCCAAAAAGAATAATGTTGAAAAGATTACATTTGTACGCATTTTTGTCTTTATTTTGTTAGAGTAGTGCTGGGCGCAACAACGATGTGACATCGATACATCGATGTTTCAAATAAAATAAGAAACATCGCTGTTTTTTGTTCGATGTTCGATATTTTGTAAAAATGTTCCCTCCACTAAATTTATTGGTTTAATAAAACTATTTCTATACATCTCTAACAAGCAGAAAACGTGTTGTAAGCTTGGTAAGTAACAATTTGAATTTTTTCTCAAATGAGACCCATTAAAATATTAGATGGTAAAGTTTCCCATACTTAGATTAATTTTAAATAATAATATTAATAACAATTTAATATCAGATCTTAAAATACGAGACTTTTTAAAAAGCTAAGCGTCCGGTAACGGTTATTAACGGTTAAGACTAATGAAGTGATTCATATATATTTTATTTATTGTTTAATTTTGTTTTTGTTTCTTTGTTTTATGTTTTTTGTTTTTGTTTTCTTTGTTTTAATGTGAAGTATTAAATTTTATAAATGATGAATGGATTTCAATAGAACATATCATTTAATTTTGTTAAGAATAGATAGATTGAATTCGTTTATAATAAAAAAAAAGTTTTCCCGATGTTTCATCGATCAATCAAAAACATCGAAACATCGATGTCGTCAAACATCGATGTTTGTTAGAGTGTGGCTGCACTACTTCGGCAATTGATTACAAAAAATTGAAAATTTATAAGAGGCAAAAGCTTATTTAGTGAAATGCGATTCCATCGACAATACCAAAAATATGCTAAACAACTTTGTCATCTTTTATATCAAAGTTCGCTGCTATATCAGTATACTAAACAAAATACTGTATGTGAGTCGAATGAAAATACCAATTAATACTGTTATTATTGGCATTTGCAGCTAATGCCTAAGCTATCTAATATGAAACTTACGCGCATTAATTTAAACAATGGTTACAAGGTGTCGGTCCGTTACTACATATCCCACGAATCGGCAGTGTGTGCAAAACACACTCAAACGGAACAGAAAAATATTATTCCTACTCCGCATTTCTGTGTGAGTTTTGCACATCTTAACTAATTTTTAAGTGGGGTATGCATTGGTGCACAATAAGGTTATTTTAAATTACTTGAACGAATATAGCTTTAAAACGATTGTTTTTGTATTTCGTATGAAGTGTATAGTTTATAAAATATAAATAAGGGTATCAAATAGTCAAGTGCTGACATTAAAGAGTCTTTCCATACAATTTACTTTCTTCTGCAATTTTAAACCGGCAACATCAATTTATCATGCTAAAGTGGTGTCCATGTAAGCGGAAGTTGCTGTACAAGCTGCCTGCTCGAGCCATGCCAGGCGTATGCACAACGACAACATCAACAGCAACAGCAACAACAGAGATGAGCGACCCTTTGTGGCCGCTTTTTTTTCAGAGCGGCGTCAGTGCTGAGGGGTGTCCCAACTATTTTCAACATTGTGCACACATTTCATTCATTGAGTGCATGTTGAGCATATTTACAACTAGTTACAGAACGATGATGATGACGCCGACAAGCCAACTGTGCTGTTAAAAGGCATTTAATGCGCATTTATGGGGCCCATCTTAATGTCAGTGGGTTCCTTGTGCCCTGTAACCATTAAACAGTGGGTGCAACTTAGCGAGTATTGTTATATTTTTAGTTTAATTTGTAGCCACAACTTGCTATGCTTCGCTGGCCGATCGATATATATCGATTTTATATCATTACTAATCACCAAACCATTAAATACCAATTTACATAAATTAATATATTTTCATATTACAATTATATATGTATGTACCACATATTCGTCTGTGTATATTTTTCAAATGTAGAAGCACTGAAGTATCTGCAATTCAGTATTGCGTGTCATAGCAACTAGTTTATGTCTGCAGAGCAACGATCAGTCGTAGCTGCAGCACTCGTTTTTCATTGCATGCTTCATGCGTTGATAATTATCTTCTCACAGCAGCGATGGCAGTGGCATTTGCAATCAAATGAATTCAATTGAAAATATTTCGATTCACTCCAGTGCCTAGTTATTTACAAGTTCGCATCGAACAGTGTCTGTAGGCGGCCTGCTGGTATGGTCGGAAGTATTCGTGGTGGTTGCCCGGGGCGAGTCGCCAAGTCCAAGAGCAAGTCGTCGAACTTTCTGTCCGGCTCCGGGTACTCGATATGTGACGACGACAACAGTAACAGCAAAAGCAAAAGCAAAAGCAAAAGCAACAACAACGGCAACGACAATGAGAACGAGAACTGAAATGGTTGCTGCGCTTTTCTTCAACTGATAAAGATAAGGCCAAGGAGTTGAGTTAGAGCGCTCGCTGTAAGACTCTCGAAGCAAACTTTTGCCAGCCTTTGCGGTTGCCGCCGCTCAAGTTGGCCAGCATTTTGTGACAATTTATTTTCTATGCTTTGGCGTTTGCTTTCAACAAATCGAAAAACTATTAAATTGGGCTCTGAGCCAAAAAGAAAGCAAAACTAAAAAGAATCCAGCGTGAAAAGTCAAACCTCTTATACTCTAACCATTTGAGGTCGTAAGTTTCCATCGTAGAGCGTTCGCATCATTACGATTGAAAAGGTCGATAAAGCAAGGGATAATCGATAGTTTTCGAAGAGCCGGTATATTGGGTATGAAAGATTTTCGGAACTCGAAGTTTTTTTCTACAAATGATATATATGACATACAATTTTCACAATATTATTTAATTTTATTTATTTTTATTTTTATTTTATTTTCATTTTTTTTTTTTTTAATAAATATTTGGCTATTTTTATAGCCAAAGTTTCCCCGCAAAAATTGATTCACTTGCTAGAGTATTTAGATAAAAGTTTTGCACGCCTCTCACAGCTCGAAAATTTTACTAGTTGACAGTCACGCGATTTCGCCATGGTTTGGCACATTTGATATCAAGTGCAACTTTTCACCTTTGCACGCCGTTGACAGGCTTCGACGACATCTGCTTAATTGGATAGGAAATGGTGACAGCTTGGCCAAGGCACTGCCACAGTCAGAGATAAGATCTAAAAGCGCACCAATCGGATACATTAAGTGTAAATAAAGCATATAGAAAATAGTTATCAATTTCAATTTTACAACTATTTTTAGCTGAAGTCAATATTGATTTAGTTATTATGATCGCTATTATATATATTTCTATATTTCTATTTAGTATGAAAACGCTACATGTTTACTGAATTAATAATACATTAAGTCTGCCGAGTTACAGGATTATCCATACATTAACGATCCATCAACTGTTGACAATGCGCGGAACATTTTGGAAACATAACCTCACTTTCCTCACTATGCCATAACCTCAATTGTCAGCTTAAATCGAATTACCGCTTTCTGTATACAATGCGTGTCTCTATGAATATGAGCATGATTAAAATAGACTCCATAAAAGATAAACTACAGTTTATATTCCATGGCATTTGGTTGTCAACGGCAACGGCAATGGCAACGGCAATGGCATCGGTGCCAACGCCTACAGAAGTCGCAGCACTAAACTAATTAAAACTTTTTGGGTTTTTTTTCTGTTCGGTGTTGGGTTCGGGCTTAGCCATATGGCATTGGGCGAGAGAGTTGCTGTACCCGGAAACCTGGCATAAATTACGTATTGAAATCACGTAAATGCTGGCAAATTTAATCAGCCTGGCATCAGAGTGCGTCTGCGGCTGGTTGCTAAACAAAAATTAAATTTAACAACATAACCAAATAAGGACACACAAAAGCGAACAAAAATCCACAAAAAAAAGAAGTCAAATCCAATAAAGAAAAAAATCGTTAGTGTCAAACGTACAAAAAATTTGCACACAGCTACGTGACTTCAATTTCTCACTTAGCCGCATCTCCTGCCGGTCCTTGACTGCCCACAAGGATATGTCTATGTGTGTGTGTGTGTGTGTGTGTCTGTGTGTAGGTAGGTGTATTAGTGTGTTGTGTTTTTTCTGCTGGCCTCTGCCTGTCGCTGCACAACTTTTAATCCTTTGCACTTTTGTCAATGTCAAGCCGGGCGGCTGGCCAATGACAAACACAAAAAAAAAAAAACTGATGGAACCCCAAAGCAACACGAAAGATGCCATCGAAAGGAAGTCAATGTTTATATGCCCTTACACACAGGAAATTGTTAATTGCTGGGCTAGAGGCCAGCTGAGATTTTATTTTCAGCTGGGGTTTCTCGATCGATTCGAATTACAAAAATAGAAGAAATTTTACTGCACAATCTGTTTAATTGTCAAAATATAAAAAAACATTTTGGGGAGAGATTTTTGATTTATAAATAAACATTTTTTTATTAAAAATAAATTAGATTCAATATATATTTATATATATTTATAATTAATTATACTATACTTTTTTACCTATAATTCAAGAATGTATTCATTCACATTTTTTTGTTGGAGAACAATGAAAATTAAAAAAATCTGTATATAAAATATTTATTTTAATATATACACAATATTTAATATTTAACTAAATTATCTATTCATTTCATTTTAGCTTTACTTAATTATTTTGTTTTAAATTTATTAATGAACTGCTTTAGAGTTGCTTTCCTATAAAAAAATCACTTAAAAAATTATTTACGTTGCAAGCTGAATAAGAATTTGGTAGGCAGCTGCTCTTAGAGTGTTTGGCACACATGGCATGGCCGGAATAGTTTTCCACCACAACGACATTTCGGGAAAAAGAAAAACATGAGATAAATAAAAAATAAAAGTAAAAAGGGCCAGCCAATAAAATTAATTGATTTTGAGGTTTTCCATTTGCTGTGTGCCAAGCGATTTTGATTTTTAGCCGACAGTTAACCGCATTTGACAGAAACAGGTTGTGTCAGGGCTTAAATGTGAATTGCCTTTCTAAATAGTCTTCAAGCTGTTCAAAGAGTAGTCGAACATAAATTTGGCAAGAAAATTATGTGGTAGAGGTATACCTCAATTGACACCTTTTGTCACTAATCCACCCCAATTGGCTGTCAAAGTAACATTGAATTTGAAAATGGTTATCAAAAGTGTTGAAAGTCATGTTTTTATATATGATATACTTGTATGATATATCTACTTACCTCATTTATACACGAGGTCCTGTAATATCACAACAAAGTTGATCATTATTGTATATTAATTTTTATTTTATTATTTTCATATATAAAAACATGAACACTTTCGATAAACTGTTAGAATGTCCATTTTCAAATTCAATGTTGCTTTGACAGCCATTTGGGGTGGATTAGCGACAAAAGGTGTCAATTGAATGCAGGATTTGTTCACACACCTGCCTCGGCTGTTGGGCCCGGCCTTTGTTGACCTCCTCATGCCTCAGAAACCCGCTTGCTACGCCGCTCGCATTATCAATTATGCGTTTGCACTGCGTTCCGTGTCCGAGTCCCGGCTCCTGTAAACTTGGCAATTTATTTGCACCGGAAACTCAACATAAATCAAACTAATTTCTCCAGGGATTTTTGAAACAACTTTCGACGTGTCGCTCGACTGCTGCGCTTCTCTGTGTGCGGGTATATATATATATATATATATATATATATATATATATATATATATATATGTATATGTTTGTGTGTGTGTGCAGGTGTAGCTAACTTGTGTCTGCTGTTGTTGTTGTTGTTGCTGTTGTTGTTGGGCACGTGTTTGGGGCATGGCAAATTGAATTTGTCGCGCCATGTTGCATAATTTGGGGCCCATTGTGCGTCTAATTGGCCAAAATGCTGGAGACCAACAAGGAGTTCGAGAGCTCCTTGAAATGTTGACATATAGTCGCACCAATTATTTATGCCATATACGTATCCCACTTATGAACAAGTCTAGACTTTGGGTATTGATTTTGGTGTGGTGGGTTTTAGCGCATTGTTCGCGGCCTTAATCTCCAGGGGGCTGCACATAAGCTCTTTATTTAACTGAGTTGGGCCCAAGGGAATGATTCAATATGATATGATACTTCAAATCGATAACGATAGATTCTTGAAAGAGAGGTGGACTTGTAAGGAATACATTTTCTCCATTAAAAGAATTTATTTTTCGAATTTGCTTTCTACATAAACAACTGTCAGAATATCGATATTTATCGAACTTGTAGACAGGTAAAGCTTAATATGGTAATGAATTATAAAATAAGAAAGACGAGATGCGACTGATCGCATCGGGTTGGAATATTTAGTAGCATAAGCCTGATTTGACAGCTCTTTGAATTTTTTTTCCACGTATACAGTTTTAACTGACGCTTGAATAATTTGCAGCCCATGTTTTAATCATTGTCACACATTCTTAGTAGCTTGCCTCAACAAAATATTTCTTTCACAAAATTTGTAGTTCCCAAGCAAAATGTCTGAGCTGCTGAAAAGTGTGGAAAAGCTGCCCATGGAGACGGTCCTGCCGAGATTGTCTCTGAATGATTTTCGCGGCGGCAATCAACTGCCCATCTGGGACATATCCGAGAAGAACTTTCAAATGGAGAAACATTGCTCGTTGCTGCCGATGGTGCTGAAGAACTGGGCAGAGAACGAACCCAAAGAACTCTTGCTGAAGCTCGGCACCATGCAGATCGCTGTCAATCGGCTGCGATTCATGTGCTATTCCAAGCTCGCCATGGAAAATGTGAAGGGGGGTCAGCGCGAATTGGAGTTGCCCGAAGATCGAGTGCCAAAGGAGGGCCTGGTGCGCACTTGTCACTGGATGAACCAGCCAGTTGCTAAGTTGGAGCGCAGCTTCATTATACAAGTATTGGCGACGGCCTTGTACTTGGAGGTCGACCCACTGATCCAGCAGATATGGCTGAGTCTGGATTTGGTCGAAGAGTTTTGCGAGGATCAGGCCTTTGTAGTGGCCCACGAGGCTCTGCAGCTGAGTCATCTTCTGCCCAAGCTGGGCATTGACACCATCATGCTGTATCGCATACAACGCTTCTTTCTCACTCTGGTCGCCAGCGTGGAGTATGTTGAGCTGCCGTTTCAGCACATACGCTACCTAATTTGCTCCGAGAATGTGGCCGTGAACAGCGAGAAGGAGATATTCTATGCTGCCGTCCGCTGGCTCATTCACGACTGGAAGGCTCGTGCCGAACATGCGATGACCCTCTTAAAGCTGTTGAATCTGATGCTGCTGCCATCCAATTACCTCATGAACATGCAGCTGGGCACAGTGGAGGCACAGTTAGGTTGCATCTTCCAGCTGAGCGAGTTTCAAGAGCTCTCCTTTGATGCCTAGTAAGTGGGGTGTCTTCATCATTGGGTGTCTTCAGCACTTAGTTATTTCTGCTTATCCAACAGCGCAGCGCACCTCCTAGTGATATTCAACGATGGATCCAAGGTCGTTGAGCAGCTTCATGACATATTTAAAATCGAGTTGCCCGTGGTACGGCCGTTCATCTGCGATGCTCTCTGCAGCTATCACAGGGCTACGCCCGACGCTCCCGAGAAGGACTTTACTTATGACGATTTTTTGGAATATTTACGTGTTATTCAAAAAAACGGCATAAATAGCTGGAAGGCACTGAAAGTGCACCAAAACTCTATCAGCATCAAAATGAACTAAGAAAAAAGTCTTCTTTCATCAGAATCGATTCTCTCAATTTGTAAGCTTAGCTTATCGCTATGACGATTTTTATAATATTGGACTTTTGCGATATATACTTGATGCTAATAACTTCTTTTTATTCAAGAAAATGCCATATTGCGAATTTAAAAAAAAAAGAAGTATTGTTCATTATTCGGTGACTCATTCCCCTCTAAATATCTGGAAAAGATATATCGTACAATTTTTTGATGCTAACAGTTTGCAGTTGATAGCGTCCGACTTCGACATTCAAACTCATTAGATGGCCTTTAGTCCAAGTCTTTTTATAAGACTAGAATTCGATTAAATATTTGTAATCGAAATGTGAATTATTTCGAAACAAGGTCGAAGTCTACATATATGAGGGGGAGCGCACATAATTTGGAACTCTATTAAATTATTTTGCATCAGGAAAATTTAGAAAAATAAAATATTTATGGACACATGGTAGGGCGAACCGCTAGAATTTTCTACATAACATTTGGCACTTTTGGGCAACTTTGTCACGATAAATATATACATACATACATATTTATATATACACATATATATTGGTACTTTGTATGTGTGCTAGCTGAAGCTGGTTGTTCTACAGCTTTTTGTAATTTTCAAAACAATTTCCTCATCAGCGGCAACACCAACGACAACAACAGCAACAACAACAACAAGTTGGGCGAAACATGGGGAATAAGTGCAACCACATCGTCAACATCGTCAACATCGTCAGCATCGTCAGTTCGTTGCCTGTTTTGGTTTCAATGCTCGCGGCGTTGCTTGTGCGCTACCCAACCACCCAACCACCCAACCACCCCACCACACCCAACAGTGTACCACCTAGTTGCTGTGCCTGCAGCGCACTGTACGTACATGATGCTGCTGTGACCGTAACCACCTGGTGCCAAACCACCTGACTCGCCCCCATCCTGCCCGGCCCCGCCCCTCCTCGCCTCTACTCATTATGCTTGTTGGCAAATTGAAAATGTTGTGCGGCCAAGGAAAAGATGTCTGCAAAGTTGCGCAAGCGAGATTGCAGCCAACTGCTGTTGTTGTTGTTGTTGCAGATGTTTGTTGTTGTAGATGTTTGTTGTTGTAGGTGTTGCCACTGCAGTTGCTGTTGCTGTTCTTGTTGCTGTTGCTGTTGCTGTTTTGGCCTAATGATGCTCAGCTAATAAATGCAATGGCAGCTATGCGGCTCAGGCAACACAAGCCGGCTAAAAACTGTTTAAATAAAAATAAATATTTGCATAATTATGGCAGGAAAATTGTTTAAGCTGTTGTGCATATCGAAATTCTTTAAATAGTTTTTAATATTGTTTCCAAACTTGAAGAAACTTAGCTACAGCGAATATGCAATTTCATTTGATTATCAATAATGTTTAGACATACAAGCTTGATATGCAAATAAATCCCAGAATTACCAGGACATAATTTTTATAATTTTGAACTCTGAATTAGAGAATCTAATTTACTGAATTGATGATTTGCCTATACAGCAGAGTCATCCTTGACAAGCTGCTAAATTGATTAGTAATGAAAATAATGTTAAAATCTGTAGATTTTTTAAAAATGAAAGATAGCAATAAATAAGTGAACATAATTATTTAGTTTATAATATAATATAATTTCATTATTTATATCTAGCTTTAAAAACATTTGATTCGATTGAATTTTTTTAATTTAATCGATTTGAGTACGTGAACATTGGTCGATTATGCGGACCCATTATCTCCAAATACTATAGGTTGATTCATCATTTATAGGTTTTTCAAATTTACAGGCAGATAAGAAAACAGATGAGTGTGTAAATTGAATGTTTAGTATTAACTAAAAAATAATACATTTAATAAATTGATATTTATAGTCATGTACAGAGTATTACCCTTAGAGACCGATTGCATCGGTTCTTCAGAACTGACAGAAACTTTTTCCTGTTTTATGATTTCCCTGATATCCCATTTTCAATGGGTTTAGGGTATAACATTTTTGTTAAATGTATGTAACAGGCAGAACGAGGCGTGTCTGACCTCGTAAAGTATATATATTTCTGATCAGGGTGACGAACTGAGTCGATATCGCCATGTCCGTCTGCCCGTCTATTCGTATGTTTGAACGCGTTGATTTCAGAAGATATATATCTATATATTGCACGCGCAGTACGAGTTTGTTTCAGAAATTCAATAATTTTTACCGTTTCAAAGTTATCGATAAAAACGAGTTTTAAAAAATTGTATATTGGTCGTCCTTAGAGCTACATTCTTTTTATTTATTAATTTTATAGATACTAATTTAATACAATTTTGATTTTTGTCAGATTTTGTATACCGTTACGACAGTTTATCAGCGTGTGTGTGCGTGCGTGTTTGTGCATGTATAGTTTGTTACTCGTGCAGAAACGTTGGTTATTGGTTCTTCGAAGAGTTCAGGGGATCTCGCATTCGAGCAGTCTTGACTAGAGCTTTCTTAATTGTTTTCATTTATTTATTTTGCTTTGGGTATTCCCCGATCCGTTGGGTTGAGTTTACCGATACCAAAAGTTCTCAATTGAAACCCATTGCCAAATGAGCCGAAAGCTCATACTTAGAGCA